>VWZX01013781.1:1316244-1711132 GCA_013399015.1 Galbula dea
CCATCCAACCAGTTTTTGATCCAGCCAAGGGTGTGCTCATCTAAGCCACGAGCAGCCAGTTTCTCAAGGAGAATGCTGTGGGAAACTGTTGTCTATTACAGAAGCAGAGTTCAAACAATGACATTCTACTTTAGGTCTCATGGATGTTAAAGGGCAAAAAATTATGTTACTCCCCCAAAAATCCAGTATTTTGCTATGTTTGTATAAAACATGCTGTTCTATATGTATTTCACTTCAAGCAGTTAGGTACTTCATATTGTTTATGGAAAATTGCAGGGTTTTGAGATCGTTATTAATAGGAGAAGCCTCATTTTTATCTAGTACAACAATGGATAAGCCAGGATGAGGCAGGAAACGGAAGAAACATCTTGAGTGTGGTATAATCTTTATAATAATATGTGCCTGAAAGTATTTTAGTGTTCCAGGCAGACAATTAAAACTAGATGGGGACCTAGAGCTCATTAAGAAAAAACATGAGACTGATTGTACTGCACTGTGCCTCTGCCCCTGAAGACCACAATTTCATTAAATCTTGCTTTTTGTGAACCTTTCCTTTAGCCCCTTGTCACACAAACCAAACATATGCAAAGAGAAGAAAACATCCCTTCTCTATCTTCTCACATTTCACATTTTACAATGGGGATATCAGTTCTTCTCTTAGATTAATGTCTATGTACACAGTAGCCTAGCAGGATCTTCAGACTTAATGGATCCATTAAGGGTGACTCTGTAATTGTGATGAGATGCTCTAACCTATAACTATGTCCCTAGATAGTCCATGCCATCACGGACCTAAAATGTTTGCTTGCAGACTACAGCTGCCCCAGCAGAAAAAGTTGCAGTATTATCTCATTGATGACTGTTATGTAGTGGTCTTCAAATCAGCTGCATTTTTTCACTCTTTTAATTCAAGAATTTTAACTGTTATTAATCTCATGATATACCAGAAGCAAACAATAAAATCCTGTGTTGACCAAAGTGTGTTGTATTTATCCATTGAACACAAAGCCATATAGATTCCTGCAAATTCCAGTTGTCAGTCTAGGGCGTAGGTAACAAATGAAAATCACTGTGATGTGATTTTTTTTCTTTTGGGGGGGGTGCAGTGTCATCTTGCATTTAATCCAATTTAACTGCGGTCTGCTGCCAAAGTGCTGATCCTGCTCTTCCTTTCTCCCAGCCCTGGCTCCTGTCTTTGCATTAGCAATCACATGCTCATATGGTGATCTGGATCAGTCCACTGATCCCTCAGGAAATGCATCCACATCCAGCTGGATTAGTCTTCTGTGGCAGCAGTCTCTGGGTGTCACGCAGCAGGGACACGGTGTGTGTGTGAGGCAGGGAGGCCTGTGCATCCCATTCACTAGTAGCCCACAGTTAGCTCAGATGAGGTAGAAGGTGAAACTCCATCCAGAATGTCCTGTATGGAGTGGGATGCTGGCTCCAGCTCTCATACCACAAAATCCACCTTCTCAGCTTGCAACAAGTGGTTTAAGCCCAGAGCCATGTATCCAGAGTGGTCAGTTTTTGTGGAGCAGATACAGGGGCTAACAGTGAAGGGATGACATCACTGCCACTAAGCCTCTTTGCTGGGTAATCAGAGACCCTCCGTACTTAGCAACACCAAACAGCAGCCTTCCTAGCCCCAAAATTTAACACCAATGAGTGAAAAACCAGAAAACACAGCCCCAAAACTGTGAGTTTGTTATTTTGGGAGGGTTTTTATTAGGAAAATAAATTACAAGTTGTAAACTGTTTTCTAACATTTGAACCTACAATCACCCCCACTAAGTATGTGCGTGGGACAATTATAGCTTGTAATAACTATGCCCCCACAAAAATGCAAGTCCTGGGCATGTGCCTGCCCACTCTCCCCATCATTCTCATCCCACAGCTTTCTAAAAGTAGTTACCCAGTAAGTTCCTGTAGTGCTCACAGTACCCTGACATTCTCCATCCATATTCCACCTTCTTCTGCAGACCCTTCATTCTCAAAAAATTGCTGCAACATTCCACTTGCACCAGACCTTTGGCAAGATCCCAAAGCTTCACACTCCTTTGAGATCTACAGTTGCCCGCTCAGTTTTCCTCCCTTTTTTTCATGAGAGCAGGCTTCCTGGGGATTTAGGACTAAGTATCTCTCTTCTAGAAGAGACAGTATCTGATCCTTTGCTTGCTAAGAAAAGTAGAGTTTGCTGCTCTGCATCAACACCAATGTTCTTCCCTGTTCTGAAGTAAATTGGTACTGCTGTAGGCTCATATTAACATGGCAATGATGTAGCAGACCTGCACAGACTTCCCATCCCACTGTATTCTGATACCAGAGGAGTTTGTCTCAGCTGCTTGTAACAATGATAAGAAAAAAATGCAGGAGGCTACAAATCTACATTTATTTTCTGATGAGGCTCAAGTGAGAAATAGATAGGAACCTGAATCTCCTACCAAGAATTATATGTACGGACTCTGTGTCTTCTGAATACAGCAAGAAATAGAGATGACCTTGCTAAATGCTCTACATACAGACTTACTCAGGCTAAATGCAAATTTCTGCTACATTCAGTATGCAGAACTCACCCAGACAAATCAGGTTCTGGTTTCTTGTTCTTATACTGTGATTGTCTTACACATCTACTCTCAGTTCTGCTCATTCTGCTTCTTGCACCTAGAATATATCCTGCCCCCAACTGCACCTTCATCCTTAACTCCCCTGGTGCAATCATGACCTTCCACACCCTTCTCCTGAGAAGCTCTCCAATGCACCAGCTGCCTGAATCGGATATGGAAAGATGCTATGTTTATGTGCACTGAGGGGCTCAGGCGAAGCATACTGGTATCAGTGGAAAGCTTCTCATCAGCTTCACTGGACTTTTGACTTCTTCTGTTTGTAGGTAGCACACAGGCTCCTCAGCCCATGGCATGTCTTCCTTTCTCATTTGTATAGAGGCTAATATTATAGCCACTGACTTATTTCCATGAGCAATTTTCTCCAAGAATATAATGCAGCTCTATGCTTGCATTTATTTGTATTTATGAAAGTAAAATAAACATTTCTAACCTGTTCCTTAAAACAGCTCAAGTTTTTACCATGTAATTTTAGGTCATGCTTCCAACAGAAACACAAGATGTATTTACATTTGGCTGTTAAACAAAAAAAAGCAGCACTTTCAAAAATATGTGTATCTGTGTTTTTTATGCATGTAGAGTGTTTGTATTTAGTGATTTGGGTGTTTAACCAACCTCTGTAGAGATTACTTTTAAAACATTTCAGGTGACCTTTAAAATTAAATTCCAGGCTTCCAAGAATTCTATGCGAGGATGAGCGTGCAGCATCCTTAGAGGTTTTAACTGCTCAAAAACTGCCCCTCCCAGTGTCAAAGCTCCAAATTTGACCCTTAAGTTTGCAGGATAGCTCCAAAACCTGTTTCTGTATACATTTAAGGAGATGTTAATGTGAAAAAAAGTGTTTAGGAGAGGTATAAAACTGAATGCCATTCAGGAATGAGGTCTCTTCCAGCAAACTCCTTTAATCAACTGTATCTAGCTGGCATGGCCTCACCAAGTGCTATCTCAGAGAGCTGGGGCCCCTACCAGATGCAGTGATTATGACTTCCTTTTCGAAGACAGGGCCTGGGTTAAGTAGTTATACCACAATTTAACAGCTTGGGAAGTCACCTAGGAGGCAGGAATCTGAAATCAGTGTATCCTTAGTCTGTCAGGACCAAGTGTAGATTCAGTTCAGATTCCGTACCCTTTTAAAAATATTCTCTTACTGGAGCGCCTATACATGCCTTTGTTTAACCTGCTGCTGTTTTCTCTGGGGATGCCTGCTGTGCCCACAGTGGCCAACTTTGCTTTTTCTGACTGACATTTTGTTGGGTTACAGAAACTTGCCCAAACCTCCTTGTGGCTTTGTTTCTTCAGGCAGGTTTTCATGCCTGGAGTTTAAGTCCTGTGATTATATTAGATTAAGCACAACATGAAACTGTACCTAGTGATTTTATCATCTTTTAGAGTAAAAGTGTTGGGCGCTGCACTATAGTTGGTTTTGTTCTTGTTCTTTACTATTCTTCAATATCAAAGTCTCTTTTTAGAACACTGTATAGCATTTGGGCAGTTTTAACAAACTTTTTAAAGTATTAAGGAGAGATTACTTCCACCAAGGACCACTTCTTCTGCAAATCCATCCAGATACTTGCATTTCCCTAAGCATAAAGCAGCCCTATACTCTTCAAAAGCAGTAGTGATCTATGCACGGGGTACTTTCATAGGATAACCTAAAGCTTGTGATAACTGCGAGTGAAAAGTCATTAAGGCAGGCATGCAGAAGCGTTTCCTGGGAACCTTCCCCTCCCTTTTCCTGCCTCTGCCGTGGATTTTTCTGCCACCTGGTGGTGCAAAATGACCTCTCGCTCCCAAGGTGGGTAGGGATGTACTGGGGAGCAAGAATTGACACTTAGAGCTGTTTTGCCTGAGCGAGGAGCCTGGAGTTGGCGAAAGAAAAGAAAAAAGTTAAATAAAGGTCACATATTTTATCTCTATTCTGTGCTCGCAGCCCAGAAGGCCAACAGTATCCTGGGCTGCATCAAAAAGTTTGGCTAGCAAGTGGGAGGAGGTGATTCTGCCCCTCTACTCTAGTCTGGTGAGAACTCAGCTGTAGTACTGTGTCTAGCTCTGGAGTCCTCAGCACAAGAAAGACACGGACCTGTTGGAGTGAGTCCAGAGGAGGGCCACAAAAGTAATCAGAAGGCTGGAACACTTCAGCAATGAGGAAAGGCTGAGTCAGTGACATCCACAGCTCTAACTTTAGTAAATTCATGTACCAGCATTGTCACCATGTCCTCTTATATTTGGGATCATAGAATCACAGAATCATTAAGGTTGAAAGAGACCTCCAAGATCATCAAGTCCAACCATCAACCTATCACCACCTTGTCACTAAACCATGTCCCTAAGTACCATATCTATATGGTTTTTTGGACACCTCCAGGACCAGTGACTCCACCATTTCCCTAGGAAGCCTGTTCCAATGGCTAACTACTCTTTCTGTGAAGAAATTTTTCCTAATATCCAGTCTAAACATCCCCTGCTGCAACCTGAGGCCATTTTCTCTTGTCCTGTCACTCGTAACCCAGGAGAAGAGACTGACACCTACATTGCTACAACCTCTTTTTAGGTAGTTGTAGAGAGAGATAAAGTCTCCCCCTGATCCTCTTCTTCCTCAGAATAAACAACCCCAGTTCCCTCAGTAAAAAAGCATTCAATAAAATTAATTCAGTTAGGTGGTTCCAGAACTTAGGCACTCATGAAGTAGTTTATGCAGAGCTTTGACTTCGGAATGAGTGTGGGAAAGTGATTAACAGCAGTAATGGAGAGTCCATTGAATACATAGATCACTGTCACTCAATAACATGATCCTCATGACTACAGAATCCTGTTTAGCAGCAAAATTTAGTCTTCCATACTATGAATTTGATAGGTGTTACAGGTATATCAAGATAGAGGAGACTAACACTGGTCTGTTGCTTCAAGTGGTGAAACATGAAGAGACAGCAGAGGGGTGGTATCAAGTTTTGTTAACATGCAACTGTAAGTCATACTCTTACACCACTTCCATTATTTTGTTATAAGTTTTATTGCTGTTGCTTATTCCAAACATCATTTGCCATTACCTGAGTGGACACCTCGTTAATATATTTAATAAAAACATAACAGGAGTTAAATGTGTAGTTAACAGGCACATCAAGCATTATATTACAGTGTACGTCCAAGTCATTGCCCTGTGGAGCACAGCACTTGAATCTGAACAATGCCAGAGCTTTGCTCCCATCATCCATAAGAAAGTGCAAAAGAATTTAAGGCACATGCAACCTGCTGCTTTCAAGTAACAGTGAGACTAGAGAGGTCACAGACAGTTTGGCCCCAATTACTGTTTCTTGGCATTACTTGTTTGTTTCATGATATAAAATTGAAATGCAGTATAAAAATACATCTTTTCACAGGGTTTGGTTTAGTTTAGGGTTTCGTTCCAAGTGCAATTTCAGTATTTTAATGTGATGGTATTTAAGTTTGAGGTACATTAAGAGTGCAAATTCTGCTGAGTTTCTTCAGGATACCATCCGTGCTCAGTAGAAGAGAGACTGATCTTTTCTCTTACTTCCCAAGAGAGATTGCATTTTAAGTTAAAATAGTATTTCTTCTCCCAGAAGACATAATATCCACAGGTGTTACCAACACCCTGATTCCTCTTACTGCAGGGATTGTAAATTATGGTATCTCCTTAACTAACACTCCTTGAATACACCTTTTACATCCGAGAGACAACTTCACCTTGCTTTTCATGGGCATCTTGATTCTTTTTGTGTTGTTTTTCGTCCTCATCAAGTTGGGCTTCGATCTCATTTGGATCAACATAGGTGTAAAAATAAGCCATGATAGCAAAAATGACACAAACTACCAACAGCAAGGCAGCAAACAGCACATACTCTGCCCACTGTAAAACAAGAAGTGTAATTTATCTATCAATATTTGTTCCTCAAAAGAATTCCATCATTTTGCTGTTTGTAAGAAATTAAGTTAATTCGGAATGTGAAACTGAGCATACATAACAAATACGACAAAGTATTAGATGTATGTAGTAAGTATTAAAGCAACCCAGAAGGGAGGCCCTTTCAATAGCTCTGTCTTCATTGAAGAGACAGGAGTTTTGTGAATGCTGAAAAAGTTCTACAACACCATTTTCCTGGAACGTGGGAAGGTACCAGAAGACTGAAAAAGAAATTCAACCCCTCCTCTTTTGTTCATGTAATCTCATTTTAAACTAGGCTGGCAGTGGTCCTCCTTCCACTTAGGTTAGCAGTAGAAGGATTTTACTGATAAAAAGTCTAGGAAGAGCACGAGACCAGGAACTCTGGTTCTAAAGTGCTGCTTCTACCTTAAAAGCTTCAACAGCTGTTTCATGCTCTTTATGGTTAATTTAGCTGAAACCAGGACTTTTCTCTCTCAGATATCTGTTTTGACTCATTAACTCTGTTACTTATATACTCTAATGAGATTATTCAGTCAAGCACTAGGTTCTACAGCTACGCTTCGTATACTCTTGTAGCTAACACTAACGTCCTGTATTCCAATTATAAATGCAAATCCACCATAACACTGATGTTCAAAAGTTGTGGTTGAGGATTACCAGCCATGACTCCCACCTGGATTAGAGCTGCTTTCTTATAGTGGAATGTAACAGCACACTAACTGCTTATGTGCTTACCTTCTCACTGAGTTTGGAAGCTCCAGTTACGATAAGGACAATTATGTTACCGACAGCCACTGTCAGCAGCCATCCTGCCTGCAGCACTGCCTTCATGTTAGGGGGAGCCTACAGAAATAAGACACTTAAGTTTTAGTCAAACACCACCATAATTTGTTTTCTGATGTTTACTTCATTTTTTACATTATAACAGACATTGGTTCTCTAAGGGAGGAGGATTTCTTAGTGCTGGGTTGTTGGGGGTTTTTTTTGTCCCCTGTTTCATTTAAAATTGCTAGAGAATTAAACAGGCCTGGAGAAGACTTTGAGGAGCAAGAGGTTACTAGTACTAACTCTAACACCTTTCACTTTGTACAATACTGTGTAATAAAGATGTACAATTTATATCTCAGTCAAAAGTGATACACATTAAAAAACCTGAGTGCACCGTAGTCTAGCAAGCCACATCTTAGTCACATCACTGCAGTTTATAGACTCAGAATTAAGAGAAGAAATATACACAGCTAATAAACTTGAGTTAGAAGACAAAAGGAATTGGCAGCATATAATTAAGGTACTGCTAAAGACCATATGGAGGAAATTGATGCGAGGATAAGGTCTTAGTACTTATTCATTCTGTATTTGAGGGCTCTCCAGTTTGGGTTTACAGCAGCAGTACAGTTCCACTTATTTTCAGTGGAAAGCCATATATGAGAAGGAAATTTGAGAACTGGCAAACAAGTCTTAAAAAGTATATAATTCAGCATAGCTTCACAGAAAACATTGACTGTTAGTGAAACAAGGCCAATTTGCACCAGCCTGTAGTCCTACTAGGGAGCTCTGAAGGACATAACTGTTCAAACAAAGCAGCAATATGGAACCACCACTTAAAAACAATAGATCACAGGAGATCTTTATATCAGGATTCTTAACACAATGAGAGCTCTGAAGAACAAAACCTACCTGTGAGTATGAAAACTCCAGCCCAGTGACAGAGAAGACTACTTCTGCACACGTAAGAATAAAATACTGAGGGATCTGCCAAGCCATATGGACCGTATTGGGCGGGATATCTTCAGAATATATTGCAGTAAGATTGCCTGAAGTACACTGAAAAGTAAAATAGCAGATTAGGAACAGTCAGAGTCTGTACACTAAATGCATTCTACACGGTTCTATATCATCTCTGCAATCACATTCTGGGTAAATAAGAAATACTGTATATGAAGCACTGTATACCTGTATACAGGTATACAATTTATTGCTATAAAGCAATAGTTACTTTACTGCAGATTTCATGGAAATCCTTAGTGTCAAATAGGGACAGACTGAAGGCCAATAGTGATGAACATGAATTCTTGCATTATGTCATTATCATATCAGTCATTATTTTTATAGTTAACTATGGGTTTACATTCTGTTTAACATACTAGAATTTGATCATACGTCCAATTAAGGGCAAGAGAGAATTCTACAAGTGCTTTTTAAAGAAGATATTGACATAAAAAGCAATTTTGTATTGTCCATCCAACAGCATTGGCAACTCACCTTGTTAATTACAATTGTATAGGCACTACCAAATGCAAATCTCTCTGAAATATCTGAACAATAGGTAAGTAAACCTCCAGAAGCAAAAATAACATAATCTCTGAAAAAGAAAAAACCAAACACACAGTTCAAACGATGTGTAGAGACAGCTGTGTGTATTATATAGAATAAAAAAGAGTTATGTCCTTTTCCTAAGGACCAGTATGTCTAAGTGGTTAGATTAGGGAAAAGGAAAACGCTTACCTTCCTCCTGGAAAGACATTGTAATCACTAGCAGAAAGAGGCATAACTTTTCCAAAATACGTGTCACCCAAAGTGACATTGATAGGATCCGGCAAATTGTTTATGAACCTTTAAAATGCAAGAGTGATGAAATACTAAATGTATGCATATGTCAAAGAATACAGGTTTTACTTTTAATAACATACTGGACAGCACAACAAGCATCAAGTCTTCCCATTTCATTTTTGTCAGTCTGCATTTTTGAAAGGACTGTAAACCTGTTAAAGCATGGCTAATGCTAAGGCAAGCCAAACCCACAATAGTCCATTGATTGCTTAGGATAATGTCAAAACCAAGCCTGAACTACAACCAGTAAACAAGTGCATCTGCAAATGCAAGATGTAGAAGAAAAGCAGAGAAGCAGTAGGATATTTCTTATCCAAGGTTAAAAGGGAGGTATAGATATGCAGTCTTTGCTGGTTGTCTACAGAAAAGCTTAGACAATGGAGGAAAGCATACACGTCCATTTTCAGCAAAATTATACCCAAAGTAGATACAAAAGATAGCATAGATGCATCATGTCCCAGAAGTTCCCACATCCTCTAAACATGGAATGAAGCGTCCAGCAAGTGAAGAGTTCCTACCATATAGAAAACTATTTTAAGCAAGAAGTCCACCCAAGATGCAGACTGAAAAGGGCCACCATTGCCAAAATTTAGGAGCAAAACTTTACCTGATGAGATTATTCCCTTCTGGTTTCGATGTGACATTGTCCAACAGCTGATGGAAGAGACCATTATGAAGTTATGTGTTGGCATCAGTGAACAGCTTAAACGTGCACTATTTTAACAGAGTGAGAATTAACAGAGGCTTCGGAGCAAGACCTAGACCTTCCCTTTTAGGATCCTAGTAGGATACATGTCTACTAGAAAACACCATATGATCACATTAAATCTTGGTGAAATGGTAATTGTCAAGTTAAACACCAAGTTGGCAGGCTTTTTACTTACATATAAAACATATATGTTACATATAAACCAAACACACACAAACAACACACCAAAACCACATACAACACAAAAAAGTTCCCCCAAAACAAAATACCAAACAAATGAAACCCCAGCATTCTCTCTGCCTTCTCCAGCTAAACAGTCTCACTGGTACAAGCAGAGAAGGGGAGAGACTGAAAACAAGTCAAAAGGAAAATCTACCCAGAGCCTGTCCTCTCAGCTCACACACTTCACATAGCTTCTAAGACAGTAATGTGTACCTTGGGAATTAAACAGACTTACCAGTCTGGCAACAATGTCTGTTGCATGAGCTTTAATTCCAAGAGTGTGACGATTTTCTCCTGGCAACTTGATCTCTTTAGTTGTAGTTTTATTTCCGGAAATTATGTTTAGTGATTGCAACCGAGACGTCTCAAATGTCATGTAGCCTGTCTACAAAGACAAACAAATTGCTGTGAGTTTCCACGAAACTGCATATTTGCCTACGCTTTGAGGGAATGTTAAGGACTTCAGGGGGTCAGAAGTTTACACGTGTGCTACTTCTGAATTGCCAGAGATCATGAGCACCTCCTAACTTTCACTTTTGTTCAGTTTTTCTACTTCTGAATTTCCAGAGACCATGAGCATCTCCTAACTTCCATTTTTGTTCAGTTTTCTACATCAAGCACTAATTTAATCTGATAATTTTATTATTTTCTTTCATGACACACCCTTCAAAGTAACATGAGCTTCCCACAAGCATTATGGAATAGCTGTTATATTTCCCTGTGCATTTCTTGCCAGAAAAATCAGGCTTACTACCACCAAGTAAAATTCTGTTTAGCTACAGAGGCAGCACTAGCATAAGTTAAGATGCAGCATTTTCCAAATGGCAACTCCTCCTGAGACATGCAAATGCAAGTTGCATCTTTATGATTTCAGTATAACAAGAGTGACTGTTACTATTAGGATGTTTTAAATATTCTAGCTACATTTCATCAGTACAGAATACTTAAAACACTAATAAACATGTTAATACCGTACTGAAATAATCCTTTTGTTTTATAGGATTATCAAAAAGCATTTATGATCCAAAGCATCTGGATTATAGAGTGTCTATAGTAGGAAGTGGAGCATTTTACACAGTTCAGTTTCAGGTGTGCACCATGGTTATGTTAATTCCACATCAGCATACAATTTCAGAGCCCATATATTCTCCTCACAGGTTATTTTCCATGTGAGGCAAATTTGAAGGAGGGTGGAATAGGGTTTCTACCTTTATATAGCCTGAAGTCCCCTTTCTATCAGGGAAGACATTTTCAGTATTAAAAACATCCGTCAGCTCCACTACATTTTGCTATCAAGGTTGTGCAGTGGTAGAACCTGAAAAGGTGCTTTGACAGCAAAATCTGAAGCTTAATATATGTGATGTAGCCACAGAAAAAGCTCCATATTCAGGGAAGTGACCACTCACAGTAAGCAGTGACTTACTAGAGCTGAATGGACTTCTTGAAGGAAGGGGACTCTCACTGTTAAGAAATGACACCTCTTCAGCAAGAGTGAAATTTAATTTTAGAATCACTATTAAATTTCTTAAAATTCCTTGAAAAAAATCTCTTCCCAAAACAAACTGGTACTACTTAGAATATTGAAAGTTACTGAAAAAAATAGTGAATGAAGGAATGGCTAACAATTCATTCCACAGTACAAACCCTTTTTTTTCTTAATTGAATATTAAAAAAACCTAGAAAAGAATCCATTTTGAACAATTATTAAGAATCTTTTTGACTTAATTCATTAGTTCTGAGGGTTTGGTTTTTTTGGTTTTGTGGTTGTTTTTTTTCATAGAATGCTTTGGGTTGGAACGGACTTTTAAAGCTCATCTAGTTCAACCCCCATGCAGTGAGCAGGGATATCTTCCACTAGGTCAGGTTGCTCAAAGCCCCACTGAAACTGACCTTAAATATTTCCAGGGATGGGGCATCTATCACCTCTCTGGACAACATATTCTAGTATTTCACCACCCTAACTCTAAACAATTTCTTCCTTATATTTAGTCTGAATCTGCTTTCTTTTAGTTTAAAACCATTACCTCTTTTCCTGTTGCAAAGTGCCCTGCTGAAACATGTCCCCACCTTCCTTAAATACTGAAAGGTCACAATAAGGTCTACCTGGAACCTTCTCTTCTCCAAGCAGAACAACCCCAACTCTTTCAGCCCTTCTTCATAGCAGAGGTGTCTCAGCCCTTTGATCAGTTTTGTGGCTCTGCTCTGGACCCACTGCAAAAAGTTCGTGTCTTTCTTGTGCTGAGGACCCCAGAGCTGGACCCAATACACCATGGGAGGTTTCACCAGACTAGAGTAGAGGAGGAGAATCACCACCCTTGACCTCCTGGCCACGCCGCTTCTGATGCAGCCCAGGATATAGTTGGCCTTCTGGTCTGTAAGCAAGCATTGCTGGCTCTTGTCTAGCTTTTCATCCACCAGTAGCATCCCCCTCATTAGATTCACATGGGCCCACTTCTCAAGCTTCTCCAGGTCCTTTCTGGATGTCTACTTAACTTGCTATTCCCCATCTCCCCTTACTTACCGACTCCATAGACTTTACAGTCACATTCTGAAGTTGAGGTTGAAACTGAACTATTGCATTATCAGTACCTAGATTTATTATTTTGATTTGGGATTGCCCATCTGCAGGGAAAACTGGAATAGTTTTCTGTAAGGCAGAGAAAAGTAAAATCAGTGCCCTATCCTAAACCACAGGGAAAAAGGCCTATAATTACTGTGATCTTAGTTATATCATGGGGAAGATTAGCATTTTCCTGATGACCTGTGATTGTCAGAAGGTTCAACTTAATAATGGGTTTTGTTACTAGTCTCACAAACTGCCTTACTGCTGCTGCAGGAAAGAAGTCTCTCATCCACAAAAATGCCTTCACAGCCAGATGTAGCTCCTCTTTGATTATGCCCTGTAGCATGCTGCCACTAGACCAAGACCTTTCTGCAGTTCAGGGAATGGATTTTTCCAAGTCCAATGGCTGTCTGGGTTCCTGAGTTCATGTTCTATCTAATTCTCCCCCAGCACTAGCGCTGCTGAGCTGGGCAGAAGCATGTATGGGCACAGCCTAATGCGACAGCCCAGAAAATCAAACTTCTGAAGACTTCACTTTCTCATCAGATCTAACAGTAAACAACTTCTGCTCCTGCAGAGCAACAAGAGTTGTGACTACTTCAGTTTTGCCTCAACCTTTTTTCCCCTTCCCATTCTTTTGTCTGCCTTGACCTTTCCAGGTACACCACACAACAAAACCGGGTCCATTTTTACCTTTTTGCAGCAGGTTCTTGCACAACAGTAGGGGGAGTTACCAACTTTGATCAAGCTTCTGCCCAGTGCCAGTATGTATGTATGTATGCACAGCTCTGACCTTCTGAGCAGGACATTCAGAAAGACAGCCTGGATGCGTCTATACCAGCTGAAGGCCAGACCCTTTATTTCCAACTTTAAGAGGAATATAAATCTTGTTTTGCTGCTGGACCCAGGCATTAAGGAGAGAATTACTCTTTCCTAACTAAAGCTGTTTAAGAGCTGAACTTGGGCACTTGTCTTTACAGTGCATGAAGACAGGTAGCTCTGGATAGCTATTCAAATCTTGGGATGTAATGGATCACCTCCCAGAGGTGTTGCCAATTCCCCAGCTACAGGTGACACCTTCATGTGGTTCAGACATGACACCTCCCTTTGGGGCAATGAAAATTAGGTGTGATGAATCCTGCCTTAAACAGCTATTGTCTTTGCCCATGCTGTGATGATGCTTCTCAGACTGTCACACTTCACCTCCAGTCTAAATATCAGAAGAGATCAGATACAAAACAGCAGCCCCCTAGTAGGTCAAACAAATCTCTGGGTTTCAGCTTTTAGTCTCAATTTAAAGACCTAAGATTGCCTCTAATGCCTGATTTATGTTAGTGGCAGATAAGATGTTTTGCAGGACTGTGTTCATAGCTAGTTAATTTTATTATGCTAATCATACCATTGCAATATACTTTAATAGTTTTCTCTCCCTCTACTTCTGTGCTTATATGCTTGGTTCTGAATTTTGAGCCAAGACTTTTTTGCCCTTCAACATATCTTGCACTGTATTAACAACTAAACATTAATAGTAAATACTTGCACGTGGCTGAACTTACGTCTATTTGCACCTGCACAAGGGCAGCAGCAACAAAAGCCAAAGATGCAAGGAACATACCAACAGTTATCTTCCTCAGGGGCCTGGAACAACAACAAAACATATGAGTTTCAAGACAAGTATTGATTCAAATCTTCAGCTGCTGGTTGTTTTCTTTCTATACTGGGAAACTCAAATGGCCACAACCAGCATGTTATCACCATTTGATAGGCTGATGTTGTTTCAGAAAGTGTTCTGCTAAGGTGAGTACCTCTCAATTCATAGTTACACTATTGGGAAACATACACTTCCTTGCAGCGTCTTAATAATGTGTTAGTCTCCATCTGCTGGGCTCAAACATTGTCTGAACATAATTATTAGGTTTCTGGAAAAATTTAGTCTGTAGGAAGAAAAAAACCAATCCAGTACAGTTGTTAGCTTTAAAACAGCGAGAGTACAAGAAAAAAAAGTAACATCTCGTGTCTATTGCTATGCTTAAATCAGAGTAATAGTGAAGAAAAATGTTAAGGAAATATGCTGAATTAGGAGACATCTACTGACATCCAGGTAACTGTAAGGGTAAATTTAAAGTAGGTATTTATGGCATCATTTGTCAAATATAGTGTCCACAAATGAACAACAGTTTCCAGCACAGCACATGCCCCCACTTTTTCATAACTAATGGAAAACCAGAATTGCATCTTAGACCTATAAAAATTGTTTTAAGAACTATATTATCTTCTGCCTCTCCAACTTGCAAGTGTTAGCTACTTCATTACTGACATTAAAAATAACATGCAATGCCCTGGAAGTATCTAGCAAGCCAAACTCCTCACTGGGACTGAAGAGGAAACATCTTGTCTCATGTATGTTTAAGCCCCAAACATGGCACATGCTAAGGATGTCTAATGTATTCCTGCTTCTTATACTTTGGGAGAGTGGGTGGAAATGGGAAAACAGTAAATACACCTCTCCTGCAATCAGAAGATTTTTCCCTTAACTGGAAAATACTTTTACTTTATTAGATTCTCTTCCTCTAGTCTGTGGTATCTGTACATAACAATTGAAGTGATATTTTTAAATTTTCATTTCTTTAAAAAAATAATGCCATTTTATATACACTACTATTTTCTCCTTAGCTGAATGCTTGCTCATGTTACATCTGGGCTGGAAGAGCAGTTTTAAAGAAACCACTAAAACGAGCCTCTGTTAGAAGTCAGGTAAGCACATCAACTTACGTAAAATTGATCTTGCATTTCTTGATTAAAGGATAAAGCACAGTGTCTACAACTGGGACCATTATAATAATCAGAATTGGATTCACAGTCTGTTGAAGACAAACATAGGAAAAAAAGTATTTTTCGAAGTTCTTTTAGTAAAGGAGTATAAACACACACACAAAAACACAGTCTTTGCAAAGTACTTAGAACTGGCAGACAGAAGATTACTGTACCTGCATTTGATCAGGCTGAATCTGAATAGCTCCCTGGTGAAGAAAAAAAAATGTTTTAATGTGACAATACATAAAACTGATCTTAAAAGTAAATGTTAATTAAGAAAAAAAGGAATAAAAATTACATACAAAGTTCCCATCCATTGTTGTGGCTTGCAGTGTCCATCTTGACCCCTTAACAAAAGAAGAGAATGTTAAATGGCACAGTAGATCAATCTTTCAGACTGGATTGTTTTCATAAGTTGGGGAAAACATGCAATGCAATAAAAAAAAGCAGCAAGCTTGCTACAGCAATACTCTTACTCTGCAATATAAACATTTGAACAAAATGATCTTTGTGGCCCATTACACTTTATTTACTAGTTTCATGAAATTGAGTGGAAAATAATTTAGATGTAGAGATTAGCTGGAGAGATGGCAGGGACATCCTGCAGAGAGCACTATCACATGCCCTGCACAGATGCCACCCAAGCACCTTTGTGCTGCTTGCCTGAACCCAAGCAGCCCACACCACTGACATATCCATTCTTCCTTCACACAGCCCAGCTGAGAGCAGCCAAGCCAGGGCTGGACCTGCTTTGAGCTCTATGCCCAGAAAACCTGCATGTAGTTGGGTCAACTGGCACTGACTTTCAGCCTGAGCCCAGAGCAAGGCAGGAACATGCATCACTGCATCTGTGACAAGAGCCTTTAACCACCCACAATGTACCACTAAGATATGAATCGTTACTCATGCAATGAGTATTTAGTTCTGAACTTTGTAGCAGGGTTGTCTATTTGTAACAGGCCACTGTTGACAATTACAGCTCGCTGGTACTAAACTCCAAACTTCCTACAGTCTGCCTTGGATAGAGGTTTCAGTCCCTGTTTCTCTCAGGCACCCTCCTAAATTCACACTTTAGTACTTAGCTATGAAAGCTTGCTTTCATGGGACCTGAGCACTCAGTCTACCAAGTGAATGGGAATTACAGGCTTACACTTCTGCTTGAAGATGTAAGGTGTTTATACAAGTGAGTGATTTAAGCAAACTGGCATCCAGGTCATTTCAGCCCTGATTCTCCAGAGTATTTATACTAGGACTCTACATTTCATCTCACAACTGAGAGCAGAAGAAGCATCAGAACTAAGAAAGCTTTAAATTTGTTTCATCCCTTGAGTTCTGGCTGATACAAGATGTGAAGAGGTCACAGACACTGAATCGGTCCTGGGCAAGTCCAGAAAAAATGAGCTTCTCCTGGCTGCAGAACATCCTCTACTAGCATGACTCAGTAACTACTCTTTTGCATTAAAACCAGGTTAAAGAATTTGCAAAGAACTATTTTTCCACCCTCCCATAGACCTCTTTTACATCTGGTGATCTCAGAGTACATAATATATCATGGTACAGCTTTAATTGCCAAGCCAAATAATTTCTACTTTACCTGCTGGTCAAAAATTGCCCAGAACATGGGAAGAGGGATGTAAAGGAAAAGCACCTTCAACACCATCTTAGTCTGAGCAATAAGTTGTTTCTGCAACAAACAAGAATTACACATGAGGAACTGGTCAAAAAAAAGTTGCAAACCATTATTCACAGCACAGCAACAGGTAGAGACATGTTAAGTTTATCCACATCCTACACTTTGTATGTTGTGGGTACTACTGCTGATTTCTGTTAAAAAGCACTTGTTCTGCTTGTGAATGTGGCAAGGGCTGCCAGCTAAAGGTGACACTGGTATTAGAGACCCCTGACCTTTTTGGCATGTATGCTGATGGCAGCATGAGATCTAGCACCTAGTGCTGTGTTATTTTTTGAGGAAGGAGGTGTTTGAACAAGAGGCGACTGAAGAATGCATTTCACACATCAACAATGCATATAGGCAAAAGGAAAATAAAAGGGAGAGGCTATGGTTTTTGCTACTGTTGACAACAGGGTAGGGTAGATAGGAGGCAAACAACATGGTTAGGGACTGAAGTCATGGTAAGGAGCCTGTACTGATGCTGGGGGATAGGGTGTTTTTCCACTTAAGCTAAAATTCTTAAGCATAATTCTGCAGTTTGATCCCAAGTCTTAGGACCCTGAACATTAACCATGATAGTCAACACAATGCCCATTTCTCCTTTCTGCAACCATTAAACTAGCATACTTCTCTTAGAAGCCAGTTTACTGAGAGAAACAAAAAGTTGACAGGGGAAATACTGGCTATTTTACTAACTCAAAAACTAGTATGTGTTTGTATTGTTCTACTTCTATTTCTCCCTTGAATTTCCTTGGGCAGCCTATGATCATAATGAACATCAACTTGAAGGACTGTTTTGTCCCACAGAAGTTGAGGTGATAACCTACAATCCCAGGGGAGCACTGGGGTTTGGCCAGACCATTAGCTTCTAAATGATTTAGAGGCCCCAAACTATTTACTCAGCGCTTGAGACAATGGATCAAAGCAGGCAGAAGAGAAGCTGAAGATCAGGGGACGTCTCAGCACAGGAGTGTTTACACATTACTTACATCATACTTCTCACTTGCCCAGTCCAGCCAGTGCTCTCTCTTGGGGAACTCCTTGCTTCTATGCCGAAACCGGTTTCTGATGGCAAACTGCAGAAAGACAGAAGTTTGCCTAACGGTGTTACAAATATTTGTAAATGGTGTAAGTTGCTTTGTCATTAAAGATGACACTTCTGCTTTTAGTGTTTAGAGAGTGCTAAAGGTGAGTTCTGTTAACTGCTCTAAGCATATCAGGGAATATTGCATTTAAGGCCTCACACTGCATACCCAGTGAAATGTGCACCTGGGATCAGGTGAACCAAATAGCTCAGAGTAGTCTCTCTCAATGTGGGTTGCTGTTAAGAACCTGAAGATCTGACAAATTCAAACCTAAGTACAACAATAAATAGAAGAATATCATAGGCACACATCTTATAGCCATTTGGCTTTGAAAAATGCATTTAACTACGGAAAGCTACATATTGTAGCTATTCCTCATACCTTGGCACTGAATATACACAAATACACTCCTGAAGAACTCCTAGGACTTCCTGCATGGAATAACACAGAAGGCTGATCTGGACCTTAGGGGCAGCACTCTAAGCAATGGTCAAAGTCACCTATAGTGATTTGGTTTTGACAGTGCTTAAAAGGTCGAGTGATGGCCTGGGCTACAACAAGCTGGCATATCTACATGGAGAAAGAAAAAAGCCCATAAATGAAAAAATGCCCTGATCTCAAAGTTGAGGCAGATTTATTTATTCATGTACATTTATCTCCCTTCCTTGCAGGCTTGCATAGACATGTAACTCCTCTTATCTCCCTAATACAGTGGGAATCAATATACTTCTGCATTGTAAGTAACATCCTTTTAATAAGCAATAAGTTTTTGCTGATAAGATATACTAGTTACTCTACTCTTGACTCAAATCAAGGCATGTTTGTCTTTTACTACAGGGTTGCATAAAGGTGCACAAATGAAGGAGGAATGATTCCTAGAAGTTGGGATAAGTTTTTACACATCACTGACATCTTACTTTGTTGCCTTTGTGTATAGTTTCACACATATTCAAGATACAGATAAATAAAAAAGGCAGTCTAAATCTGAAGGTATCAGTAAGAAGCCTTCTGTAAGGAAAAAAGTAAAAAGAATAATTTTTCCTCAAATTATGACAGATTTCCAATCTAGGCAGGTTTACTGAACTGTTTTAAAAATTACTGCCAGGGTTTTGGGGAATATAAATGGTACTTACTCCAACACATTTGAAAACTTGAATCATTATATTTCCTTGAGGTTTAACCTTCTTGTACATTCTGCTTCCAGCTATAAACACAACTGCAATATGCAAACAGAAATCAAAACCAACTCAGGATTAATTGAAAATAGAGGCAAGTAATTTATGAAAACCATAACAGTCAAGGAATTACATCAGGAGGGAACAAGCCACCTAAAGAGCAGTGAAATTTCCTACTGGCATGTTAGAATACAGTAAAAGAAATCAAATTAATACCAGCAGACTGCTTCTATTTAAGACAAAGGACTAAATCTGGAAATTCATAGGGCGAGTCCTCAGCAGGACATTAGCTCAATTGAGGGACTGTCAATGTTAGAGCCACGTGGGACTTTGGCACTGGCCTTGCTCTACCATGTTAAGACAGCTTTACAGGCTCCTTTTCAGGAGTCCAGGACACTGCAGCTCACATGATACAGACACGTGAGGCTCTGCCCGAGCTGCAGGACTCACCAAGGTGTCCCCAGCTTCCACGCCCAGGCACATTCCCCAGCCTCACCCTCCCACATGCCAGGCAGGACAGAGGCAATCGCCCAGAATCACAATCCACCCTGGACTGGGTGCTCAGGCAAGATGGTGTCACCAGTAGCTGGAGACCTGCTCTTGGTGGGCTCCTAGCCAGGACCACAATGGGTACTGGAGTACATACTGACAATCCTCAGTTTAGGTCTTTGTGCCACAACAGAAATACTCTGGGAGTGACCCATAGTGCAGCTAGTAAAAATGCAGGTGTTTGAGAAATACTGACACACCAATATAGCATTTCTCAAGTGGAGAGATAATTACCTTATACAGTTTGCTACCCTCGAGTACAAATAGTTTCCAAACCCCACATTTTATCAGAGTTTTCACACTACAATCCAAAGATTTTATTTACACATCCCAGTAGTCCAAGAAATATAGAAAGTAAATTATATCATGTGCAGAATTCAATGATGTATTTGTGCCTCCCATCAGCCCCATCAGTCTCTCCTGGTAAATCAGTCTCTTCTGTAAAAGCAAGTGCTTCAGGTGAATCCCATCCACCCCCCAAAGCAAGAAGAAAGTTTACGTCAGAAATTGCTGAAACAACCAGGTATTGATTGGAGATTTCTATCACTTTCTCATTATTCTGAGATAGTTATAATCTAATCACATCTATAACTGAGGCAGCAAGATGGAAACAGCTTACTTACCCAAGGAAATAGCCATGAGGGCAGCAGGAACTCCAAAAGCTAGTGGGTAGCATAATTGTTTGCTATGGATACCACACTGTTGAGCTGAAGTACAAAGTAATATTAGATAAAGTCAAGGCTGTCAGTATTTTACATAAAGTTTCTGTTCTTTGCATTTATTGTTAACTCAGTGGGGAAAAAAAAAATAAAATTCTGCTTATGTTATTGACAGACTGGATGATCAGTATCCAATTCATATTTCATTATTGAAAAGGGGAAATATGTATCACAAAACACCTACAGAATGATTAAGGTTGGAAAGGACCTTGGGGGGGGGTTATCTTGAATTCATGCCAAACAAAACAGAAACTTAATAGCCTTAATGATCTAGTTGTATTAGCCTTTTGATTAAACCTTTACAGCCCATAATGGTATCACTTTCCTCAGCTGAATTTGTCTGTCTTTCCAAGATAGTTTTCACCCTGTATCAGCATGGAAGTAAACTGCATGTTGTGTCTTATGCATATCTTATTCCATTTTTGGAAAGAATAGAATTTGCATTAAGCAAGCATCTAAAATGCTTCTGTTCCAGTCTGTTCCAGTCAGGAAATCCAAACTCCAGAATTTCAGCCCAGTCCTTTAGGATTATACCAGAACTCACACACTGTTTTATTTCTTTTGAGAAAAAGAACCTTCCCCTAACTCCTGCAAAGCACATCATACAGCACCATCTGTGTCAGCCCACAAAAATCCATACACAGATAGAGTAGTGAATTGTTTGCTTTTTGTTTAGGATCACGTTCTCTGTTATAAGCAGAAGAGAAAATAACTTTCTCCTTTAGCAATATGAAACCCATTATTTCCTTTGTCACATGGATAAATGTGTTATGTGTATAGATATTTCTGTAGTTTGTATGGACACACTTTGAATAGTCTCCACTGCCCAGACAGGGGGCTTTCTCCCTCTTTCTCTTCCCAGCAAACAGTACAACTCTTTCATGTTGATGGTTTTAAAGGCATTGGAAGAGGTGCCACCTTTCTACCTCCATGGGATTAAAAAATGCATTAGGCATACAAGTTGATGGCTTCAGCATGTCTCTTCAGATCTAGTATTTCTGATCCTAAAGGCAATTTAAATCTCAGTGTTTTGGTTTTGACAGTATTTGACCTGTGAGAAGTTGGGTGACACACGAAAACTTGAAGATGATTTGCCAGGTAACAGCAAGGTGTCAGAGAAGAGACCACTCGCTTAAACCTAACTGGACTGCAGTTCAACACTCATCGTTTACTATTGTTTAACTATTTTGTCAACAAATGTGTGGCCTTACCTCTTAGAATTGGAGTGATTATAGTAGATATGAGACTTCCAGCATTAATAGACAAATAAAAGATAGAGAAGAAAGTAGATCTTTGTTTTTCCTACAGCAAAAACAAAAAGAACTTTAGTAAGGCTTAGCCAGAACCATGCCGATCAGCCTAAATTGAACAACCAGCAGCTGTTTGCACAGTTCAAGACATTGTTATCTAGATCCTCCTTCACCTACTTAGGAAACACTAATATGCATATTCAGATATGTGCATTACTGAAGAGTATAATAGTCAAGCATTAGTAAACATATCTGTACTATTGAAAGTCTGAAAGACATTGTTACCTGGTCATCATCAAACTGATCTCCACCAAACGCTGACACGCAAGGTTTGATCCCACCAGTACCAAGAGCAATGAGAATCAAGCCAATTATAGATAGAGCACTGCAACAAAGCAGAAAAGAGAAAAAGGAAATTAAAAAAATCACTTTGCTTTCTCAATTACAGCACACATACAAGACTGTTTGCAAGAGAATTGGAATTCAAATAGCACAAACTTAGAGTGTAAATTGTCCCACACTTCATTAAGCTGGAAAAAAACATGTACAAGACAACTCACATGTGTAATTGTACATTATCGGGAGAGCCATCCCGATTGTAATCTGTCAGGTCATTTATGGAGCTCACAGCCATGACTGCCTGCCCAACTGTATAGACGAAGGACAGGGAGACAATGGTCCTGTTATAAAGAGAAGAGACATTTTTAGGTACTTTAACACAGTTACACACATACATATACACACAGAGATAATGCAGATTTTTGCTCATTTAAAAGCTGTTTTCCTCTTGTCATGATATTTTTTTTATGTATGACTGTTTAAACTGCCTTCATGGCACCTTCCTGTATTTTAGAGCATCTATACATTAAACCCATGCTTTTTCCAAAAGTGTGTTTTTTTCTTGTCAAGCTTAAGGTTCCAGTTCTAAGCCCTGAGACATCCTACAAAGCTTCTCTTAAAGGTCTGGTGACCAGGGTCTTGCACTTGTGACAGAGGTACCAGAGGAGAAGGGGTACAAGATCTGAAAAGCTTCATCCTGATACAGCAGGTAAAAGCCAATATAGATTAAAACAACATAGCATGAGCGATTACATAACACATTTAGGCTGAGATCTGCAAGACATCCAGCTACTTGCAATGTGTTCACATGATCAGACCAGCTCCACAGGGCATACTTGGCATTGGTTGCAGCCCTGGGCTCCCATAGGCTGTCAGAGGAAGAAGATGGTGAAGCCTTCAGCAGACTGACTGCACAGCTGGCTTCATCTCTAATCTCTGGGAGACCTTTGACAAGTTAGCTAATATTCCTGACTCATATCCCCCCATAAAATCTTTATTGTGCTTTTTTTTCCAGGCAAAATAAACACAATTAGAATCACGACATCAGTAAAGGACAGTGAGATCAGGCTGCTAGAAATAACTTGGTAACTTTTCAAAGCACTTCATTTAGCAATACTTTCTGAGCAGCTAGGACACAGGTAAAAACCTAGAATCCATCATTTAAAGAACTGCAACTCAGTAAAACTTCCCATTGAGCTGTCAAGTCAACACTGAAATCATTGAATATTTTAGAGTATATTTCAAGTCCCAGTTAATACCAGATAACACAGTATTTCACTATTTCATTGGCCACCTGCAATAGGTAAAGAGACAGTCCAATGCAGTTATAAGCTCCAGTATCTATTTTCACAGCTTGGTGAATACATTCCTTAGATTAGCTTACATTTTATTCAGATGAGAGGAAAAACAGAGCATCCTTGGAAAGCAAGGTACTATCCTTAACTGATCAGCAGAAGTATAAAATTCATTAACTTAGTGCAGTTTCAAGTCTGAGCTAAATCAATGAAAACCTCAAAACCTTTGGAATAAAATCCCAGGAACAATCCTGGAGTAGCCCACCCCAGCTGTGAAGCTGTTCTGAGCTGCTGCTTTAGGTGATAGTTTAAGTGACCTTACTGATCTCAGGTGAGCTTTTATGATTTTTGGTTGTTGTCTTAGGAAGCACTCACAGGAACTTTCCCAGCCAAGAGTCTGCAATGAGCGCTCCAAGGATAGGTGTGAAGTAGCACAGAGCAACGAAGGTGTGGTAGATGGTTGTAGACAGCTTGTCATCCCATTGCAGGAAATATTTGAAATACAAAACAAGCACCGCTGCAGGAAGAACAAAACAATGGGTTACAGACCCAAGTCAGGGCTTGGTAAGTAACGGTCAGCATGAGGAGATACAGGACAGGGGACATACCTCGCATGCCATAGTAGGAGAACCGCTCACAGAACTCATTGATGATGATGAAGAAGATGCTCAAGGGGTAGCCAGCGCAGGTTGGCTGGAGGCAAGAGACAGCATGAGCTCAGAGCTGTGCAACACAGACTAATATAACTCACCACAACCCGCAGCTTGAGCAAGCTCAATGCAGACTCTGTGGGAGTGCGTGGGTACTCAGAGGTTAGAAGGCTGCATGGGCTTCTGCAGAATGACACTGCTTTACCTGAACCAAGAGATACTTCTCATGTTCCCTTCTTTGTCTCCAGAGCTCTACAAGCTTCTTATCTGCCCTTAGCAAGAGACCTTTAGCAATGCTGTGTCTGACTTAAGTGTTGTGCTATGCAAATTTGAAGTTTTCACCAAGTGACACTGAGAGCAATCTTGATGTACAAAAATATGCAAAAAGCCAATGTTTTTGAAAAGAAAAACAAAACCAAACCCAAAGCTCAAACTCAACAGAAAACCCACCATGTTAAATCCCCCCCAGCACATCACAATTAAAAGCCTGGGGCTATTTTTAGACACCTGCAGTTGAGACAAACTTTTAAACATTTTATTCAAACAAATCTCTCAGGAAAGATCCCTATCCTTAGAAATACTTTGCTTGATGAAGAATCCTTTATTTCTTAAGACTTGCTGATAGAACTGACTTTACTAACCTAAAATGGCATGGCATGGCATGGAATTAACTGACAAATTTACTGAGCCTTCACCTGCTGCAATAGACATCTCCATAAATACCATCATGCAGCTTGTGACACGGCTCTTGCTGTTGAGACAAAGGAGAAAAAGCATATATTGCGTACACATCTGGCATGATCAGTAGAATTAGGAGTTTTAACTTCTGACTGCATTCCTAGTAATTTTAATAGAAATGATATCATGTATTCATCCACTAAGAAAAGTGGGCAAATTTAATATCGTCCTCCCTTTTTACCTTTTTTACAGGTTTAAGTTGCAAAAGAATCAGGTTTATAATAAGTCTCAGAACATCCCAGAGGGAAACAGTTACGAAATTTAAGAAGCAGAGAAAAGAATGGTATTTGTTTTCTTCATATTGTGAGGGTTTAGGAATCAAACTAAAAAGAAAAAAAGTCAACCTTGCAGATCAAAAGGAAAGAAGTCTTAGATGGGAAAATCTTGCCTGATATGAGTAAATCAGAGCCCCCATGTCTCCAGCAAAGCCTGTGGCCAGAGCCTTAACAAACAACACAGCATTTCATGAGACTTGTGTGCTACAATAAGCTTTGTGAATATTGTAAGATGGATGAAAATCTGAGTGGTCGAGTGTTGCTGACTTACTCTGACTCAGTCACGAGGATGTCCAAGCAGCCTGAACAGCATTGATCTTCATTATTGGCTGAACCATGTATACAGTACACATCTTATGCCTGGGCTGATAAGCAGGCTTCACTGAAAGAACCTGACTTCAGCTGAGGTGACTGCCAGGAAGGACTCATCTAGCTTTAGAGCAATCAAAATTAGAGCAGCAACTTGTCACCCTTGATTTATCACATCCTCCATGGGCAGAAAGAGAGATGTCCAAAGGAAGAGCAGCCACATGCATCCCCAAATTAGTTTAAATCCACTTGAAGGTGCCAGTTCCCTTCATATGAAGATAGCAGGAGTTGTAGATGGCTATGCCCAACTTGGACACAGCTTTTGGAGGACTGGAGTTCATACAGAAAAATGCTGCTCAACCCTGTCTGTACAACATATCCCTAAGCCATGCAAATATTCATGCTCCTGAGGAGAGAGATGGAGAACCACATTGTGAAGGTGGCTCAGCACCCATTAGATATACCCAGAAGAGTTTGACTTCAGCAGTTGTTACATTAGACCCTAAGTAACCCACACTGCACGACCGGTTTCCATTGGTGCAATTCGGTATATCCCATCTGGGGAGGAAATAATCTCCCCATCTGAAGTGGAACACCACCTTCTCCATGTCTGGCCTGCCTACAGAGGCAAAAAGAAAAAAGGACAGGGCACTCCTGGCCCAGGGGCTGGTGGGACCCATCCCCACCAGAAATTCCCAAAGCTCACTAAAATCTTCTTCGCCTTCTTGGGGCTCTCACAAACTTTCCCAGTGTCATGCAGTCACCCTATCCAACAGCTTGTTGTTTAAGAGGTAATTACATACTGATCTGGGGAGGCAACGAGCTTGCACCAAGTTTGGGTTTCTCTTTTAAACCAGCTTATGTGCCAAGCAGAGATGTCCTGCATTCACATGCCAGCATAATAGCCACTGATGGGTTTTTACTGGCTGTCCCTGAACTGGTAGAAATCTGCATGTCACATCTGGGGTTGAGCAAGAACAGGGGCATGTAGAAAAAAGCTACAAGGTGTTTCTCAAATTAAAAGGCCTTCTTCTGTTTTTCCACAATGCTACCCACAAGAAGAGTATGTGCAGTTATGCATTGTAATAGATGACCTATGCTGTTCTTGGTCTGCACCATGCTGTCCTCTTAAACCTCTGTTGCATTATACTTGTGCATGCACATATCTTTGCTGAAACTTTTTCTGTCGTGATTCTCACTGGCCAGGAAGCACCGGATATACCACCGAAGAGGTTACCTGAAGGTCACCTTTTATAATGCTCTTGGTAACCTTCCCCTGCCCTGAGGAGGCCAGGCACAGGTCTGACACCACCCCACTGCATAGCTTTGACTTTGCCTGCTGAGAAAGCCATTAAGCTATGAGAAAGCTGTGGGGAAAGCCTGTGGAGTAAAATCTTGTGAGATAAGAAAAGCAAAGTCAGAGATAGGGTTGCTGAGACAAGTGTCATTAACAGTTCAAAGATTCAAAAGGAAGAGCTAACACCGAAGTCAAAACAAAAAAAAAGTCCTAAGGGAGAGTCAGTGGATGATGACAACTCAGCTACACAAATAATGGCTCCAGGGACCCTTCTCCTTGCAATCAATGTCTGCCTAGTCAGCAAAGGCTCTTCAGGCCATTTATCAGGCTGGTGAGCATGCTAGTACTTAGGCAGGATTTTAAAAGCTAACAGGGTGCTTTGTATGTGTTGGCCAATAACTCATTATTTTATGCTTTATAGTATGTTTACAGGATTTTTTTTATGCACTGCTGAAGTTACCCAAACAACATAACCCAAAGAGTCAGTATAGCAACTTTTTATAAAAGAAAACAATACTTACTGACTTGACCTTACTCTTTGCAGCTGTGGAGGGAAAAGAAAAAACAAACAACAACAGAAGTTAATGGAAACTACTAAGTAATACTCATTTAAAAACACTGGAAGACATGGGAAAAGTTCAGCTTAAAATCAATCACAAAATACAAACAGATAGGGTTTAGGGTGAGTAATTTTCAGGTTTGTGCAAGAAGGCTATTAGGAAAAAACTTCATTTGATAGCCTTTTAGTTTTCAGGCTATGCATAAACTCACATGCACTCCTAGGGAAAAATTAAAAAGGACTGACAAAACAAAGCAGCCCATCCTACTACCACAGCTCACCACACATCATTCAAGACTAGCCTACCACCCACAGAAGATGAATCCTGTTTTAATCCATCCTTAGAGATGTTACCTTAAAAGCAAGCCAAGAGTAAGGAATAGACTCATGATGCCCTGCCAGGGGTGAATCCCAAGCCCTGAAAAGGGGCAAACTTCCCATACCTCAGGCATAAGGAGGGCTGAATACATGGCCCAATGAAGTGATCCATGTTAGCAGGCATTCCCATAACCTGGAAATTAACCTGGGAAGCCCTAGAAGGGCAGAAGGTATCCCTTTGAGGTTAGCAAGAGCAGACAGCTGCTTGCAGCCCTGAAGTCACTTCCAGCTGCTCATGGCAGGTTCACTACTCCTGGAAGCCCTCCAAGCCATATCCTGCAGGGCTTGCTTGGCTCAGGGAACAGGCTTAAAGGCTGAGCTTGCTCTGTTTCAGATAAAGGCTCTGTGCCCACATAGTGGATGTCAGCATTTCCTATAAAACGCCCATGAGCAACTTCATTATCATTAAGATAAGACTGAGTACAAGTTGTGAACTTTGAAATTCATGTTTGCAAATGAAGTGTGTCCATAACAGATCCCTATAAGAAAAATATGTTTGTGAAGATCATTGTTTAGTCCATAGTTCACAACAGGTGAAAACATCTGACAGCAACACTATGGTGCTCCATACAATACAAAATAAAGTCATTTTCAAAAATTATTAAAATAAATTAATCTGATTCTTTCCTTCACTGCTGCATACATCTACCTTCACAACAGAGGCAGTGGCACTACATAGGCAATTCAATAATATTTCTTCCTAGAAAACAAGTAATGTCCAGAAAGTGCTAACACACCAACTTCAGGCCACATGCAGGTAACCCAAGTCAATGAAAATTATTAGTGATGTCCCTTACACAACTCTAGTGAGCAGGTATACTGAAGGATACCAAGGCATTAGTGGTAGACTATATTCATAACTCCTTGATTATTTCCACTTGTTGGCCCCTCCAGCACATATGCATCACACTGCCAGCTTTTTATAACATGCGCAGTGAACATAGGTTTGATCAGCTCACTCCTGTCTGGTAGCTAAGCCTTGGGTCAAAAATAGGAACTTGTAGTGGGTTGGGTGTTTTGTACTTTTCAGAGGGCAAAAATATCACCTCTGCAAGAGCTCTTACACAGAGGACACTGCAGAGGCATTTTTTCCAGACAGCATTGACTGACTTCAGTGTTTAGTGTTAAGGGACACTAATTTCTCAACCACTTGGACTTCACCTTTCTATTCACCTTTCACAAAAATAGCCAGGAAAGTCCTGATGGCATTAAAGCTAACAGTTCTACACAGGCACCTAAACTAAGGAACTCCACTATTGGGCTGCTTCAGGGTTAGATCTACAAAAGCACAGAGCATCCAGCATTTTGCATCAATTTCAGTTATAAATTTGGGTTTTGTTAGTGGCACACTGGAGCAGTTCCTCTTTTGGGCAATCCTCAGTAGCTTAATTCTCTCCCCACAAAGAATGACCTGCAGAACTGCTGATTTTCACCACAAAATACTGAAGAGCTTCCAATTTTTCAAAATAAAGCTCTAAACAGCCATGCACTTCATATTCCCTTAAGATATTAAATATTTTTATGCACTGTAAAGACAGAAGCCACTCTGTCCCTGGCCTGAGCACTGAACCTAAGTAGTTCTCTATCTGTGGGTCACTATGTCCTTCCCAAATTAGCAAACAAGCCAAGAGGCAGGCTTATGGCTCCGAACCCTTCCCCAGCAGCTCCCACTAGTATGGTTCCCTGCTGTCAGAGATGCTGCAGCTCTTGGTTCATATCACAAGATGGAAGTGCATTGCCTTTACAGATTGCAACCACTACAGCAACTTAAACATGTTTGAAACATGTCATGTCTGTGGCCAGGCTAAATCTGTACATAGCCGTACTCTCACCTAGGGTGTTTCTGGCCCCAGAGCAAGCCTACTCTCCTGCCACCTGACTTGTGGCACAGCCAAGCCTCTTGCCCCTGTTACTTTGAGCAGCCTTACAGTGCCTACACAAGAAGGCTACTGCCATCAGGACAAGCAACTCCAGGAGTCCCTGCTTCACACTTTACTCCTCCAGAAAGAAACTGACAGAGGAACTCTCAAAGCGAACATCATACCCGATGTTACATGAGACTCTGCTGCATCAGATTTCTCCTTCTTCTTGAGCCATCAGCATTTTCCCAGATGGCTGCTCAAGCCAGTGAGACCCTGGTGACACTCTGGACAGCAGCACTACCAAGCTTTGCCTGCTCATCACTATGGCTGCCTGTCCCCAGAGAGCAGATCTGGCTGCTGAAGCTGCAGTGGTATTTTCTCTTTTTTGGGACATCTCAGGTTCCTCCCCTCTACACAAGACAAGGCTTCCACAGCTCAAGTTCTTCTTGCTACAAGAGACATACCAGTGCTCAGACACTGCAGGACCAAGGGTCAAGCAAAGGATGAAGGAGAACTACACCACTGAAAAGCATTGTTTATGCCTTTGCTACTCAGTGTTCCAGTTCAGACAGAAACAAATCTTCAGGATTAACTGATGGGCTCTGCCCTTACCTGAATCTTCCAGCTGTGTTTCTATGTATTTAAAAAACATCGATGAAGTCAACCCTGGGTAAACACTCTCGTGAAAAAGCATTATTTAACAGTTGTGAGAAACACCTCACTTAATTTGTGTTAGGATTTTAAACCGCACATTCATTAAAAGTTGAAGATAAACCTTAACAGCTAGAAGCTCAGCCCCAAGAGATTACAGAGGCTAAAGAAACATCGTTTGGCTTTCACTAGAGTTTAAAGGCAGGTTCAACACCAGCTTGGCTATAGCATTGCTAGAGGGAGAGCTGCCTCGGAGGAGGAGGAACGATGAAGAAGCTATAGCTGGGGTTGGCCCAGAGGAACACAAGGCACCCGAAGGTGCTCTCAGACCTGCACCGAGCGGCAGGTCCGGTCCTGAGGTCCCAGGACGCATGCTACCGGCTCTTCGATGACTGCTCACTGCCCAGCAGGGCCACGGCGGGTCAGAGGGAGACCGTTTGAGGACCCTCCACAGCGCCCAGCCCGAAGGCAGCATCTCTCCACCCCACCCTCCCACCGCGCACCATCCCTCCCCGCGGCACCTACCCATGCTGCCGGCAGGGTCCTGGCCGAGCGCTCGGGGAGGGAAGAAGGGTGCCGGGGGCGGCCGAGATTTAAGTGCAGCTCGGGGGCCCCGCCCGGCCCCGGCTGCTCCGGGGCGGTGCCGCCGGAGAGAGGGCAGCGCAGGTGCCGGGGAGAGAAGCGAGGAAGGGAAGGGAGAGGAGCGGGGTGCCGGGTGCCGTCGGTGTGGGAGCTTATCACCGGGAGAGCTACTGCTGGTCTCACCTGCCCTTGACCCTCGCTGCGTTAGTGCAACGCACCGCGGAGGGTCTGATAGGCGGTCCTGGCCCTTCCCGCCGCCTTCTCCCTGTAAATGAGGAGTGTAACTCTCCACTCGGATGTTTTTTATTCCTTTCTGTGACTATGAGCTAAACAGAACGCTGTGCAATAATCCCTTTGATGTCAAAGGCACGATGGAAAACTCCCTGATAGTTTTCTGCCTCCTTCCCTCCTTTCCTGCCAGGGCAGATGGAGAGTCTCACGACTGCTGCCTCCAAACGCAAAAGAAAACACAAGTTTGCTGGCTGGCATTCGGGTTTTCAGAAGTTGCCCAGAGAAACTGTGGATGTTCCTTCTCTGCAAGTGTTCAAGGTCAGGTTAGGTGAGGCTTTGAGCAACCTAGTCTAGTAGAAAGTGTCCCTGCCCATGGCAGGGGGTTGGAACTACACAATCTTTAAGGTCCCTTCCGACCCAAACCATTCTGTGAGTCTGTGTTTCTGTAACGCAGTTCACCCGTCACTTTGGTCAGTCTGCAGCAGACAGCCATCCTGTTTGCCACCAAACTACAGGGAAAGCTGGGGAAATCATACAGCATGATATACGTATCATGAATGCACCTTACTGAACTATATATGTGAAATAAATGGATGAGAAGTTTAGTGTAAGAAGAACAACTGAAGCCTGAGGCCAACTAAAAGAGCAGATTAGGGAAGCTGCACAACACTGAGATTTGGATGTACTCAGAATGTGGAAACAGGAAAATATTAGTAGGCATTGACAAAAAAAGAAATTTCTGAAAGAAGATTATAACCCTCCTCTGAGGCTTGGCCATGTTGTGTTACACTGGTCTGTGGTTTATGCAACCGGTCCAATGGCATCACCTACAGCATGCCCTTAATAACTACCTGGCTGCTGAACAGGTTGATTTCTTCTTAGGTGCAAATCAAGCAGCACTGCAATATATTGCAATGTGGAATATCTAGAGTCAGCACTTCAAATACTAAAGGAGGCTACTCTGACCTGTGATGTGGAGCTACCGTTGAACCCAGATTTCTTAAACTGTGTCTCTATGAGGGTAATCTGCTCAAAGGAGCTCTACCCTCTCATCAGTTACCTGTAATCTTAACTGCTAAAATTAGTGAATAAAGTATTAAGGTAAAGAATGAGTTGGTGGTTATAGCTGTATTTATAGCACATACTCCTGTAAGAAACACAAATCTTGCTGTATAAGCTCCACTACCACAGCTGATGCTAGTCGTATATCACTGCTCTGTGCAGTGTTGCATTTCTCTATTATGGTTACTCCAGCAAAACAAACAGTCTGTAATGCAGTGAAGAATGCTGAAAGCACTGATAGCTCATTAGTGTACAAAAATTATAAGAGAGTTACTACTATAAGTTTGGAGCTGTTAAAGTATGAAATGAAATATATCATTTTCCCCTTTTCCTGCATAAACAACAGCAGTGAATGAGAACTTAAGTTTGTTCCCAAATACTCCTGTACATTTGTCCTAAAAAGAGACATAAAAGTAGGAAACAGAAATTAAGGAAAAAACACTTGTTTTCTCAGCAATTTGAAATAAACAGGCTGGTTGGATCACCTGGGCTTCCACACCTTACCTTTCAATATTCAAGGTCAAAGGAAAAAAAACAAAACAGAAATCTCCTAAGAATACTAGTAAAGCATTCATCTTGATGAGCATGAATATTTTAATTTGCCCCACGGAGACACATAAAGGTCCACACAGTTTCTTCACAGCTACTTCCAAGGTGAATTGGATTCTGCTTTCATTTAGTAAAAGCTGATGTCACAAAGTTGATCTCTGCAGGGCTATTTTGTGGTTGTACTCATTGGAGGGACAGAATTTCTTCTGGGAGTATTTCAGTGAGGCTCACTTTCTAGGAGAGCTTAAAGCACAGCAGGACTGTTAAATTTTGGGTGAACAAAGATGAAGATGTAATTCTGCCTTTTTCTACAAAGCTCTGAACTCACAGGAGTGCATTTGCAAGCTGTAATAGCAAACTCAGGCAACATAACTGAATAATTAAGTATAAACCACAGCTGTTGATTGGAAAGATCAGCATGTGATTTCTGTAAACTGTGCAGGTTAAAATGACACATTATGCCAAGACCATATCCTAGCACCACCAGTTTGGCTGTATGGGTGGGAATTTCAATTGGTGGGTCCCTTACTCTGTCATTAGTTAAATGCCACAAAGTAGCACTCGGTTAAATCAAATGTTGTAGAGGAGTCCATAAGATTTTTCTTGTGTCCCATAGGTAGGAAGAATATGATCATTTCAGAGAAGCTGGTGAGGTGAATCCATTATATGGATACAGTTAATAGCAACTATTTGTTATATAGGGACTAACAACTTGAATGAAGATTTAAATGTTTTAAAGAAAATAAAGACAACATTATGATTTGTATTATGATGTGTATTTTACAGAATCACAGAATGGTTTGGATTAGAAGAGTCTTTAAAGGTCATCTACTTCCAATCCCCCTGCTATAGGCAACAACACCTTCCACTAGACTGGGCTACTCAAAGCCCCATCCAACCTGGCCTCGAACACTGCCAGGGATGGGGCATCCACAACCTCTCTGGGTAACCTGTTCTAGGGCATCACCACCCTCACAGTGAAGAACTTCCTCCTTACATCTAATCTAAATCTCCCCTCTTTCAGTTTAAAGCCCTTACTCCTCATCTTATCACTACTGCCCTTGTAAAAAGTCCCTCTCCAGCTTTCATTTTAATAGGTGCTTTTGACTCAGTATTTTAGATTGGAAAAATGGTAATAAGAATAAAGAAATTGCAGAGGTGTGCAGCTCATAGTGGAATAGCCAGTACTGTGCAGGATGCTGAAAACTGATTTAGGTAGTATGCTAATTCCATTACAAACAAAGATTAATTTTGCTGTATATCCATGATTTATTTGGCTTTCACGATAGTAGTAGCCTAACAGCAATACTAATCACTTTCCAGTAACTACCCCTCCCAAGATAATACATCCTTACAAGATAACTTTATCCCCACCTTCCAGATAGGAAATCTGAGGGAAAAAGTGATTAATAAGTTAGCTGGTCCATACAAAAGCCTGGCACAGAGGAGGTGCACTTTCTAATGTAATTGAGATATCCCACTAAAACCATGAACATTCAGATAACAAAGAAAAGAGAATGTGTTTGCTGTGAGCTTTCTCATAGCACTGTGTCTTGTTTCATTTGACAAACACTTGACAGAGTTTGCTAGCTGAACAAATAATTGGTAGGAGGACATGGGGATTGCAAGGAGTGAGGGCACCAGGGGCCTCTGAGAAGGGGTCTGCAGCAGTTCATCTGCATTCAGCCACCAGCAATACAGCTGCCAGGTGCTGTGTACTTCCATAAATGACAGTAGGTTTGGTATTTTGAGATGCTCACTTAATTTCCATTCAAAGATCAACGCTGGTCCCAAGACACATGGACTTCTTCATAAGTTTGCTAAACCAGACCAAAGTCATGCAGAGAAGTTTTCTACCAACCCAGAGTACCAGCCCAGCTCAGCAGCATTTGGCACATATTCCTCCCCAGAAAAAGAGTTTATGCTCTGTGGCCCAGAAGAGACTTGGCCTCTCTGGCAAATCTGTCTGTACACACACTGAACATGCGGGTGGAGGGAGAAGCAGAGGAGTGGGAACTTGAGCAAAGACCTGTACATAGGTAAAGTGCCCAAGCAAACTTGATTTTCCTGGAGCTGCCCCAGACTGATGCCAAAAACCTTTGGCTCCTTAGCAGTGCCTGTAGCAACACGTAAAGTTAGCAAATATAGACCTAATGAGTTAATGGTACAAGATGCAGTGTGAAGTCACTTCTGCCAAAAAAGTGGGTTTGTTTATTTTTGCTGAAAACATAACTTGAGGTCAATATCTCAGAGTGTTTTGTTTCCAGTTCGTTTACTCTGTTTGATAACATTGTCTTCTCTGTAGAGTCAGTTACATTCACTTGTAGTTTTACTGGTGAGGGGAGCACAGGATCGATTGCCAGTAAGAAAAAGCAGCCCTTAAGCAGATGTCTGTCAAAAGTAGACTCAATGCACTGTGAGAAGCAAGGGATGTCCTCATTGAGCTGGGATTTATCCCTTGCCCACTTCCTTTTTATATCCATCTCCATCATGACACATGCTGCTTTTTTGTGCCAGTTTTTTCCCTTGGGGTATTTGAAGGGAGGTGGTTCTGTGGAAAACCTGGATTTAATAGGGAACTTCAGCTCTGGAAGTGCAGGTCTGTATGGAAACCACTTAGCTGATAGTTGCAAGAACGTGTGAAAAATCTTGGGTTTGGACTTAGAGATGTAACCACCCCTTCTAGCCTTGAAATGCCTTTGTGGGTCTAGCTTTCAGCCTTAACCTTTGTACCATGTGCCACAGTCAACAAATACAGAGAGCACACATCGTGTTGTGCTTGTGCAATGCATCAGGCATGAGACTGGGAGGACAGAAACACACATGGTAATCCCAGTTTTGGTGCTGAGCTACTGTCAGACGTTGTGCAATCTACCTCTGAGGCTGGGAGAATCTTGGCTGCAAGGAAGGGCACTCCCAGCAGGTATGTGGGGTAGACAAATAGGAGTGTTAGCATAAGTATTAAGGGCAGCTCTTAAGGGAAGTAGGGCAGAACAAAAGTTCCTGCTTGGAAGCCTTATGTATTCCTTTCTACTACAGAGAAATACACACCATTGAAGCAGGTAAGTGCATTTAATAAAAAAAGGTGATAACAATGGTATAAGCATCCTGCACCCAGCTAGAATTCAAGCCTTCCAGTGGGAGGTGAAAGCTTTTTTAATTCTAGATTATGTACCTCTGCCTTTCTTCATATTAGATTTGAATGTGCCTGACACACAGAATCACTGTCTCTCACCTAAGGCAAGGCAAGTTTGCTGAATGCAATCCAAAGCATACTGAAACCACCCAACCACCTCTTTGACTGTTAGTTTTCTTTGTACTTCCACATTGATATTCTTCTTCTGAAACTTCAGATTTGTGTTGAGAGACCTAACGTTTTAAAGTGAGCTTTGCAGCTTTTTCATTGCATTCACTGTGTTTGCTGAAGTTTCATCACTAGCATATTTTCAGACAAACTGCACTTAGCTTTTTCCTTCAGGACAGCACACTAGAGTGTCAGCAGCGCAGCAGCTGCTAGAGCTGGCTGGATTATCTCGTCAAGTTACACAACCAGCCCTACAAAATGAATCATCCTGTTGACTGGACAATGCAAGTACAGGTGTCATCTCTTGATCAATGTGTGTTTTGACTCATGCACATGTCAAAAGACTGGAGTTATACTGACCCATTTCTTAGGAACTGAATATGCTTTTAACCTTCTCTAACTGGCCTCTTTTTTTTTTTTTTTTTAATACTTGTCCAAATTAGAAAAAAGTGTAACTATTGGCCTACAAAATTTTATTCTTATTTTCTTTGTTCTTGGCACTCTCTTCAGCAACTGATTCCCAGGAGACAGCACAATATCATTCAATTACTTTGGTTTTGCAGCTTTTAAATCAGGGATGCCCCCTTAGCATTTGAGATTTCAAAAGCCCAGGATTTGCTATTATTTCCATTTGTTTACACTTTATGCTAATAGCTCAGCCCATTTTCCCCTTAAGAGAGGGGAAGATTTTTAAAATAGAGAAAAAAAACCAAACCCAAATCAAGCAACAAAAACCCCAAGCAGCAATATCTTTTTGCTTCCTGCAAAGGCTTCTGTGTAAAATGCACTCAACACAAAGGTAAGGTTACAATGTAACAGTACATAAACCAAATCAAATTACATAATATATTTCATAAACTGATACTGCACTACATAAATAATAGCCCTGTGTGTCAGCATAACATGTTGCTGCTTCCCTTAACAGAAGTTTTCGAAGAAAGAGGAGATGATAATCTTCTGAAGGCAACCACAGGGAAATTTAAGAAACGTATTCCCATGGAGCAATGCTTTACACAGAATTACACAGAAGCTGCCTAATGAGAAGGAAATAGATTTTTAGGAAATCATTAAGAATTTTACCAGAAAGGTTAATGCTTCTTCTAAAAAGGAATTGTGTTCACTTTAGCCATTTCAGCAATTTTGGGGGGGGGTCACACAGTTGTCAGGGCTCAGAGAGTACCAGCAGTCTCTGCAACCTCTACCTACAAAAAACTTTCTTACTCCAGTCAGATTCATTCATTTCTTAACACAAGGTTGTGGGAAATTTTGAAGTGTGAATTTGGAAGGAAAACCACAGATTCTCAAATGCATCTGTAGGAATGTAGGGCATCTAGAATATTTTCAGGTCAGGCCAAAAGCAAAGCCTGGAAGCTTAGCAAATGCTGCTCAAAATGGTAGGTCATCTCCTGCTCCGCACACACTTGTTGTTGGAATACACTCAGCCATTTCTTCAAGTGTGCATTATTCATTTGTGTTGAAACGTGTTCCATTTGTCAGAAGCAGCTCCTGGTGATCCCAATAAGTGAATGAAAGATAACTGAAAATCTACTCACAAAACAGATTATTCTATGGCCTTCTAGCACTGTCCCCATCAGAAGAATAACATCAGTAACACAGAGATTTTAATTCTATAATTAAGTTGCCTTTAATTTTGGTACTGAAAGCTATCCTGCAGAGACTGAATGAAAAGACTCACTTTTTAGCAGCTCTAGACAGAAAACCTTTATCTGGACTAATGTTTGAAAGAATAGAAATGCTGGGAGGTGGGTCCTTTTACACCAGTGAGGCCTTTTACCTTTGCTGCTCCCTCTCATGAGACTGAATCACATCACCACCTCTCAACCTCATGCCTGAAAACCTGTTGTTGAGGGAAGGCTGCAATGGGAAGAGAAATTAAGGCTATACCATGACTAAGCTCCTGCAGTTTCGAGTTCTTCTGCTAAGCATGGCTGCTAGCTATGGAAAAGGTAATGATCACAAACCTTACTGCTTATTTTTATGGTAGTTAAAAAAAAACAAACCAGCAAATACAATAATCGAATTCTGCCATTCACAACTCACTTACTGTCTTCTGGTGGAAGATGTTAGAACAAAAGGTAGTAAAATCCAGACCATAATATCTAATTAAATCAAATGGAAACACCAAATATAACCATGGCAGCAGTGTATAATATTTTTTGTGTCACAGATGTCACATTTTGAGAATTCTGATTATCCAGTGCTAAAAAAGACATTTGAAGATATAGCTGAAGTCTCAGGAGACTTAAGTTATTCAAATACCTGCTGTTAGATATATATACATATATAAATACATTGCCTTAACAAAGGTTATATCTTGCCCAATATATTGATCAATACTTAATTTGCACTGCTCTCTTAACTGTCAAAATTTGCAGAGTTTGTAGTCATTCTACTACAAATTTTTCATAAATCAGTCAGTTTTTCAGAAAGAGCTGTTATTAATCAGATGGTAACAGGCCTAATGGGTTGAAAACAGGGATTCAGAATTCACAGCTTTAATTTTTTCTTTGCTATTAACCTCCTGACATTTCAGTGAAAAATCTAAGCTTCCCACACATTTTCTGTCTGTAAAAACAGAATGGTTATGAATATTTGTAGATAATCAGATTTTCACACAGAAATTTTCCACTTGTTTACCCTAAAAATGCTATATAATATGATAATACCTTTTATTCAAAATTGTCTAAGTCTTCTTATAATGAGATCATGGAGTTAGCATTCTGGAAGTCTTGAGATCTCCCAAACACATTACTTGAAAATCTTTCTTTTAACAGATTTCAAACTATTCAACCTATACAACAGATACACTATACACACATGACACTTTTTCTATAGTGGAAATAGTCCCTCAAGATGCAAAACCAATGCAGAGCAACTTTTCCCTACAATCTATATTGAAAGCAAAACAAAAAAATGAAAGGGGTATGCAAGCAGAATAAACCGCTCTGTCTGTTTGCTTGTTTGGAAACCGATGCGTAGCAGACTAGCCTGCAATGTGGTGCTGTCTTACATAAACAGGCACTTACACCTCATTGAGAGCAAAGGTCTATAAAACACTCCCAGCCAGCTATAGGTAAAAGCTCTAAAAAAAATACAGAAGCCTGAAATGGAAGGGCTCATTATTATGGAAGGGCTTTAAGACTCTTGAGCATTTTAATAAGAAGCTATAAAATAATCATCTGGAGAATAAATGCAGGATAATCCATACAAATCACTTGAACCGGAGTGGTCGAGAAGCAGTTTGTGTATCAGAAGTTAATCCAGGCTTACCCCTCCAGGACTGCAGATGCTTCAGATAAAGTAAATGCTAGAACAGATCTGTTTCAAAACTGAAGCTAAACTTATATACTTTAAAGTTACACATATATATGTTAAGGTTTTATACTTTCTTAGAAAACAGTTCTTTATTAATATTAATAAACAGTTTCTAGTACATTATTGCCTTCCTTTTTATGAATATAATATTCTTCAGAAATGCTTTCTTTACCTAGCTTTACCTAGCCTGCAGTAATACCTTTCTTTTGGTTATGGTAAAAAAGTCCAGCCTGTCCAAGCAGAAAGGGTTCACCTGCATCCTCTGTGTTATAAAGAGGAATACCCATTCCATTATGAGGTACAAATCAAATAGCTTTGCACTTTGTGTTAGAGAACATTTTCTAAAAGTGGATGAGAAAACATGGGCAAAGAACAAGGTGTCATCCTCTTGCTCACACATCCATTCACGTACAGTTCCTGGAGACAATGAGCAATTCCTGGGTTTCCATCCTACTAAATTGACTTCCTCTTCTTTCTGTTACCAGATAACACAAACTCCTACTGAGGCCTCTTGACTACAGCTAGTTTTGTTAATAATCACACTGAACTTTCTTTTATGGATGTCAAGGGTTAGGGCTGGGCCAGGCACTAAATGAGTAACAGGTGCTCTCTATTAACTTGTTTCCCTTTCCAGAGGGGGAAAGAAAGCAAATGAGAGAGAGAGAGAAACCTATGAATTGGAAAAGAAAACTAAAATAGCTTTAATGAAAATAATAAAATAGAAAATATATACCAATATACACAAACCCAATATTGAACCCAAACCCCAATGGCAATTACATCACTGTCACCAGTGATGCTGTGACAGGCATTGGAGAAGTCCCAGACTGGAACCAAATCAGGAGTTGGGTACTGGAACTGGATTGGGGAACACACAAATTGGGATTGAAGGCACAACAGAGTCTTCCTCAGATGCTGGCCACTGAAGAAGAGAGCTTCACCCTTGTGATCCCTCAGCTTTATCCTGAATATGACATACCTGGAATGGAATACCTAGTTGGTCAATTTAGGGTCACCTGTCCTGTCTGCTCCTCCTTGCAGGTGCAGCCTTTTACTCTGTACCCCCAACACAGTACACAAGACTTAGCAGTGACCTAGGTCTGCATTCCAAACCTCTATACTAACTATAAACATGGAGCCTTAGCACTCCTAGAAGCAGACACTGTCTGTGAAACCATAATGTTAATTTCAGAAAGTGCAGTTTCTCAGAAGAGACTTAGCTGAAAAGCAAAATCACTGAACAGAATGAGTTCTGTTCCAACTCAAACCACGACAGTGGTTCACTTGGGAACACCTGATGCTGAGTATCTGCCTGAATCTTAACATATTCTAACTAATAACCCTTGATGAGCTTCTCTGAAGCCCTGTAAAACCTTGCAGAAAAGGGGCCTTATTGCACTCAGCTAAGACCACAGATTTTTCAAAAGGTAAACATTGCCTACTACAGAAAAAAATCGAGTATCTTCAGAAAACTTATAGAGAGACAGAAAATTACCCATTGAAGATCCTCAGTGACAGCCCACCTTGCTGCATGGAGTCAAAAATGAGCATGGAAACAGATCTGTAGTGCAAGATGACCCTGGTAAGGATGGAGTGAGTGGAGGTTTAGGACACCATTGTAGTACATTTGCATGGTTCAAAATATTTGTGTCTCGCTCACGTTAAACATGATGAGTGGAACCATGACATGGGAACTATTGTCAAGAAGATTTTCTATCTGATGCTGACCACGATGATTTTCTGAGCCTGAACACTGCTGATGCTTGTTATGAAAGAGGAGCTGAACACAGTAAAGGACTTTGGCTAAATGGCTTATTTGCAAGGAAGACAACTTTTGGCTACAACTAGGCCACTGGACATGAAGGGAACGGAGAGTGGTGAAAGACAGGTGTTCTGAGTCTGGGCCTTGCAGACGGACTTGTGAGGAGAAAGACCACTGAGCTGTCTCCCTAAAGGGAGATCTCATCTACAGGAAGCTATGGTACAGACATAACCAAGCACCAAAAGTATCTCAGCAGTCAAATACCTGAAAATTAACTGTCCCAAAAGTCAGGCTGAAATGTCCTGGCAGAAGGGATATACTACACCTGATGTATCTTTTCTCTTCCCACAATCAAATATATTTTTCACTCCTGCCGTTATGCAGTTGTACACTATGAAATCATTGCCACAGCCTCCTAACAGGCGCTGACACATTTTTATAAGGGTGCAGGTGGAATCATATGAATTGTTTAAAATTATTTGGCTAGAGAGGTACTATTAAACTTTCATTGTAGTAACTCATTTTTAGTTTTTTTTTTACAGCAGTCTGACATGTTTTGTAATAAGGACAGACAGAAGGAATACAGATGATAAAATACAGCCAATTTTTTATTTAGTGGCTCAGTTTTCCTAGTGAAGATGTTCTCATGAATCAAGACTTCAGTAAGGCAGAATCTAATCCTGAGGTAAGCTCAAGAAGCTGGATGGCACTGTAACTTAACCCAAGATTTTCCCCTCTTATATAATCATCATGGAATTTAGCACCACCAGTAGCGTTCAAGGTAGTGGCTAATAGGGATTAAGAGCCTACTTTGAATTTCTAACCCAAATTTGCTTGGCTTCAGCTTTAAAAAGCCTTGCAGAATCCACTGTGCTCTTTGGCAAGATTGCTTTTGTATTGTACACCCCTTCTCAATTTTCTACTTGGCAGGTCAAAACACTCTCCCCTCGATCTCCTACCATGTAAGATTTTCCTCCATTCCTTGAACCTGTGTTTTTGTGACTCTTGCATAAATTCTCCAGTTCAATATCTTAAAACCTTAGCTACAGCTTCCATCCAGTAGCAGGGTGGTTTCAAAAATGCTGTATACAAGGCAGAGAGTAAGACCACCATGATACATTCTGTTTACATCCACTTGTTGCATTAGTCCTCTTTACCACACAACTACATTAGGAGCTTGCTTATGGGAAGCTCTGTGTTCAGAACAACCCTTATATCCTTTTCACTTGTGCTATTTTCCAAGAGACAACGTGCATATTTCCTGTTCCTGAAAGTATGACTTTGTAGGTGATAACACTAGCCTATCCTGTTTAAAGGTCATAGGGGTTTTTTTGTTTGTTTGTTTTGTTTAAATTTGTTTCTGGCATACCAGTGAAAATGCTTAGTAGTGCCACTGTGACACCAATACATTTGGGAAGTCTTCTAAAAAGCTTCTCCATTTGATTTTCCATCAATGGCCTCTGAAAGCATTTGCCAGGCTGCTCTTCAGCATCTGGACACATGCTCTATTTTAATGGCCTAGTCATATCAAACTATTGTGTGGTGTTGCAGGGAGCTGAAACAGAAACTCTGAGATTTGTTTGAACAAAATATGACTGGGAATTATTTATGTGAAAGCACGAGTAGCAGCACATGTTGAAGGAACAGCATGAGTTGATAACCAAGGACATGATTAACAGCAATTAAACTAGTAAACACTGAGGAATGTGCTGTTTACATCAAGACCAGAAGGCCTGAGCTTTGATAAGGCTGCAGCAGGATGACTTGTCAGCAGAAGGCCTGAGATCTGGTAAAAGGAGAATGGCAGCAGGGTTGAAGCACACTGTATGAAATAGTCTGCTGCTTGTTATTCCAGCAGGAAGGAAGGTTGTAGTCATAAAGATACCTAAATGAGGAAACACAAACAACAGGTAACAACCTTTCCTATGGGTTATGAGGGATTATGTAAGCGATGGAAAATCACACTGTAACATATGAAGGATATAAATACCTGGATGATTGTTGTGGTTTAACCCTGGCTGGCAGCTTATCCCCACACAGCCACTTGTTCATTTCCCAGCCAGTAAAGATTGTCTCCCAGATGAGGGAGAGAATCAGAAGGGTAAAAGTGCAGTAACTTGTGGGTTGAGATAATTTAATAAAGGAGGTAGTCTAGTGGTTAGGATTTGGCACTTACTGCCAGGACCTGGGTTCAATTCCCGGTCAGGGAAGCTTTGTTATGACCTAGTCTTAGGGAATCCTGCTGTGGCAGGGTGGTTGGACTAGATGATCTTTTGAGGTCCCTTCCAACTCCTAACATACTGTGATACTGTGAAAACAAAAAACAAAACACAGCACACATGACCTTCCAAAAACCCCCCCAAAACCCCAGATTAAAAAACCCCAAGTCCAAGTGCTGCCAAAAGCGTAATTGCTCACCACTCCCCAGGCAACTGCTACCCTGGCCAACCTACCTCCCTCCCAGCTTTATATGCTGAGCATGGCATCATATAGTATGCATATCTCCCTGGTCAACTGGGGTCAGCTGTCCCAGCTGTGTCCCCTCCCAACAACTTGTGCACCCCAGCCTGCTTGCTGGTGGGGTGGTGTGAGGAGCAGAAAAGGCCTTGACTGTGTAAGCACTGCTCAGCTATAGTCAAAACATCCCTGTGTTAGCAATACTGTTTTCATCACAAATCCAAAACATAGCCTCATAACAGCTACTATGAAGTAATTTAACTCTATCCTATATCTATATGTTATCTTTATACAAAAAGATGTTTTTGTCACTGTTTTTAAAGAGTGAACATGACCACTTTGAACACACCTCCATACCTGATTGAACCTTTGACCACCTGCCTAGAATGAGGCTACATTGCAGCTAGCAAGTATTTCAGCAAAATGCATTAATGTCTTCATCTGTGTGTAGCAGATTTTTCCAATCAACATTTAAAATTCCTTGGCAATTTTTTGTACTTTAACCTCTATTTCCTCTTCTTTCCACTTAATATTTTATTTTTTAGCTGTCAGTATTTCATTACTATCCTCAGTTTTTCAGAAAGCAAAAGCATTTCCTCTTGCTGTCACAGCTCTGCATCCAACCAGTTAAAATTTTTTAATGCTTCTAGTTTCTATGAATCTATTTAAGTTAACAAGCTGAGGAGATTTTTTTAAATTGTTTTTATAAGACAATGTAAATTTTATTTTAGAGATATTTCTGCCAGTTGTTAACAAACATTGTCAAGTTAGGATCAGTGATTTTGATCACTGGTTCCTAGGTATGCACCAAAATCCATTATGGCAATTATTTAATTGTAATAATCTAGAATCCAGACAGGCTGTGCACTGTTAGATACAAAGGTTTTCTACAAGCACATCGTAATGAATATATTTTACTACTGTCTGAGTCATCTTTCCCCACAGATGGGCATGGCTAATTAATCATCTTGTTCTAAGCTTTCAGGACACAGTTCTTCAACACAGCTGCCTCATGCTTTACCTGCCAGTGCACTCCTTCATTTCTATTTCAGTTCCTATGGCTCAGTTATAGGTATCTCCAAAACCAGATAATTTATTTTAGTGCAGGGTGTTGCCTCCCCTGTTTTACCTTTCTCAAGTAATAAGTAAGTGATAAAAAAAATAAATCTCAGTTATAATTACTCTAGGCACATTTAAATAACTCCTTTCAAGGCTTTATTATGTATTTTCTACAGTCTACTAAGCATAGTCTGATGAGAAAATATTCAGCTGTTTCAAATTATGGATGTAGAGCAAGGATCCATCAGTGATGATGATGATAGAAAAAAGTTCTAAAACAGGCTGCTGATGGATGAACAGAAATTTTCTTATCACAGACCTTTTAAAAGTCTGAATAGTTATGTTGACTGTTCTTTCACTTCATTAGACCAATTATAAAAGGCATTCACCCCCTTACGTGTCCTCTTAGTGATTACTGTGGTTATGGTGGCTACTAAAGCCTCACTAAATGGAATATAGCTCTGGACTTGCCTCTCCCCAGGCAGTGTTCCCAGAGTCATGGAATGAGCAATGAACTGAACAGTTTTGCTTAACTAAGGTTCTTGTCCTACAGTTATCTGTATGTCCTTGGGAACTCTTATCTCTCCCATTTACAGCTTATGCCATTGAAAAAAATCCTGAAACTTAATAGCTCTATCAGAGGTTTCAGCTCTTCCTGGTAGTTGTGCTAATAATGTTGACTAGAGGAAAATGATGCAGCCAGTTTCTGTTCAGATTTCTTCTGGGCCAGTTTTTCTTGTCATAAGCCAACTTTCAGCAAGGAAAACAGTTCCACATATATTTAGATGCATATAAATACACCTAAGTACATGTTTCATTATGAATATATACATTTATGGGTTGGTTAGCAGATAGAACTCCATCAATTTGAGGTCTCAGTGCCAGGTGTTGTCAGTTTGGGTCCCAGGGCAACAGGGAAGTTAGAAAAAGTGGCATAACTGCAAGAAGCCACTATGATATACACAATTAATATACTGATACAGAAATCTTCCTGAATGGCAAAACAACTTTATGGGAACATTTTCTCCTAACGATGAAATACTTTTTGAGACTAAATACACTGACAGGTAATGAAGTATTCCTACAGCCACTTCCACAAACAAACAAACAAGGGGAAGCGCATAGGGGAGAGGAGGAGGAAGGGCACTGTCTCTTAACACAGCACTATGGGTTCACTGCCTAAAAGTAAAACCTGGTGTTTTTTTAAATTTTGGGTTATGTTTGTTTATTTTTGAAGGAAAAGAATTGTAAACAAACAGGCATTTTGTTCCAGAAATAATTAGAAAAAGCAGTTATTCAGCATTACCCTGTCAGGCTGAGCTGCTTTGGAAACATCTTTGATGAGTAATGGCAACATATGAGTTTCATGCTACCCTACAGAAAATGACAGTAAACTTATGTCATTAGGAAAAATGATTACTACTGTTATAGAATCATAAAATAGTGTAGGTTGGAAAAGATATTTAGAAGTCATCTTGTCCAGCCCTTCTGCAGTAAAGCAGAAACATCTTCAAGTAGATGAGCTTGCTCAGAGCCCTGTCCAAACTGACTTTGAAAACCCTTAGGGATGGGGCATCTACCACCTTGCTGGGCAACCTGTTCTAGTGTTTCACTACCCTTACTGTAAAAATATTTCTTCCTTATATCTAGTCTAAATCTACCCTCTTTTAGTTTAAAACCATTTTCCCATCAGTAGAGGCTCTACTAAATAATTTATCCTCATCTATCTTATAAGCCCCCTTTAAGTTATGTGATAAAAAGTTTTGAGCACTTCCTAATATTAACTGTACTAGTGAATAACCTCCTTTACTTACTGTCAAGTGCTTCTTGAGTCAAACATGATGGATTCAAAACTGATGTCTTAATTAATAACCCAAGTCCCCTTTACTGACAAGGAATATGAAATAAACCCTAGAAATATGTGCACCTCATCTCATACTTAAGCTGAAAAAAGCCAGGCTTTTTTGATCAAGTTTTCATCCTTCCCCAGTCCCGGGGACAAATCTAAAATAAAAACCAGAGCACACAGTGATAAAAGTAACTACCTTTTTCTTTTTAATATAGATGTAGTACAGAATGTTTAATTACAGCAGAACAGTCCTTCCAGTTAAATAAAATTAAAAATCTTTATTCCCCCAAATATAAAATTACTAAATTAATGTCTTAAAAGAACAAGAATATGGAAAAAGCTTTAAATTATACCACCATTTACCACAGTAACCATGACCACCAATTACATACTCCATTGCTTTGGCAAAAAAGTTTTTTTTCTTTTAATAACTGCATATAAACCTAACATAGCAAAGACTGTATACATCTTTATATTGCACTTATTTATATACAGGAATAAATGAACTGTAAAGTCTGCATATACTTGGAATGATCAAATTTTCACAATAAACTGAAAGCAGAAAGAATAAGAGCTGGTATGAATATTAAAAAATGCTTAGAAATGTAATACATTTATGTACAGACTTTATGGACTGTATTAACAAACAATATGTACATAACAATTTACTACTATTGATATTTCAGTGTAACTCAGCGTTCATTAATACAGACCTTTGGTTGTATTTAGTTGTTTATTAGGATCTAAGCTCACATACCTCCAAAATGCAACGAGGTATAAAATAAAGCACAACACTTTGCCAAATGGTACAAAACCTAATATTGTCAGTTCCATTAAACCCAAAAAACTAGTTTCTCTGTCTAGTCCCAAAATAGTTCTTGTACTTGGAATCAATCTTAATGTGCCATACACAAAAAGAACACCTGAATGTTACACAGCTGCAAAATTACATCCCACAACACTTTTTGTAATGTGCAATTTACTTTAATATTACTTCCTAGTGAAAAAGAAAAGAACTTCAACTTTCTAGTTTTCCAACGCGCACTTCTGCAACAAGGCTGTGAACGCTCTTAAATGTTACCAGCAAGGTTAGACCCTAGACGTGCGTCTCCCTTACTCTATAAGACTACTACCAGGAACTGCTATTTGCTAAGTGTGCTCAGACATTTGCATCAATTATGCAGCTTGCACGTGCCCAACATTTAGTTTCAAAATCATCCTGAGTTTGCACACAACAAAGCAAATCCACATACTTTAAAAAAAAACAACAACCAAACCACAAAGGTACTTCCCTTCACAAAACAATCATGCAACTGAAGAAGAACTTGGCATCCCATGAACTGTTGTGCTTGTTGGAGTTCCGCTTATGGCGTTGAAAATATGTAGCGAGTTAGGCATAACGCTGGCCTTTTCTTCAACAGGAGTAATCTTGAAATGGAAAACATGTCTTTACTAAAGTGTTACAAAATGGCACAAGCATTTATAAACAGATAACCAACTTCATAATGTGCTCTTTACTGACTCAACTTTCCAGTAGCGTCTCAATTGCACACAACAACTTTTGGAGGGTGGTTACCCTTTTCAGTCATCCTCTGCTAGATTTAGAAGGATAGCAGTTATTCCTTCAACATCAGTTCTCGTAAGTTAGGTATTACACTGTCTTCACTGGAGGAAGCTTGGATAGCTTCTCATTTGTTAACTTTCAAAGAATTTCACAATGACAACAGCCTTGCTTTTTGATCCTTTTTTTTTTTTTGACTGAGGTATGATTTGAACATTCCTCATCAAAAGCTATGAATCTTCATTCATAGCAGCTATAAATCAACTGATGCTAAGATTAGAAATATTGGGAAAAAAAGGAATAATATAAAGATTAGACAAATTGAGAGCAGAAGTAAAGAAAGCTAATTACCATCCCATCTGACCATATTGGTAAGCAGCAGAGGAGAAAAAAAGAAAAATCTGTTAAGATTCTTTTCTATATTTTTCCTAACACACTATTATAAGAGAGCTAAGTTTCTTCAATGACATTAGGAACAAACATTGTGAGAAGCTCTTTTCCCAAATACAGCAACAGGCAGACACATAAGATGACACTTTCAAGAGTTCAGGGAAGAGGAGCCTCATGATTCTAATCCTTCACGGTAGTGAACAACGTAATTTAAAAATCAGAACAAACCCAACAGTAACAAAAGCCCAACCCAATAACATTGTTTTGATTTACAACTAGCTACTGATTGTATAAAAAGGACACACTAGTAGGCTAATCATACACATTCCTGCAGTCAGTGCTGTATTTTCATATTAATACAGTCAAACTGTCCCATTTTTGTTAGCAAGACAATCTCTTTTCCAGGGATCTTTCACTGTTTTAATCTAGATATATCTCTGAAAGACATCGATTTAAAAAGAAACAACAACCAAAACCACTCAAACAAACCAAGCCAACACATGGATTCTGACAAAATGGTATCATTCCCTAAAAAACCTTGCTCATGATATTTTTTGCCATTAGTGGTTAAAAAAATCCTTAGTTTTGTGGCAAGCTTTTCCCCGTGATAGAATAACAGAAGAAAAAGAGAATGAAAACAAAGCCTATGTGCTTCCTGCATTCTCGTGCTGCGCTCCAATTATATCATAGCACTGAGTTATTGGTAACACAGTACCTGAGAAAACCACATCAGGATATAATGGAGAGTAAGAAAGTATATGAAGTGAACTGCAGACAGCTGACACATTCTTGAACAGAAAAAAATGGCAGTGAAAGTTTTGGATACCATCTAAGCAAGAGGAGAATAATTGCAAATCCTTCTTGGTTAAGCTGTTATACCAGTGAGCTAACTAGCTTTTTGAGCATTTCTTGGATAATAGTAATTTAGAGATGTTAAAAAATACTAAATGGATAAAGACATTGTACATCTAAAGGAGCAGTCCTGAAAAAAAGGTAGATTACAGAGTGTTAGTTGTCAGCTAGATTTAACCCCTCAGGCAGGCTTCAAAGTTTGAGTTTTCCTATACAATTTTGTTTCTGAATAAAGCCTATAGTTTTTCTATGCACAAGAGAAACTCAAAGCTCCTCTTTGTATCAACTGGTTATCCAGACTAGGATGCACTGGTTCCCAGACTGAAACTGCTGTTCTAGTCCTATGTATAAGGAAGTCTCACAGACATGTATTTGTAAGGTAAAAAGTTATCCGAAAACACAGGTATTTCTTGTGGGCCAGAAATACAAGTCTTGAGAGTTAAGACTGTGGAGCCACTCTATGGCTCTAGGAAAAGATTATACAACTAACAGTGGATGAAAGAAAGGGACCCTGAAGTGATGAATATAATGAATAAAAAATGTCAAGAAGGCAGGACTCAAGCAAGAATATTAAGCCTCTCCTGTCCACCTGGAAATAATATCCTTGCCTCTGAAATAAGGAGACATTCCTACCAGAGATCCCAGATGCAAAGTCCTACATCTCACTCCATAAGAGTTCTGGTTTTCCTTCTCCCATACCTTCAGCTTGTCTGTACTGGATTCCCCCCAAGAAAATGTGTTGGAATATCTCTGAATGATGTTTAACTCTTTGTTGCCAAAGTAAATGCTATGCCTCCAAAATCTAAAGGAAAAGGGCTAAACTTGATGATCAAATCCCCCTACAGTTACTAGGAATTGTAGGCTAAATAGAGCTTTTTGGGTCACAGAACAGAGACAACACATATGAAATATAAATGACATACATGCATGCCACTGAATTTGTTTTCTCTTAACTGTAGTCTTCCTCTCCTACAAAAAAACAGGCTGGTGCCAATCAGATTTACTTTCTTAATTTAGAAGGACTTAATTCTGAAGGCCAAGAAAACATCTGCAGAAGCTCCACAATTCCATGATATGCTTATATTCCAATAGAGAAAATAAGAAAGAAACAATCCTTTTGTGTAAAACATTACATACACTTTTTCCTAGTGGGTTCACCTTAACAGCTACATTTTGCATGCTGGTATGTATAACTTAATTTCAGTACATACTTGTTCATGCATTATTTCAGAAAGCTCTTTTGCCATTTCTCTGTAATTTGCCTTCATTTCTTCTTGATATTCCAACTGATCTTCCTTTATAAGTCGTTCATTTACACCCAGAGCATGCCCACAAGCTTCAACAAATTGCCTGATTCAGATTAAAAAAAAAAAAAAAATCTCAGTCAGGAATACACAGTCCAAAGGACTAACTCAAAATGCCATCTTAGAGTATGTTTTTAACACAGTGAGAACACCATAAAAGTTTTTTTTCTTTAAGAAATACTTTGATATAAGTCTTGGAAAAAAAAAAAAGTGACTTCCTCCCCACCCCACCCCACCCTCCCCGGGAAGACATACCTGAAAACTTCCTTTAGTAGCTTTACTTTATTGTCTGGATATCTTTTGGTGTTTGTGTCATCTAAGAAAGCTCTTGCATATGCTAATGGACCAGCATTAACCTAAAAAGAATTACAAAATAAAGTCAGTTCTCTGACATACTGTCTTAACAGTAACAGGTACTACTAGAGACAGTACAGATTTGCTTTTCTTAGAACACATTTCAAAAAAGCTGGACTTGTGGAATAAGAAAACTGCTGGAGTTGGAACATAAGAGCAGGAGAGGTCTCTATAGCACTCTGCATGAACCTCTCCCGGCACAAAGAAATTACTTCAATGATGTGGCAAAGTAATTGCTGATATTGCCAGATTGTCTTCTCTCTTTATGAAATCAGGGTGGCAAAATGAGTTGAATCTACTACTGCTTGGTCTGCTTATCTATAGGAAACAGTCTTCCAAGCTGAAAATTCTGCAATAACTAGCACAAATTTAATTGTGCTACTATGGCAGCTACATGAAAAGTGAATTCAATGATTTTTAACTCATCTCTATTATTTTTTATATTAACAGTAAGCCCTTCCCTACTCATCCCAGATGCTAGCTTGAGAACTTGCTGATTCTGGAATCTTGCTTTGGGGTTTGTTTTTCTTTTCTCTTTAATATGACATGAGTTTCTTTCCAATCACCACTGTGTTTGTTTACTGTTGTTTTGATTTGAATCAGTTAAAAATAACAGAGCAGTGCTTCATACAGATTCATACAAGCTACAACTGCTTTATGTACTCTGTTTTGGCGAATCCGATGTTTGCTTTATACAGTCAATTCTTGCATACCTTAGGCAAAACAGAATGCTACACAGTGAGATTTTCTATTATTACCCTCTTCCTGTATTTTGGCACTCCCTATCTCCATAGGGATCTTACCAAAATACAAAGGCAATAATGACAATGTGGAACCTGCTGTGAGCAGACCTACATCTAGGCAAAATACTCTCATACATCCTCATATGGGAAGTCAAAATTTGATGGTAGTTTCAGCATTACACCAAAACCTGGTAGGGTTCAGACCCCCATATAGAGTCCAGAGATGAATCTTAATCCTTTCATGTAACTGTCCATGATCAGTGTTTATATGAAATACTTTTACTGACTTTCTTATTCTGGAAATATCTGCAAACAGTGAGCATATTTCTAATTTAGGACATTCTTGAAAATACAAAATGGAAACTAATAATAAAATGCTACTGATAAAATTTTTCAGGGACAGAAGCAAATGAAATAAGCTGAATGGCAAAGTATATGGTCTTACCTGAACACTGACACTTCCTTGTAGCTTCAGCTGCAATTTGATCATATCTACTTCAGCTGAGGAGCAAAGCTGCCTGAGTTCTGCAACTTTTTTACTCATTTCATCAATGGCTACTTCAATTGGGTTTAAATCAGTATGGTGCTGGTACATTACTGGAATTCGCTTTTTCACATATGGGAAACAATGTATAGCTATGGACAGATATAGGTTTAACTTGGTTAGGAGAAAGTTCCTGAATAAGTTGTGTTTTGCTAGAATTTCATGCTAAAAGCTCACTTTGACATAGTTATTTGCCCTATTTAACAACATGCTGTATAATTAGAAATATTACCAAATGGACATGGAAACAAAATATTGAAAATGTAAATCTGCATAGCTTCAAATGCATTACAGCAAAGAAACATCACTGTCATTATTGCTACTAATAATAATCAGGAAATAACCACTAGAATTTAATCCATATGAGAACTGTAAAAAGAACTGATTACCATCCACATATCTCAGAGAGGAGAAGAACCAAAAATAGGAAATCTGTATCCTCTATTTCCTCACAAGTACTAGCTAAGACAGCTGACATTACGAAGTCATTTAAGTTTTATCACTTTTATCACTCACACTTAATAGAGGCAAAAAACCCCCAGTCTCTTTCAAAGAACAAGGAAAGCTAGACTGCAGAGTCACAATTCTTCAAGATTANCCTATGTGAAAAACAGAGTTTGGGCTAAAATACATGAAGGTTTTTAGCTAATAGCTATAAAGGACTTAAAGTAAGTGAAATGGAAAAACCCATACAGAACAGAATTAGACCATTTGAATTAATGCTTCCAGTCAAAGAGCAACTTGTTAATCCAGAAAATTCAGCTTTGCATGTTATACAAAAACACTGCCAACCATACCATAACTTTTCATTAGCTCCCTTAAAAGTATCATAAAATGTTTTATATCAGTGAACTAAACATCTTTAAAGTTTGAGCATATGGGAAGACAAACGAGCGCTCTCTCCCTTCTAAAGCTAACATACAAGAAACCAAAGCACAGTGCATTAGACAAAAGTCACACTGGAAGAGAAGCTGGAAATGGAAATCAAGCCAGAACCTGCCCTTCAGGCTCTTTTAGTGTTTTTAGCCACAAGAACCAATGTTGCATTTTACACATCCAAAGGCTGAAACAACGCTGAAAAAAATCCCATACCCAAATCAGCAAGCAAAGCACCAATCTTTGATGTTTTATAGCAAAGAGAGGTAAGAACAGTGAAAGGGCAAAAGGGGAGATGCAGGAATTCCATTATTAAAAAACCCCCAGAATTATTTAAAAGAGTAATCAGAACACAGTCATACTCTCTTTTTTCAATTATTAGGGATTCAGAAATCATACAATGATAAACATATTCTCAGATGGTAATTTATAAGTGTTTGCACATCACATTTTTGAGTATTATTTTCAAGTATGTACTGATTTTAAAAGGTTTTGTCTAACAGTACTTTGGTATACTTTGCAATTCTTGTCACCTCCAACAATCATGTGAAATCTTCTAAAGGATTTTTTTTTTACTAAGTGCAAAACACATGGAAAAACCTAGTACCAAGAATTAAGCGTAAAAAGCAAAAGACCATTTTTCTTTTACATGAAATTTCCATGCAATAAGTAAGTACCTGTCAGAATAGTCCTTCGCTTACACTGCTCTTCTACTCCTCCTTGTCTCTTCCCAGCTTGAGTAAAAGGCATCTCAAACATAAAGCGACGAATGTTATGAGTCCTTTCAAAATCTGTTTTTCTTTCTTGCAACTCTTTTTCTTCAAAGTAAGGAATTACATGTGTGACTTGAATATATGCATATTTTGAATCTAAATCCTTAGGATTTACCTTAAAAAGATGATGAGAAAATCAAACAGTTACATTGTGAATAAAGTGAATTTGATTGCAGTCACACAACTTTCAGAAATTCTTGAAAACAGAGGAAACACTACTGTTCTGACAGGGCTTCTCCACATTCAGCTTCTAACTACTAGGAAGGCCAGACAGCTAGATACACCACAACATGCTGTGGGGGTTTTTCTGTTTGTTTTTAAACACTCATCAATAATTGCTGTAGGTGGAACTGCAAACAAAACCGTAACACAGACTTATACCCATGATTACACTGGAAGGCACAGATACGGAAAACAAAGAAACAAATACTTCTCCTCCATGACAGCTGATACAACAGCAGACTGGAGACCAAAAATTGCTAGTGATAAAAAATAAATTAATTAAAAATAAAACTACAACGTAAAGAGTTCAGATACCACCTTCAGAAGGCACTCCTCCTAACCCACCTGTCTCAACTCTGACACCCTGTGGGGGTCACAAAGAATATACTGGTGGGAACAGAGGAAACTGAAAGATTTACTGTTCAGTTCATTTTATTTCTAGAACGAGATGAGTGACAGCCTCATGTGTTGGCAGACTTTCAACTTGGTAAAAGCAGCAACCAGTCTCCAGCCCTAATAGACAAGGCCTCCTAAGGCTTTGCCCAGCAGAGTCCTTAAATGGACCAGGGATTTACTTTTTTTGTAAATTTCCCCAACCACAGGATAAAGAGGGCACTGCAAACCTCTGCATCTTTCTAAAAGTTGTTGCCTACCACTGTAGTCCAACATCAAATGCTTTATCTCTGCCTGTCTCTGAGCCGTTCCACATCTATAAACTAAGTGGTAAAAACAACACTGCAAACACACATATGAAGTTATCAGGTATGTCCTAGACCAAACCAGGAAGAGAGCTAAGGTTTCCATTGTTATTGGAACATGCTGCTTGATTAATTTTTCTCTTTAATTCTATTGTTTTTTAAAGATTTTTGGACTGGAAATTAAGTGGTAATTTATGTGCTCATTCTGATACAGCTGACAGAAAATGTTCCCTACAAACGATGACAAACAGATGCATTATAATTAACTGTATAAAATTCAGGAGAGTATACTGAAAGAGCTGTGAAAAAGAGATTACTATACAAATCTCTTGCCTTTCATAGTATGAAATCCAGCCCTTGCATAAATCATAGAATCATTATGATTGAAAAAGACCTCTGAGACCATCAAGTCCAATTATTAACCTAACACTACCATGTTCACCACTAAACCATGTCCCCAAGTATCACATCCACACAGTTTTTTAACATTTCCAAGGATGACAATTCCACCACTTCCCCAGGCAGTGTGTTCCAATGCTTGATAACCCTCTCAGTGATGAAAATTTCCCTAATATTTAATATGAATCTCCCCTGGCACAACTTGAAGCCATTTCCTCTAGTCCTATCACTAGCCAATTGGGAGAACAGATTGACCACCGCTTTGCTAGAGTCTCTTTTCAGGTAGTTGTAGAGAGCAAGATCTCCTCTAAGCTTCCTCTTTTCCAGACTAAACAAGCCCAGTTCCCTCAGCTGCTCCTCATAACACTTGTGCTCTAGACTCTCCCACCAGCTTCACTGTCCTTCTGCTTTTGAAGTTGCAATATTGAGAAGCCCACCATTGTTGCACTTTCAGGCCAAGAAGAAGAGAACTTTGTGAACTTACTGGTAGAATCAAGAAACAAAAGAGACAGAAAATTATAAGAAGAGAAAATCACCATAAAGTCTGTCTATTTTACAAACAAAAGTAAAAAATTGGCAGAGGAAGGGAACAAAACGAATGCAGGGAGACATCTTGAGCAGTATGTGCTTTTCTCAGCATAAGGGATACTGTAGCCCTCTTCAGATAACAGTTTAGGAACCTTCAGTTACAAAGGAAAGAATTTCCTATGACAAATCTAGATTTAACCAAATGACTTTGTGTGAGCATTTTTTTTTCCCTGCAGTTTAAGCACGTATAAAACTGCACAGGCCAGACACGTAGGCAAAGGATAACAAGAACAACTGATACAGAATTAAAATGTTATTTACATAATAAATCTTCTCAGAAGAGGGGTCTGTTTTTACTTCAGAACACAGTTTGGACTCTGTTTTCGAGGTGAAGAAAAGTGAAAATTTTCCAAAGAATAATTGTACCTGAACTGGCATGAAATATAGCCAAACTTAACACAGAATATCATCATAATCCAAATTTTTTCCAAGATACAATTATTGAGAGATAACACTATGGAAATTAAGATTTTTGATTTTTCTTAAAGGTAAACTTAATAGACTTAATAAACTTAACATTTCTGTCATGCCCTTCAACAAGTAGAGCTTTTAGACACAATGTTCAAGTGTCAAGTGAGTTGCAGAGAGTGATCTCACAGTATTTTAAGTGGATCAACGCCAGTAATACACCAGAATTTTTTAGAGAGACTGAAGATCATACTTTTCCAGAATCCTGAATCATTTTGACATTTTCAGATCCAAACTTATCCGAGTAGAGTTTTTGGAGTCTTTGGGAAATCTCCGAGAGAGGCGTGAGCTTGGGCTCTTTATAGATATATTCCTTTCCATCTTCATCCTCAAAGAAACCCTGTAAAAAACAAAGTAATTGAAATCTTGGAAACACACAAAGATGTAGGGCAACCATTAAGATGAACATAATGTGCGTGGTTCAAAGCAACTATAAACATTTAACATGAAGATTCAAGCAAATGCAAATAATGAGAAATTAAAATCTACGTAAAAAAGGTCTTCCAAGAGAATGAATAAAAACCAACAGCCCCCCCCATCCAAAAACACACCCAAACCCAAAAACTCCAGCACACATCCCCCTCCCAAAAAACGTAATTATCTACTACAGAGCAAGTGAAAGATAATGGAAACACACAGTTAACATTTTAAAGGTTTGTTGGAGTTTCATGGTGTGCCAAGCCTTTGAGATAACTTTTCTTCACTTTTATTTAAAAGTGAACTTTCAGCACTGTTTCACTTACCAAAACAGAAAACTTGTTGTGCAACAGGACTATCTGATTCACAAGTGAGTATTTTGGCAATGGTGTACATAAAAATAATCTGAAAATTTTCTTTAAGTAGTAATAAAACATTCCAGAAAATGAAATTTGCTTTATGCAAAAAAAATACTCAAATCTTATTTTTATGTTTTAGTATGTAGGCATATACTACTTTATTTTTAGCACATAAAGGATTTGTTTTAAAACCATAACTGAATGCAATATAAAGTACATGGAAAGTGAAACAGGTCATTGGTTTAAAACAACAAGCCATGTCTGAGTTCATGTTTGAAACTATAAAATAAATATTTTTGTCAAAAACAAAACAGACAAAATAGAAAAGCACAACAGATCATGTATAAACACAGGCTAGATTGACAAAAATACCCACATCAAGCTAAGGTGAAATGCAGTAGTTTTTACTGCATTGCTTGCTTTGTAAGCAGTTACTGTAATTACCTCAACATCTGTTTCACTGTCTGTAAACTGGTATTGCTATAAAGTTATAAAAGACAACAGAATACATGTAAAAGTTATACTGCTCAGAGTATTTTACACATCTCCATGCTCAGCTGAACAATTAGCAACTGGGCTATGCATGTAGAAAGTGTACTACTCGATACTGCATGATACCATACTGATACATAGGCAGTCTAGACATACATTAGAGGATGTGAAGCTGTCAATACACAGCCAGAACTTGAGTTCAAAGCATGCAATACTGATGCACAGAAAAGAGTGATTTGTCCTCTAAATGGAACTTAATGTCATATTTTGAATTGCAATGACTATTAATGCATACCAATCTAGAAGCAGCCTTGCAAACCACACTGTAGCACTACAGACATTGTCAATACATTGCTAAGAACTGACATTATAGAAAACTTACCGCTGCCTTAAGGGAGTAAATCAAAGAAGATAAAGGAAAGAAAGCAAAAAATTTACTGAGGAAAATATGGAAGAGTTGTATTGGAATTGATAAATGCTTTAAACTAGATGATTGATGGCATTTAATTATTTCTTACAGAACAGATGTCTTGTACTTTTTATGTCACGGTACCGGTATTGATGATGCAATAGTATACTTTGTAAAGGAAATTCAGGTTTTTCTTACTGCACAGAGTGGACAAATGGAAATTAAATAATACTCACCTGCCCAAAGAATGCTACCCTGAAATAAGTTCCCAGCAGTCTCTTGCCTGTATGCATAACTTCTGTTACTTTACTGTATGCTCGATGAAGAGTGTCATATAAATGAGCAAGCCTCTAAGAACAAAAGAAAACAACATGGGGTAAAAGAATAATCCAGAACTTTCCTATCTTAAAACAACAATGAATGATAATTTATTGAACAGCAGAAACAGGTTTAGCACTTGTATCAGGCTGACAAAATTAAAAAAAAATTTTAATTACTTAAAAAAAAACCATTTTAAAATTAAAACAAAAATTTCCACACATTCATATTTCAGTTACAACTTTAATACTCTTGTTTTGTGATGTCCAATGTTTCATGCAGTGACACTACAAAAATCAGGGGTTTTTTTCTTGCTATAATTACTTATGATGAATTTAGTACCTCAAAATCTCTTCGTTTTTCATAAATGGGAATGATAAGTTTATAGATGTCAGCAATGAGTTCATAGCGTTCTGCCTTCCAGAGTCCATCAGCACACTGCTCCAACAATTCCATTAGCACATCCTAGATTTGGATACACATTTGAAAAAGTAAAATCTCATGAAAAGCACAGCAAATAATAATAATAAAGTTCTTTGCAATGGAAAGGGAGCTGTTGCCTCAAAACAAAATTATCTACATGTAGTAATTTAAATTATTGTGGCAATCAAAAATTGTTAAAAGCAAACAAAAAAGGAATGGACTAGGTGCACACATGTACCCTTTTTCTATTAACAATGAACAACATTTTTCATTTAGATACTTCTAACCTCTGAAGTCCAGAAATGACACCTGTGTGAGCAAGGTCTTATCTTGAGACTCTTATCTTTCCTTTCCTGTGACTATTTTATGACAAAAGTCTTAACTGAGACACCAGAGGGCATCCAAATGCAATGAAGTAGCAAAATGTTGTTTTCACACAATAATAATAATAAAAAAAATTAAAAGAAAGGACCAAAGTTTCATGAGGGAGAGCTAATAGGAGGGAGGAAAAGACTACAGCATTCTGAGCCACCTGGCTCTCTGCTATCCATTCTCATGGGAAGAGGTTTCCCGCCCCCCCCCCATATATGCAATCAGAGTTTGCCTTGTAACCCGTGAGAGCAGTCTCTTACTCTTTTGTGACACATCTTAGAAGGCACTGAATCTTCCACTAACCGTGTTAGGAGATGGACTTTTCCCAGGTTGTTGATATCTCCCCCTTGACTTTGGAGAGGCTGCACCAGGCACAAGCTTACAGATGGGGCACAACAAATGTCAAGCACAAAGGGGAAGACTCATGTCCCTCTACTTGCTATCCTCTAACACGACCTAGCATGCAGTTGGCCATTGTTGCCACAAGGCTACACTGCTGATTCCCATTCAACTTGTCCACTAGAATTCCCAGGACTTTCTGCAGAGCTGGTGCCCAGCCAGTCTGCTGCCAGCCAGTACTGAACAGTGGGTGATTTTTTTGCAGATGCAAGGTTTTGCACTTGTCTTTGTAGAACTTTGAGAGGCTTCTGTGTTCCTTCAGCTTGAGGTCTTTCTAAATAGCAGACCTACCTCCTGACATATCAGTTTCTCCCCTTCCATTTAATTCCATCCACAAACTTGATGATGCACTGTGTCCCATGTCCTAGATTGCTAACGAAGATATCAAACACTATCAGCCTGAGTATCCCTGAAGAATACCAGCATTCACCACCATATTTAAAATGTCCTGTATGTTTGGGTAAGTACCTGTTTCTGTTTTTCATAAAGTGCTTTAATACATAGAATTACACTGCACGTTAGTAATGTACAAGAGCTAAAATTCCATCTCAGCTGTAAAGCACTTTCATCTACCAATCTGCAAGTTAGAATAATTCCTCTCACAGAAAGTCAGAGCTAACAAGAGACCAGAAAAAAAAGATAGAAAGGTAGAGATTAACTTAATAGCTGTGGTGGTTTTATGTTCTGGTGAAGTTCATTTTGGGAAGTAACCCCAACAAATCTGAATAAAATTGTTTCCAGCCTTAATCTGCATGAAAATTGGCACCTGCCACAGACCTGTTAGTTACCTCAGAACTTTCACAGATTAGCTGCTTACAGCAAAGTCTAGCATGTAAAGGACATCAGGTTCTAGGCTATTACCTTCCTGTTTCTGATATCCAGAAGATTTTTAGTTATGAAAGAATATAGCTTGTGCTGCCGAATAGGCTGTTTGGGTAAAAAGCTGTTTTAATGCAATCCATAGGGTAACCTTGTTAAAAAACCAAAAATATTCTGTTTTTTTTTCAACTAGCTAGTTTAGGAAATGAGTCAGGGCAAACCTGGCCTGAGAGATAACTCTTCAAATGAGAATTAAATTTAGAATTTAAAAAAAGGAGAAACTATAAAGTCTTCAGACAAGTTTCACTTGATTTAGAAGACTTTAAATAAAATGGAGAATATAAAAGACATTTTGTTCCTTCCAGAAACATAAAGGGGTCCTCCCTGATCCCCTATACTTGTAATTATTCTTTTGGAGATTTAACCCTAAAGAAACTAGTACCCTGGGAAATCCCAAGTTTTAAGAAAGAAATTCCACATGACTCCTGTTACCATATACAGGAATAATTCCCATCAGAGTACCACTTTCTCAGTAGCAGTAAAGTAGAGCTTGAAAGATATGTTTCCAACCTCTATACCTAACTGACCTGTCAATGGCATGTGTTCTTATATTAGGAGACTTTTGCTCACATAAGAACACACTGAGGAAGCATCCTACATGTTTTGAAGTACTTCAGTAAAATACTGGTCATTTTAATTTATCCATGATTTTTAGTCTACTAAAAAATACACAGTTCTTCCTTATTATTAATTTTCCTGGAATGAATTAGAAGTTAGCTGAAAAATTGTAACTTTTTGCAGTATTTAATCAGAGTGCTACATGGTTAAGTTTAAAAAGGGTTGCAGGCAAGGAAAAATGAACTTTGGCAAGGTCTGATCCTTTTGCAAGCTCCACAGGCTTCCAATTTCACTCCTGGCTTACTTCTGTTCCATGGAAATACTGAGAGATGGAAATAAATTTGCACCAGGTTCAATGACCCAGAAAAAGCAGTATGTTCTTTTTGCAGGGGCTGACTAATAAGAAAGAGAATAAAGACATTTCAATTAAAAAAAAAAATACAGAAGATTTTAGTTCTGACAAATGGTTTGTCAGGTAGATAGTGACAAGAATTTCTAACATAGTTTCCATTACCAGTAGTCACTATAAACCCAACTCTTGGTTCACACAGAGATGCTTACATTTTGCTTGGAGTAACCTGCTAAATTCCATGCTGGATCAGAGAATCAGTCATTTAGAGAATGTAACACATAAATTTAAAAAAAAAAAAAGTGCCTTGCTATTTGGTATCTTTGGAAAGAAAAAGCACTATATTTCTCATTTCAAGTAATTCCAACTCCTGCCTTCCCAGAAAAAGGCAAGTCAACAGTTTTTGTTTTAGAACTACAGAGCAAAGCTGTACCAGAATTTAGGAGTAAAAGGTACCTAACCCAGGTTTAAAACACTATGTCTTTCACCTGTTTCTCCTAAACCTGTTAGCATAGCCACAATTGGCAGAGTCAAATCATTTTTTCTCACACCTTTGCCATATACAAACTAAAACACACACAAATTTTTTGTTGTACAGTTATGCTTACACAGCAGGGATTTTTCCAACACAGCTACACTGCAAGTAGTGATCTACCCCTCCCTCCCCCACCTATACTGGTAAATACATAGTGTAGATGTAGAGCTTCATGAGCAAGATTATCAATAATCTTTTGATATAAGATTCTTAATCATAAAATTTACTGTAGAGGCAACACAGATGGACCACCAAAGACACAAGGAGTGAAATATAAGCCATAAAAACCCCCCCAAAACCCAAACCATTCATGCAAGTCTGGTGTCAGTAAAACTACTTTCATTATTACAGAAAAACTGTAAACAAGTAAAAACCAGTAAATACATCTTCATGATTGCTGATGCTGTGACAACCTAAATCAAAGTCAGTTTTAAAAAACACAGATCTTGTTAACTCTAAACAAATAAGCCACATAAGTGTTCATCCTGTCAACTAGCTTAAAACCCCATTTTGCTTACTTTTATTCCAACAGTGGTGTTGAGTTGATGTGTTAGTGCTTTATTTGAAACACACGTACACTGCAAATTCTCTAAGGCTGTAACAGCTCAGAGAAATTTTTTTTATTTCAGGTTTAGGATAAGAACAGTGGCTACAAAACACTTATAATATCCATCATATTAGTTAGCCTCTGAATTGAAACACAAGAATTGGAAAAACAAACAGCACTTCAACATGCACCATTTCTAACACTGATGCTTACTTACTTCGTTGAAGTGGACATCTTGCATTCCAACATCCTCCATCATTGAAGCCTCTTCATCTATATTAGGTGTGATTACTCTGAAAGCAGTACAACCTTGCCTAAACATCCCTGTCATCAAAAAAGAAATCCAGACAAATTTACTTTTCTCCATCAGGATAACGTTGGGCCATTTTGTGATGTTGGATAAGGCAGAAGCCATACTGAAATACACCTACCACCAAATTAATATATTTAAAACAACCCAGCCTCCCACTGTATGATTAAAATACCACAGCTCACATTACTGTGTATGTATAAATAGGTTGAAAAAAAAACCAACAAACCAACAAACCCCAGTCTTAACAGATTTCTGGAATTTTCCTCCAGAGAACTGTTTTTCTTAATAACAGCCATATCTTCTATTTTTCTCAAACTCCTGACTGATTCTATAGATGAAAGATCTCAAGTGACATCAGAAACCTGCTCTTACAGACAGCTGCTAGCACAGAACACCAGACAAAGCATTCTGAGCACTATCATTACTAACTGAGCATCTGAAAATTTGTATGAATCTATTTTGACTTCCCTGGTAATACCAGGTTTCCCTATGTGCAGTGAGAGACTACTTGTTGAACAAGAACATTAATGTAAGTTTGCTTTAGAAAGGGTCTGACTTCAGACTTAGATCTGGTGTAAAATTAAAGCTTTTACTTTCCTAAAAATTTTACTTCACCTTCATTTGGAATACTGCCCCTTAGACATGCAAGTATACTTTTAAATATGTGAGTATACTATCTGGTTAAGTCAGAATTTTTTCCCTGGTGAACACTAAAATGCCTACAACTTCCTCAGGGAAACTACTGCTTTTCCTAAACTACAATGAAAAAATATAAGTATTAAAGTAAGGTTTCAAAATCATACCTTTTCGTGTGAGATATTCTGCAACCAGTGCTGCTACGTGGACATAGCACATTGCTGCCTAAAACAAAAGTAGTAATGATCTCATAAATTACAATTATAATGGAAAAACTAAACCCAACAAGCCCTGTCATCAGCCTGAGATAATTTCTTTCGTTTTCTTTTTTGTTGCTTTGCAGGAGATTTTCTGTGACTGCTGTAAGAATTCTCCATCTTACTTATGCAAACCAGTAACTATGCAAGAGCACTCGCTCCTCTATTGCAAGAGCATTGAGTAGCATGGACAGCAGTACTCGATCTGAGAGTGAGCACAGGTCACAAGTTACATAGCAAGAACACCATGCTGTCATAATAACTGACAAGTATCTTTTTGGGACGTATTTTAAGCGTTACGTGAAACAAAAGAGCTATGAATTATTCAACTCAACATTTGATTGTTGTTCTGCTAAATTTTTTGTCTGCCTTTTGGCTTTAGGTGTGGAAAAACAGAAAAAAACTGATGGCAGATCATTTGAAAGCAGCAAAACCAGAAGAGGTCTGACCTATAAATGGAATTTGAAAGAATTTGGTTAGTGTAGTCTGGAAAACAGAAAAAGACAAAAAGGGACAGAGTCCTCTTCAAATATTTGAGATGTCTTATGAAGTTTACACTGATCACTTTTCTCCACAGAAAGCATAAAAAAAAAAAAGACTCAAATTCATCTTTTACTAAAAAGATTTAGACCTGCAGCAAAGTCTTATTCTAGCTGTGATTCTCAATTGAACACTTTATATACGGAGACTGCAGAATCTCGGACACTGGAGGTGAAGGAAAAGGAAAGTAGATGTCAGAAATTTGAATTCATACTTTGCATTGGGTTGGGCTTGGTAATTTACAGAGGTCCTCATCTAGTCACACAGTCAAAGATTCAGTTTTTAATCAAAAAATTAAAAACAGGCCTGAAAAGGACTGAAAGAACCTGTCTTCTGAGAGAGCTAAAGTTGTTTCCTTCAAAATACATGCTAGTAACAGAGTATCATATATGTCTTCTCTGCTGCTACCATATAAAAAATTCTAGTACTAAGACATGAGTTAAGTAAAAGAACAGCCACTATTTCTTGGAGATGTTTACTTGCTTACATGATGACAAGGTTAAAAGACATGTTTATGAAATTCAATGATGTCACCCAATGTGATTTACTTTCAGATGGAAAAAACTTCCGGGAGACAAAATCCATTCTGTACACTGACACAACACTTACATCAAGACATAAAAATCCCCACTCTCAACTCTCCTTTTTGCTATAATTAAATGTTATTACAGCACAGAGAAATTGCAGAACTTTCTTTTTTTTCAAATAAAAAAGAGTGATTTGTCAATTTTAAGAACATTAGGAGTTTTTTAATAAGCACTCTGGATTAGAATCAAGTTAATTCTGTAAAGGCAACTGGAGAGGAGGAATTCAAAGAGTGGCTTTAAGTGTTTTAGCAACTGATGGCACAGGTATTTTTTAAGTAAAAGGTCTGTGTCTTCCATGTTTTGCATGTGTCAGCTACAGTAGTTAAACCTTACATTAATAATCAGAAATGATTACTAATTACAGATGTACTTGGGTAGAACAAAAGCTTCTCAGCCATTGAAACCAACATATTAGCAATTCAAAATGTATTAAAACCACTGACTATATTACACACGAACAACTACACATAGTACATTCCATTTCAAGAAAGGAAAGTTTAAGCTTATTATGAAGCAAAAATAGTTTGACTTTTTTTCCTCTTACCTCTGAAAGATCTCCATTTTTAACATGGATTCTTGCCATGCTGTCTAACCATGTCTTTCTTAGTTCAGGTGTACTAGCATAAGACTTTGCCAAACTGTACTGGAGGTCTACAAGCATTTCTGGATCGTTCTCATGCTCCTTCATCTGAGCTGTAGCCATCAGGACTGTACGAATCCGTTTTGTTAAATCCTTAACATCAGAAGGGAATGTAGTGTGCTAAAACATGGAAAGGTTAGGTTAACTACTATCTTTTTCTGTTCTTTCCCTAATAAAAAGTTGAAACATAGTTACAAAAGATGCTATGAAACAGTTTTCAAGCATCTTTCTATAGTATGGATAGAAGAATAAAAACAGACCTTGATAATTCTGTCATTATTGGCACAATTATTGATGATGGAAAGAGACTGCTGAAATCTGGTTCCTCCAATTCCAACAACATCAGCAATTAACTGGCTTACTGAAATAATAACCTTGACAGAAACAAATAAATTGTTAGTGCATATTTCATTACATATCTTTGAGATATGTCTACAAAGCAGTTAGAAAGGAAGCTTTGTTCTTTTAAATTGAGAGATTATTCCCTTGCATAAAATTAATTCGATTTTTTTCCAGTTACTTGTACAATAACATAGGCAAGGAAAAAGAGGCTTGTGTAAATTTAACACACGTGCATCCTCTGCTCTATAGGCTGTAAAGTGAACTAGCCAGAGGCCGTGACAGTAGTAAACCATTATTCCCAGCTTTGTCAGAACACACATTTTCTATGTATTTGTGTAATTTGAGACTTCTACATGCTTGTTGATAGACTCTTGTCTTCTTCAGATGCAACAAGGTATGCCATTTAACAATCAAAATAACTTCTACAAACAGAAGATTTGCTACTGGCAAATAAAAATTCTTTCCTATGAAACAGAGGGCCATCCAATTGTTTCTAAATATTTCCTTGAAGTGAATACACTTTTACTGCCATCCTCTTAATTAGAATAGTACCAGCCTTGCATGAACCCCAAATAATTTCTTTTATGTCTTTATGCAACTGTGCAACAACAAGTACAATATTTAAAACCAAAAAAATATACTAACTTGGAGATGTGTCCTAACAAAAGACTTCTTCCCTGTGTAATCAAAATTATTTCTCATTAAGAAGTAGAGTAACTGTGAAGCTTCAGTACGAATAGAACTCAGTTTGGAATTACAATACTTCAGAATTTCATAGCACAGTGCAGAACACATGTCAGCTCTACCTTCATAAAATGTAGAAGGAAACTGAGGGGAAAAAAAAAAAGAAAGAAAGAAGTTATTCATTACAGCTAGCTTCAGCTCTTGAAAAAATCAGAATCATAGAATCATCAGAGTTGGAAGGGACCTTAAAGACCATCTAGTTCCAACCCCCCTCCCCGGCACTAGAACAGGTTACCCAGGGCCCCATGAAGCCTTGTCTTAAAAGCTTCCAGGGATGAGGCTTCCACAACCTCTCTGGGCAACCTGTTCCATTGAAAATACAAATATATAAATACTCCCAAAGAGTGGAAAATATAACAGCTTATAGTGATTCATAACACAAAATGATTTTGACAGCAATTCCTAAGAGAAGTATTCCACACTGCTGGGATCAGATCAGTCCTTAATCACCTATTTTATTTGAGATTTTAGTTTCTATTTTTTAACATAGTATATTGTTAACTGAAGAATTGGATAAGTACTTCAAGATTAGTTATTCTTAAACTTCTCACCTTATAAATAAGTGCTCTTAAAGCAATGAAGACATTTTTCAATGCTGTTTCAGACTGATTCTTTTGGAGGAAGCAGAGGTATACATCAAATACTTTCTTCATCAGTGGATTATGCCCATGATCAGTCAGTAGTTGATTCTTTAAAATGATAGTGAGAATTTAAGAGTTTTGTACAGTGATACATCTATATTATTCTAAAAACCTATGTAGCCTATCCAAAAGCTGGAAATTAAAAAAAAATAAATATAATCTGCACAATATTACCAAGATTTTTAATTACATATTCCTAACACTTCATTAATCTTGCTTATAAAGTGTTGACTTATAAATCACAATAGTTTTTAACAGATTGGTATTACTAATCTAGCAGCCTTCTATAAAGTGAGTACAATAGTGGACAAGGAAGGAGCTATGGATGTCTATCTGGACTTCTGTAAGGTCTTTAATACGGTTCCTCACAACAGTCTTGCCACTAAGCTAGAGCTATCATATCTCCTTTTTCAGCATCACCTTTAATGTTTGGAAAAGCTCAAAAGAAGAGTCAGTAGAGGTATGCAAGCAGTCATGCTATAAAAAGATTCCACAGCATAATTCCATAGAATTAATAAAAAGGAACACACAGTAAGGATCAGTAAGGAAGGAGTTTGTGTGTAATGTGTTACTGAAGCCAAAATTTTGCTGCAAAGAGGCTAACAGCTTTTACATGACACAATGAAATGCAATGTTAGAAATGCTAAAAATACAAAGCATATTACTAGACTATATAAATATAATTAAAAAATACTGTCAAAAGATTTTTTCTGAAAGATAATGATGGGATATGTAACACCAAGTTAAGAACAAACCTTAAAAGCCAGTGTGAATAATGATAGAGTATCCAGAATTGTAAGGCAAACTTCAGTGGCAATATTTGCTTCAAGTAAAGACTGGTGAAGAACATCTGCATCTGAATGGCCATAGCCTACAGAAATTGCAAATGTAGTGTAAGTGCTGGATACACTCACTTAAATGTTTCTTATTTCCAAAAGACTTGCAGAACTAGGAAAAGATTAACAAGAAGCTTGACAGAAGTTAGTATTCAATGAAGAAAAATAACTTCTATACATTTAAATATTTTTCAAATACATGCATATAATATTCTAACATAATCTGCATATGATCAGAAAAATATATTGAGTACAAATGTCAACAACAGAAGCATTAAACAGCTGTTAAAACAACAAATGGCTGATGTTTCATATCTATGTACATGTACATATGTATAAATGTACACAGTTATATATATACACACTTACACATTCTTAGCCTAAGTACCGCAGTAGGATGGAGTTACAGCTAAAAATACATATTGGTGATCTCCAAGTCAACCATAAATCAACCATTAGAAAAATACAGAAGACTAAGAGTTGAAGAAAAACAATCATGTACTTCTATGCATCTAAATATCCAAATACTTAATTCTGCTCTGTGGTAATACCATGCAAGAACTCTATATGTAATCAAAATATGTTACCACTTCTATCTCCATACTGTCTTTAAATAATTTAAAAAGCATATTCTGCTTCTGTGGTGGTTTTAATATGCTGTCTATGTTCCCTTACATTGATCTTTAAGAACCAGATTGACAAATATGCCCTGGTTGCTTTATAAAAAAATCAGTCTGGATCATGTTTATATGTTAGATTTACAGTCAACTTAACATCACAAAATCAATGACAACCATGGCAAACTTATTGAAACCAAGAAAAGAAGAGAATAAATTACATACTCTTCTATAATGACACCTGGCCACTTCTTTCTGCACCTTCCCTGCCTGAACTATGCATGCCTACCCATAAACACCAGCTTCTTTGGATTTAGACATTCTTTCCATTGCAAAGTATACACCTCTTTCCTATCATCTTTTGCATTCTCTCTGCCTCCACCTCCTACGTATTTTCTTTGTGTCCACAAAACAAGTACAACCTCCACCTCTGTAATGATGGTAAAGGAACAACTAGCCTCTGGAAGCAATTTTTAACAGAACAGCTGTTTGACAAATATTTTTCTTTTAGTAAAAATGTTCCTTTCCTTAGAGAAATTCAAAGAAAAATCCTTTTTCATAGCAATCACCTTTGGGTAACAGAAGTCCTTAAAATAGCCTGTGGATTTGGTAATGTTGTAGATACCAATAGATGACAACTACTTTGAGAACTGCACTGAGGACAGGGGAAATATTCTTTAGAGAAATAATTTGCTTGCTCTTCCAGTTAAGAAGCTACAAGGTTTATTATAAATACTAAGTAGAACTATACTCAATGGACAGGATTCCAAACAGCTCAAATTTTGTTCTTCATATAAATAATTTAGAATAAAGAAATAAATAGGTGATTGATTATGCTGCATTATTACTAGAGACAGAAGTTTTGAGCATGATGTAAACTTAAAGGAATGCTCAACTTGGCAGACTGAAAAGACTGGTTTAGCAGTGTGTTTTCCATATACGTGCTAAAAACTATCCTAGTTCCGATTTCCTGTTATTTGAGAGAAACATTCCTTATGTGTAACTAGAATACTGGATTCTGTGTTCCACATGTAACTTAAAAAGAAACTACAGAATTATCACATATAATACAGACATCTGCCTGGACATGCGTTATCAACATGCACCCCCCCATCCAGTCACACTACTGCAGAGTAATTGGATTTCAAACCATCCATTAAGACTGATCTCTGAAGCTCTGAAGCTTGACAATGATCATAGACTGCTATTATAGATCAGGGCACATCGCTTCTACTTCAGTACGTTTGCATGTCACTGTTCTGTGTGTCCTCCTCCAGCCCCAACAATACCCAAATAAATCTACATTTCTGTAGTTTGTATAGAGATGCTTTAGAAATTTGAACAAAGGGCCTAATTTCTTCCATATTTAAGCATCAAACTATACTGAAATTCCTCAGATATGTGAAATACCATTTAGACCAGTACTGCAGTTCTAGCCCTTGCTTAAATGATTAGAAAGGAAGAAATTAAGTTTATAATTTATGTTTATAGACAACTATCTTGCCAAAGAACCATGATTTTAGACCCAAGTAAAGCAAGTATTTCCACCAGGTACATACAGGATGCCTACAAGACTTAATTTGAGTTCTGAAAACTACTTTGGATACACAACACAGCCAGGCAGACTGACAACTAAACAAAACTATCAGTTCGACAACAACAAGACCAAAGACAACCACCAATTTCACATTTGACATGGCTTTTACAGCAGCAAATCTGCACTTTGTAAAACACTGGTCAATACAAGGTCTAATATCCTGATATGCATTAAATGTCCAGTATGAAAAACAAACAAAAAAATGACATCTTCCTTCATAATTCCCTTCAGATTGAAAAGAACAAAGTTTCTTTTTACATAAAGCATGCATTCATTAAAATCTTTCTGCTCATTGTTTCCTAGAAATCAGTAAACTTTGTGAAGTTCTAGAGGTATGAAATCTTTTTTTATCTAAAAAGTATTTTACCTTACTGAATGTGGAGTTATATAGCATAAAAGCTCCTTCTGTTGTGTATCAAAACCAGCTACAATATTGATCTAGCAGTAGCAGACTAATTACAAGGAAAAAAAGCAATTTGCACAGCTGGTTGCTGACATTTTTAAAATCCAAGAATTGCATTTCTTATATAAAGCAGCATTAGAATGCATTTATAAACTGAGAGATTTAGTGGGATATTTTTTTTCCCAATTTTCCACTATACTGTGTGTTAAGTCTTGTGCAATTAGGCTGACTTTTATTTTATATTACAGACAATGAGCTAAAAGACTTTAAGGGACAGTTAGATATGCTTTGGGAAATAAAAGGATGAACACAGTGAACATACAGTTAACTCCAATAATTGCTTTACTGCATACAATTTTTTTCAGTAGCATTGTTGCATTCTACTGGATTAGTCAACCAGTTTCAATTGGTTTTTTGAAGCTGAAGATTGAAAAATGGTGCTTCAGAATACTTTACATACAGTATATTTTGCAATTTAATAGCAGCATGTTTAAAAAGATAGGCCACAAGCAGATTTAGTTTTCAATGCAGCAGTCTTACACAAGCTGACTTCAACCTGATTAAATCTTACCATTGTCTACAGAAATTCCAAGAATACTTGATATCTTTCTCACACTGAAAACAGAAAAATCACTTCATTATTGGACGCTTTTTCACTTCTGGACAAACAAAATCATGGGCTTCACAATCTGTGTAGAAATTCTAAGAAGTTTACTTCTCCTTAGAGGATGTCAAAACATGGAGGTATGGTCAGAGTGCGTATTTTTACTTTAGACTCATCATTTTCAAGACAAGTGTGTGTGTGTGTGGGAGGAAGAAGCCAAATAAAGCAAATACAAAAATAAGCAAATTTTGTAATTCTGTGGAGCACTCAGTTGAAGTGCATGTAATTTAAACAAAATTAAACCACAATTTTAAAATCTGCTGTACTTAACCATGCTCCATGTTATGGCATCAGCCAATACCGACTGTTGTATCACAAAGCAGGGAACAGATCATTGACTCATTCCAGCTATTCGTTTGACCTAGAACAAAAAAAGTCATTGAAATGCACTGGTGTGGCTCTGGGACCTGTCTCTGGTGCTGTGGTACTGGTTGAGGATGACGAATGTTATCATGTCGTGAGACTTACTGTGGTTAAAAGTGAGAGAGTTATCCAGGCTGCTCAGCTGCTGCAATCTGGCATGCATCATTCCTGTTCTGTTACGGGAAACAGGCAATGTCTGAGATTTTCGATCATGAACTATGGATCCCAACCCCTCCTGGTTCCTGCAAGATGGGTGAAATGGGATAGAAGCAAAAGTTAGACATGTCAAACTGCAGCAAGATAGGAAGTGTTAGTCAAGCACAGGAAGTTTTATAGAAAGAATTATAATGCGACCTATTTGCTGTTTTATTTCTAAAACAAAAATAGGTAGCTTAAAAAAGCATCACAGCAAACTCTTTCTTAAAACCTCAAAGCATGAAAGCAAAAGCACACAGGCAGTCACTCCAAGTGCTAAATTTACTTCAGAGCTTTTGAAAACGTAAATATTTGAGAACATAAATATTCTGAAATATATTCAGAAACCAAAACGAAATCCTCTGGTTTGATTGTAAAAGTTTTGGAAAAAAGTTAGAATACACAGTGGTAAAATTAGAAAGCATACATGCAACAGGAGAGCAGGAATTAGCTGAGGTATTATGTACATCTTACCCAAGCAGGAAGGGAGAAGAGCCATATACTTTGTTAAAATTGCAGCAATCAAGTGAAGAAAACAGAAAGGTGATCTATGTTAGCAATCAGTACAGGCTAACTTCCTATTGTGTACCACCACCAGAGCTGATCAAAAATGAAAACCAGTGCTTGAATTACATAATTCCCTGGTCCCTTTTATTCTCTGTCATTTGTGTATTTTAAGAGTATGTGCATTGAGTGTGATATACTTCAGTGGCATGACAACATGAAAGGCTAGAAAGCTACACTTACTCTGCAGAACATCAGATGATTTCTATAGCTTAACATGTTTAGTGTTAACATGCAGTACACAGACTAGGAGATCAGTAAACAAAAAGGAAGTGTGGTAGTGTCCTCTACAAAATAGTCAAGCAAATGAAGAATTTACAAAAAGCCTAACAATTAAAGACTCCGGTAAATGCAGAGCTTAAAGTACATTTAAACACAAAAGTTACAACCAAAACTGTAAGAAAGTCAGATTAATTTTGGCCTTTGATTTTTTTAGGGTATGTGAACACATTAGACATTTTTTTTCTTTAAAATTTCCAAGGAGATAGTCGAGTTTGTTGTTTGTAGAAAGAGATTCACATAGCATTAAATAATCTAAATTAAATCCAATAAAGCTAACATTTAGTTAGAATGCTTTACCACCCAAAGTCAGCAAAAACTCTCTCACTGAGTTCAAGAGGGCCAGTAATTTCAAGCCCACAAGTTTAATTATAACAGCATTACCATGCCAGTCACAGAATAAGGCCTAAACAAGTTGCTATATTTTTCTCTATTAAAAAACTGCTTTTCATTAAAACCCACACAAATGCACAGATATTCAAAATATTTAGTCCGTTTCTGACTCCCACAGATTTTCTCCTCAACAGCCTCCAATGAGAGTGCACAGGTATCTGACAGTACTTCAGACTTCAAACTGAAAACCAGCAGCATTGGAATGTTCATTTCTCACCTTTCAAGTAAAAACACTGTATGTAAAATTTCTGGAACATTTCAGCAGACATGGTTTTATAGCCAAGTGAATAAATATCACAAACCACAAAATTGCTTTCCCAAAGACACTACTGCAAGGAAAAAAGGCCATAACAGATAGCATTTAAGGGGTGGATTTCCAGGTAATTGATAATAACCACCACACACACACAATTCTTAAACAGATACCAGACTTTCAAACAGGATACAGATTTTTTTAATACAGTAACCAGTTACTTCAAACTGTGATGTGTCATTTCACAGTAACTCTTATACTCATGCAATTTATTTGAACTAGACATTCAGGGCATATTGTACACACTATTATTCTTAGTGAGCAAACCAGCAAAATTGGAATGCCACACAGTACCTGGCTATGTATCGTTTTCCCATGTACTGGAACTGATGCAAGCATACTCTGTGGAGAACACATAAGTCAGAGAAGCAACACTTAAAACAACCTCTACATTTATGCACATTGGAATTATTCAGCTATTATTTTTGTTTTATTTGAAACTCTTATGTCATAAGACTTCTTTATTTCTCCCACCCTTAAGATTCTCTTCCTTTCCCCAAGTCAAGAAAAGACAACACATGGCTCTTCTGAAATCAGTCACAAATGGGGGTTGTTTTGGGAAAATAGGAATTAAATGCAAAAGACACAAATGGGGACTAAAAGCTGCCTCCAAAGCAGACCTATCTCCACACTGAATCGAAACAGCTAGTGTGAGTCTAACAGTGACAAGGTAAAAGGGCCAAATAGTGAAAAAAACAAAACACCTCAGAAAACTCTAAGGAGCTCAAGTGTTTCATCTGTATAGTTTTTCAATATTTATGGATGAGAAATGTTTATCCTCAACTATCCCAGTTTCATTATGTGAAGTGAGGCCCACGGTTACACTTAACACATGAACAGCAACCTGGACAAGTAACACGAAGGACAGAAGCACAGAGATAAGCAGACATACTTGTCACTCAATTTGCAAACTAACATCAATTACCCTAATATCTTGGTTTTTTCCAGATTCTAAGTTTTTCTGAAAAAGTTATCATAGTGAGTACCTATCTATCAGAAACAGTCCTGCAGAGGTAATGAGAAATTAGCTGTAATTACCTGTATCAATAAAAATTATAATCAAAACAAACATTATTCATATTGGCAAAATACTCCTACAATTGGACTAGGTAGGAGCCTTGTTCCTGCTCTCATTTAAGGAGCTGTCATATCATCCACTGCACTAACAAGATGGAAATTTTTCTTCTGTATTCCATGTACTGCTATTGTGATGGAAATCTTTGACAATCAGTAATTTGAGATTGCTGATTTGATAACAAACCAATCCTATCTAGCCCTAGAAGTATCTAATGACAAAATACTATTCACCACTAATTCTGTGCAGTTTACCCCTAAGGCTTTAGAGAGCCTACTAAGTAGGCTCGTTTATTTGTTCAGTTCTGCCTCTGGTACAATCAATATCATGCTAGATGCACTCAAAACATGAGTTAAAACACTATCTACAACATATTCCTAAAATAGACCTTGAGCAGCAATTCCATAACACAGTTAATAACTGATACTACACAGACTAAGCATCTACTACATAAACAAAGGAATGCAGTTCAGTGAAACAAGCAAGGCAAGCAGAAAAGCTTCTGTGGCACACCACTTCACTTTCATTAATGTATTAGTTCTCACAAACACACTAAGTGTTCATAGGGATGGAGTGTAGTCACTGATAATAAATACTGTATTTATTCTACATATTTTCCCTTACAGAATGGCAGAAGACATAAGAAGAATGCTAGAAGGACAGTTCATATCCCTTTACTGTGACGATTCTATTATTCTATGATTTCTGAAGCTAAGTAGTTCAATCAGTTTTAACATGTAACCATATAACTTCAGCAGTTCATGTTACAAGATGCAGCCAGGTAACAAGACACTTAGCTCCTCTTCCATGAACATAGCAATATTCTGAGCTCTACTTGCTGTTTGAGAACTTCCTGAGGTCACTTTTGCATAGCCTAGTTCCAGAAACTATCATGGAATCGGACAGACATGCAGTTGTGCACATCAATTTAATGACTTCTAAGTGGATCAAGATGGCATTGTTTTCCAAACAAACAAATTGAATTGAATATACAGATACCCACACATGTTTTTAACAGCATAATGAAACACAGGATTTCATGACAAGCTCAACAAAAATCTTACTCTGTAATGGTGAAAAAGTCCATCAGTTCAGATTTTGTAGCCTTGTTCCAATATGTAAACAGTGCATCTAGGAAAATGAAAAAATATTAAAAGCGAGACAAAGGTAGCAAACACACAAAAATACTAAGCAGAAGAGTTAACATCACTTCTTAGTTTTCAGACAATGAGGATTCAGAGAAATCTAAAAAAAGCTTGTTGGGTACAGATAACTCAATTCTCCAATGACTTCCTGCAATATGCTTTTAATTAATCCATAATATTCCTGTACAATTTCATATTTCAAACAGTAATAACTGTTTAGTCAGTAGTAACTACAGTGTTCTAAAAGCATAAGACTTCAGAATGCTTTGGACTGTTAGTCCTGTAACTTGCTTCTTTGCAGATTGATCTCAACATTTTTTAAATTCAAATTCATAATTTCTTCTTGTTTAAATTCACAGTGCTTTAGTATGGATAGTTTTTCAGCACAGGTTTCAGATTTCAATTGCACAGATTTTAAAAAAGGCTATGTATTTTTTTACAAAGCTTGTAGTTAGGTAGCCAAGACCTGATTCTTTTGCCAAAACCGCTCAAAATTAGCTAACGATGTGTTGCGATGTTTATTTGCACTTGTTCTTTTCCTAGGGTACTGAGAGAAAAACATCCTCACTGTGCTTACATAAATTTTAACTTGAATTTCCAAGAAGTTCCCATTTTTACATATTTCAAAGTATATAATAGTGAAAAAGATATTTTTGAGTTTTATTATTCTTTGTAGTTAAAAGACATCAAAATATGGATGTAATAACACGAAAATCTAATGGTGTGACTGGATATGGAACACCTCTTGACCTTTCAATTCTCATTCTTGATTAAGTGGTGTAATAAATTAGAATACAAGTACTACATAAACTGGATTCTTATAAATAAACATCAAACTAGGCACTGAAAATAACTATTTTTGTATGTTTAGCACAAACTGAAAAATTCAATGTTTTTACCAAAAAGGACATGCCCTACTTTTAAAATATTGATCAAGCATAGATAGGGATGGCTCTGAATTGTAGGATCCTGGTAAAAAATTAAGATCTGCCACTCATGCAGTATTTCTATACCTCTGCAGCCTTCTGCATGACACTTTCAAAAATTCAATGGATCATCTCACAAACATCCCAGAGGAATGAAGAACTACTAATATCCCCATTCCAGAAATTGATCAAATCACAGTGATCAAATCATTTGGTTCCCTGTCTGTTCTGCAGAACAGAGGAACAGACTAGCTGGAGACTCTTCTGCTGCTCAAACCAGACTGTAGAATCACATACAAATAATTGCTTTCTTTCCAAGCCCTTTAGTTAGCCTCACACTTTGAGAGAATAATTAGCGTTGAATGATTAGAATGTTTCAGTCAGTTTGCTTCGATCAATCACACGTTTTTGGAAAATGCAGCACAACATTGTACCTACATCTAAAATATTCTGCTGATTTTAAAAAGGTTTTAAATGAATAGATATAAATCCAATACATGATTTTGAATTTATGAAAAATAGGTGGAATTACCTACCTTCTGACATACTTCTTAAAATATGCAGGAAACACATGAGCAGACTTTTGATCTCTGCTTGATCAAGTTTGTCATACCGAACTACTGAACTTCCTAAAGTGCTGCTCTGTTGGTTCTGAAAAGAAAACAGATATATTTTGGCTGAAGAGCTCTTAAACTGAAATACACTAAAGTGTATTAAATTGCCTTATTAATTCCTGTAACAGAAAAAGGATCTCAAAATAGAGACAAAAATATTTAATGTAGAGACAGGTCACTAGAACACACATTACACAGAGGAAGCATACTAAATTAAGCCTCTTTACCTTTGTTTATTTTAATTTCCTTCTTTGTATCTTTTTCCTCCCCAGAGGGAGGAATAAGAGGAAAAGTTACATACCCAGGTTGCAGAAATCAGGCATAACTCTTCCTGCTTAGATGAAATATTTAAAAAATAATTGCTACTGTTAGGTGACACATATATGCTCCTTTGCTTTTGAAGAGACTTTATGCTGAAGTGTAGACAGACCTGCCTCTACACAATTTTTCCCATTTAAAGATGGAAGAGCCTCAAGGAATACACACATGAATAGCAATAATAAGCATTCTGGAAGATTAACTACTGGTAAGTGACTTGCCCTTGCCTCCAAAAAAGAATCCGAAGCTCCCCAAAAATGGAAGACCACAACAAAAAACCAAAATATCTTTCTCTCTTCTTAATTTGTTTATACAATTGCTGTGCTAGTGGGTAGTTAATCAACAATGGTCAATACTAAAGTCTGCCTAAAAAGGAAAAAAACTCCAGAAAGAAGACTTTTGCCAAAAGAATGATTTCCGCACAATCAAATGTTGCAAAACACTTCAAACAGGAGGCCACTGACGCAAATGGCACCTGAACCAGGTATTTAGTAAGTTTTCTGTAAAGTCAACAGTCTGGTCCAATTGGCCTGTGCAACCAGTGGTTTCTACAAGAAAGGTGGATAATCTTGGCTCTAGGGCCTTTTTAAGGACACATACCACTGGTGGATGAAATCCCTCAGAACAAAATTAGAAAAAAAGAAAGCAACAAAAAAAAGCAATAGCAATCTGTGCAAAGCCACTGAATGGATGTACAGTCAAACTGAATTTAGAAGCTGTGATTAATACTAGCCAGAAGTTACTGTAATTTAGGAGGAAATGAACACCTACAGAAGCATGATTACTGCAGATTTGAAAGACCTCATCAACTGGTTACCTTCGAAATATCTCCAGTGAACAAGGAGGAGCTACTATCCAGCTTTATGGATATTGAAATAGCGCAGGCAACTAATGGGTGGTAGAGCACAAACAGAATTTGAGTTTCCTAGACTTTCAGATACTGTTCAGAGCACTTGGTAATATTTCCCCTAAAATAGTTGAACATGTACATGGATAAAACTAGGGCTATCGCTACTTGTAAGCTTAATTTGAAATCATGCCAATAACCTAGAAACTATGCACATATTAAAATAGAAACTGATATACTTCCAGCCAATTCTAATCCACAAGTACAGTTCTACAGGTTCTTCTAAATTAAAGTTAGAACAAAAACATGGCTTTTCAGTAACGATACCAAGCAATCAGCAATACTTGAAGATAACATGCACTGAACAACTGATCTACTAGAAATAAAGTTTGGAAATCAATGAATAAGACGACAAGATTAAGTATTATTTGGGGAAAGTATTAACAGCATGCAAAACAAAACTCCTGTATTACCTAGACCAGCAGACCAGAGTAGAATTTTCAAAGGATGTTGACTCCTTTGAAAATCCTTTTGCTTGGTAAAAACACTACTTGTTAATAATTAACACCATGACAACTAAGTTATAGATGACAGCATTGCCATTTAGCAACAGTGTACGCACAAGATATTTCTTTATTTACTTGGTGAATGTTAAAGAAGATTTTTTTAGTTTATTTATATTAAAGACTCTAAGACTCAAATTCTGCTGATATTTAAGCTGACTACATTTTTATGCTTAAATGAAGTCATGTCCGTGAACTATCCCAGGTTTGGTTACACATTTGGCTTGAGATTCAACTGTTGCAAAGAGGTGGCAAAACTACTGATCACACACTTCACTCAGAAGCTTAACAAACACAAAAACTAAATACTTCTTGTAACTGAAGAGAGAAAGAAGCATGCAAAATTTTCTCTGGCAAAGCTGGAACTGTCAGAAGTGAAAAATCCATAGTAACACGTTTTTTCTTTGCAAGGTGAGAATTTTCTTCTTCTTCTCCATTAGTGCGCATAGCATGAGCAGAGTGCCTTCTGAGAAGCTTCTCTCTCTGCCACACGAAGGCATGTCAGAGTCAAGGGGAGAAAGTTAACATGTTGTGACCTGCACAACAAGATCTAAGAAAACTAAATGCTATCAGTATCAATACAAGCTCTAGAAAGACATGATTGAATACCTCATAGCTACTGCAGCCAGAGTTCCTACTTCTAAAGTGAAAAGTCAAACTAATATTAAAGAGATCACCTAGAGAAAGCACAGCAACTGCTCGTTTCAATATTTTAAAAAAGCTACGTTTACTGTGTATAGAAGAGGACAGAGTGAAGGTCTCCACAAAATCAAAGCAGCTGTTCTAACTAGAATTCAGCTCTCTCAACTGAAATTCAATACACTTCGACTAAAATTCAATGCACTTCAACTAATGCCTTTCTCTAGCAAAGGAAAGCAACTGCTGATTTAAGTCCCTGCATTGAAAATCTGCTTGTATTTTCTGCAAAACATCTGAATAAATGCAAAGCAGACTTCACGCGTTAATTGCTTTGCAAAAGAAAAACTTCTGTAAAATACGCTCTACAGTTATTCCAGAAAGCCCATTCCCATTAGAGATTTGAGAAGTTAACTCCTATTAGAATCAAGATGAAATTTTAGAAATACACTTTAGGGGTTTTTGGTTTTATTTTTGATTTTGGGTTGGTTTTTTTTTGTTTGCTTTTACCTTATCAAGAGAATTGCTCTTGTCACTGTGTCTTTCTGGGAGACTGTTTCCCGAGTCTGTACTTATTAGAGAGCCTCTTGAGTCCGCATTCCTCACGCTATTAATATTTGGAGTTGATGCGGTGTATGGGGAAGCTAAAAAAACCCAAAACAAGATAAGAAAACCTCAAACAACATTATGAAAACAGTTACTCCATAGCTTAGTCAGACTGCTAAACCCAACATATATGTATATATACTTTTAAGAAGGCAAATAATTCAATCTAGTTACTTTTAATGAAGACAAACTTACTCTAGAATTTCAGCAAAGTACCTGTGTACAGACACAGACGTACAACTACATATAGACATGCACAAACCCCTACCTAACAACACATACACACTTACATGAAGAAACATGTGCATTAAAAAAAGGGAAGATATTTTTATTCTTCCCTTTATTTTAATTGATTAGTAAGTGGCAACTAATTACAGCAGACAACAACAAATAGAAAAACACATTAAGACAACAGACAGGTGGATGCCCACAGAAGTGGACAAACAGCACTCTACTTTCAGGTGGTCTCCAACATCACGTACAGCATTGTGATTATCACATTCTTGCTGTTAATTGACTAAGGTTAGTCTCGTTGCCTATTTCTCTGCAGCAAGACAAGAACTATGACCTTTGATGGAGGAAAAAGCAGGATTTTCTCTCTAGGAAATAGATTTAGTTTCAAACAGAAAAGCAAAACCAAAAAGACTCCAAAAGCAGATTCTGTGTACAGACTGTGAACTCTGACCTGTGCTGAATGGTTGATGGCATCAGGGTTCTGTTAATGAAAGTAGCAGTAACATTCAAGTATATATGTACAGAGCAACCAAAGTTGGACAGAGAACAATTATTCCTGTTAACAACTGAAAAAGGAAACTGTTTCCTTTTTAAATTATTTTAAGTGCTTACCAATGCCAGAGATGACACCAAATAGATCTTTAGGAAGATTGTTATCCAATGTGTTTCCTGATTTTTGTGGTGTTACTAGCTGACTTGCAGTTGGCAAATGAAGTGCATCATCCTTTGCACTCTGCTGGGAAAAGAGAGGAAACTGTGATTATTGTTTTCCAACATTATGGACTTAGTGAATATGACATACTTTATCTTCTGAGGCAGTACTTGTTATACAGTTCTTTCTTAAATTTTAATTTCTATTAAATATGCTCAAAAGCACAGAAGGAGACGTTCAGGTATTTGCACAAGCTTGGGATAGCCCAAAACTTAAGAAATTCATTGAAGAAATGCATATTGCATTGAATTTTAAACAGATATTTCTATAAAACAGATATTTCTGAGACTCAAATTACTTTTTTTTCAAACACCCAAACATTTCTCTTTTTGGAAATGTATTGTGAATTTCTTTCTTAATACCAACTGGAACACAGCAAGACAGATAAAATTAAAAGACATTAATAATTAGCTCTTATTATTCGATAATTCTATGCAACTATAATATATCAATATAGACCTTGACAAATTCCATTTGAATTCATTCTCCTATAGCTCTCATACCACAGCTGTTCCAAAAGCTCACTCCTTTAAGGTTACAAATTCTCTAATTTCAAGAAAATTAATCATATGCGGTACATTTATCTCAGTGTTGGACTGAATTTAAAACCAAGATTTAGTTAAAAAAAATCTACTACCAATATACAATATTTTCTGCTGAGCAGCACATATGGACTTGATGATCTCAGAGGACTTCTCCAACCATAGTGATTCTGTAACATTCTCTGTGTTAGATGTCACAAGAGTATTCTCTTGCATAAAAATGAACTATGTGCAAGTGCCTCCAGTGCCAGGGTCTACAGAACAGAGGCACTTTTATACAAACTGGCGAGCAGACTAAACCTTAAGTGTAATTTTTGAGTAAAACAAGAGAGACAATTTAATGAAAACTCTCACAGAAATTGTATCAAAACTGGGTAACAGATACAAACAGAAGGCCATTAAACTGCAGAAACAACTGACAATCTGTATGTAAGAAAAAAACCTAGACTATTATTGTATTAGGCATAATTCAGCTGGATAAAAGAAACTGCAGTCAAAACCACTAAGGTTAACTAAGCTTTAAAGCTGTTAAAAGGTTAACTAAGCTGAACAAACTCACAGAATTCTGAAGCTTACGAAACATCTTGCTTGCAAGAAGTATGCAGTGTTTCATATAGGCATTACCAATAAATGACAGTAACAATAATTCAGAATAGCAAATTGAAATGGTCACTCACATTGCTGGAAGGGTTAACAGGAAATGGAGACACATCTTTAACATTGATTCGCTTAACATTTTCTATGAGTAATCCAAAAAGTGGCAAATACATAGTGGCTATTCTTGCTTGAAGGTTCTAAACAGAGTTTAACAGTTCATTAACAAAGTACAGATTTAATTGTTAATCACCATAATGTTTATCTATTCATTCCTGAATTAACAAAAAAGAACATTTAGTAAATATATTCCAAGACAGGGCCAAAGTTCAAAAGTTCATAAATGGCAAAAGCAGTGATCATCACTGTATTTCATTCTAATTTACAGGTTAGTAAATTTTATTTACTGTTTCAATACAATGCAGAAAAAAAGCCTAAATGTGATTTTGGCTAAGACTAATTAATTAAATGAATATCATGTTAGTTTGGTAAACGAATGGTAATTTCCATTAAAATTTCATAGCTTCTCTACAGCACAGCTGCTATTAAAAAAAGTCAAGAAAATTAAAAATCACTCAAATTTACTGTCAAGACTTGTAGCTTTCTTATATTCATTTTACGAATAACAGATGATGGAAGGACAGCTGTCAAATATTAAGAGCCAATGTTAAATGAAAATACGAGCTTTACAAATGTTCACTGCAATTTGATTACTTTAAGAACAGCAGTTAGATTACACTGCTGAAACATAATAAACACATGCAGTTAGGTTAAAAGGTGCTTTGTGCTTTTGTGTGTAAAAATGTGTCTGCAGCTCGATTTTGATATAATTTTCATACATATTTTCATCATACACTGAACAGAAACAGGGTTGCTGCAAAAAAAAAAAAAAAAGCTTTTTGTCAAAGACAACATTTTGTGTGTGTGCACACAATCTTTTATTATTTTCTACCAGTAGTGCAGTAGTGCACTTACCCTGGAAGCATATCTGTCATCGAAACAGTGCTTTATCATCAAATTCTTCAGCACACCAATAGCAATCTGCCGCACTTCTCTGAACTCCTGTAACGCATTGCCAACCTCCCTTAGAAGCAGCCCCACTAAGAAGTGGTTTTTACAGAACTCATCAGTTAACGAATAGTCCAGGTGAAGGTCTGGAATTAAAGAATAAATTCTATGTAAGGAATGGTATTATTTAAATCAATTTATTAATTGACTTAATCCTGAACTAAAATGTTTCCAACACTATTGACAAATTCATACATATTTATATATTTTTATATATATATATATATATATATATACACACGCACACGACATATACTCATAGTTACTCTCATAAACCTAGGTCAATTCACTGCATAATGATCTGTTTATGAAACAGTCAAGATGATGTACATTCCATCAGCAGAAGCTGTAGAAATCTAAATACATTATTCAAAGAAACAATATTCTAAATACTAATCCAATATTCAGAAGCAATCCTATTAAGTTCACCGAGGCAAGCATCTTAGAGCTCCAAATTCAAATTTTAAATCCACACTCAAAAGCACTGAAAACACAGTGCACAAAAAGTTGTGCAGATTCTGTCTTTCAGGAATTTAGCTGTATGGTAGAAGTTGAATTTTTAGTCTGTGGTTCAGTCCCAGTTTACTAAATTTGATAGAAAGCAAAATATGGATTAAGAAGTTTCAGATTCCGGTACTGTAGTTTTATGTTCCTTCTTCATTATGTTACATATGTGCATATTATGAATATAGATTGTAAACAACTGTGATCTTGGTCTACTGATATTCTCCAAGAAAATAGTCCTAAAAATTTGCAGTGTGTAGCAGAAGTGTAATGAATGCATTTTCAACACCTGTCTGAACTAAACAATTTCTTCTCCATATACCAGAACACAAAAGGACAAAATAATATTTAAAGAAGAAAACTTAAATGATTCTATGAATTTAGACCTGCACCATAACACATTAGGCAATTTTTCTGACACTAGAGGAAGTGTTTCTTCCCCTTTACCTGGCATTTGCTAGACATACTGTAATACTATGTGTAGTATTTGGGTATGCCAGTACAAGAAGGATCGAGTGAGTTTGGTGAAGTACCAACAAAGAAGGTTAGAGGTGGTTAGAGGTCTGGAGCACATGCCCTATCAAGAGAAACTGAGCTTCTTCCTAGGGAAAGGACAGCCTGAGGTGACCTGAGCAGGAGGTCAGGCCACAAACCTACTGAAGACTCTTTCAACCTGAATGGGTATATCAAAAAAAGAAAAAAGCACACTGAGCCTCATACTGCAACCTACCTACAGCAGTGCTGCAGGCTTCAGCAGCTAGTGAATTAAAAGCTAATCCATGAAAAAATAAAAAAGCAAACTTAATTATCATAGCAGGATAGGGAGGCAGAGTCGAGGATGCAGTTTGCCATACCTTTCAATAAATAAATACTTTGGATAGATTACTACCTAAACCATTCCTTTAAGTTTAAAGGAAAGGATTACAACTTTAGGCTTCCATTTAAAAAATTCAAGTTTCCAACATATCAGACAAAGTTCCAGAGTCCACATAGCAAATAATAAAAAAGGGACATAAAAGAAACACACCATACACTTCTTTGGAAGAATTTACCTTGGTATCTCAGAACTCTGCCTTTTCCAAATGGCATTGGTAGATTCAAAGGTATGTAGTGCTCGTGATTACAGACTACACGGAGAAATTCAAATTTGAATTCAAAAAGAGTCTGCAAAAATCATTTTAAAATATAAATTAAACATCTGATGCAATGATTTGAATAACACATCAAAACCAGCTTTTTAACACAAAAGGGTGATTTCTCTCAGTCCTGCAGTATGTGGGATAGACCTTTCAAAGTTCCGTATGTCAGTATAAAATAATTTTAACATAATTCATACTTAAACAGATATAGTTCTATTTATTGTTGCCATTGTCTAAAGTTATTTAAGTTTACAAGTATTGAAGCAAGAAAAGTTTGGACCCACAGAACTAATTCTTTGGATAGCTGGTACACGCCTTCACCCCTACAGTAAATGTACAGAAACTTAACAGGTCTCTATTCTTACAACTTTAGCCTCTCACATTCATGCATAAAATTTTTGCCTAGTGTTGCACCCCCACCCTCCACACTTCCATAATACATATGTTCTAGGGTGATAAACTTGCACCTGAAAATGGGAATCAAAATATGAAAAAGTAATTTGATGGAAAACAAATGTTCTAGGCATGGTACAGGACTTCTAATATAACTGGGAAGAAGTCTGAAGACTTAATGCATGGATCAAGAAGAGGCAAGCCCTAAAAACAGTTTGTTTAAAAACAATGAGTACCTTTGGATCTCCTGGGGCAAAGCAGCTGATGTAGTTATTGATTTGCTTGAAAACAAAGCCTCTATCCATAAAAGTAAAACACCTCTGGAGAAAAAAAGCAAAACCAAAGTAGAACTGATTAGTGCTGTCTCTGTGCTCAACAATTATATTTATGAAAGTAATAAGTTTATTTTCCAAACACATTATTGCTATGTCAGTTTGAATATAAAAACTAATAAAATAAGCAAAGTAAATCTAAGTGTATATAACAAATTTTCTAAGTGTAACAAATTTTCTAAGTGTAAATAACAAATTTTCCCTTAGAGTGCAGAATGTAAACAAAGTGCAAATAAAAAGCAGTCTGAAGAGGACTCTAACTTGACAGAAATGAAAATGTCATGCCACTAGCAGCTTTATCTACCATTTTATTTCCCATACATCTACTGGATCTTGTTGGCTGTAAAAGAAGAGACACTGAAAGTCTGTCTACATAAAATGAGTGCAAATAAAGCCCTACTCAAGGTATGAAGCTTATGCAGGATTAGAAGGTAACTTAGATGATATTTTTAAAGGAAAAAACCCCCTCAAAATACATTTTGGATAAAATAAATTCATTCTTAAAAATAGCAAACAGTTGAACAGATGTCTTCTGGATTAGAGAAGATGTGAATTACACTTCAATGTGTTCTCACATGGACATAAAACTATATTTTCAAAGCATTATGCATATTCAGGTTTACATGAGTTGGCTTTAAGATTCTTTAAAATCCATGAAGAAGCAGTGTCATTGAAGAAATAACCACAGAGCCCATGTTGCTTGTGTACCTACTTTTATAAAGGCAGCAAGGCTATGGTTTGCATTTTTTGAAGCCTCTGGATTGTCTCTGTACTTCTGAGTGATGTGTGGCATTAGCATATTAACAACCGTTTCGACTGCATGATGAAAGGAAGCAGAAAATCTCTGGTTTCGCAACAGCTAGAAACAAATTCAGATACATGATTTAATATAGTTTAGAACACTAAAATATGCCAGAAAATTTACTTTAGGTGAGACATAGGTAATCTGACAGGGAGAGGGAAGACAGTTTTCAGATTTTCTGGTTTGTCATTTGAAGTTAACAGTTTCTTTAAATTCCAAGATTTTCCTGAACTTTCTAGACTGAGTGGGGGAAAGAGAGCATTGGGTTAAAAGAAAACATTGCAATATGCACTAACTCCTGTTATTTAAATTCAAGCAAGGCTGTCCTGAATGAAAACCCATATCTATACAAGTATTTAAGTGTAACGAATTCATTGTTTCCATATGCGAATAAACTTAACAACAGAAGCTAAGAATAAAAGGGAGTCCTTTAATTTTATTTAGCTTCCTGTCCAAAGCAGGCACCAGCTGGTCCACATCTAGTAACTGCATGATCAGACTCTTTCCTGTCTTAAAAAAAACCAACACAACAAGTTTTGCTGTTTCTGCAACTGTTTTGTTAGTAACTCCTTTGTCATTTGCCACTGTGGAAACTCCCATCCATGCTGCTTTCCCTTGCTGAACACTGACTTCAAATCTGAGCTCTCCCAGGCTTTAGAATCTCACTCTCCACATTTTTAAGTTTCCATAATTGGAATTGTTTTCTTTTGCTTGGAGGTAGTTTGCCACTTAGCTTAAAAGATTTCCTCTGTGTTGGCTATTTCCTCCATTCCACTCACTATCTATATTAGTCTAAACAATAATTTGGACATTCTGACCCATACTGGTCAGCAAGTTCTCTTCAGCTTTCTGGCACTGCAGAGCCTCTTTTACTTGTCTCCATCTTACTATCTTTAATAAAGATTCTGTCTTTTGTCTGAAGGGACCTAAATGGCAGGTGGTGTGAGCCTGAAGAAGCTGAAACTGACAAAAACTGTTTCAACTGTACTGTCACTGTCTTTTCTTGCTGAAACCTGAAACCAAAACATCCAAGTGCACCGAATGTTTTTGCATTTAAATACATTTTTAAACTATATTAAATGCACCATTCCTAGCCAGAACAAGTAATTGACAAGACAGCGTACAGATCAGTGATTATACATCCCTTTTTGTTTGAGCTGCATTCCAAAGTCTCTAGTTCTATATTTTAAAAAACATATTAAAATATATATATATTAAGGTTGCAAAATATCCCTGTATAAACATCAACAGTACTCATGAACAAAATATCAATTAGAAAGTCTGTTGGTGGTTTTGCCAGTCAGTGACCAATCATATTCTTGTAACTCATTCTTAGCTGGACAGTAATTAAATATTTTTTAAAATACTACAAAACACTTGCTGTAGAAATAATTTTGCTGCACCCAGAAATGCATCTTTTTATCACATCTTGTAAGTAGGAAATATCTGAATGCACATTCCATTTATTACTTTACACAGTAAGACAGAAAAAAGCTAACAAAATAATTTATTTGATATTTATGGGGCTTGTAAATCAAGAAGCAATATCCAGGAATGAGGATACAGGCAAACAAGAAGTGAGTTCTGCTCCTTTTTCTTTCAAGTCACAGGGAAGATGATAATAAGGTTAGTTCTAAAAGTGGAAATGTCTTTTTAAACATGAAATATGGAGACAATAACAACAACGTGTGATAAAAAGTCACTCCGGTAGTTTCTAAGCTATGACCCTTACTTCATGTTACTGCAAGGGAAGAATGAGAAAGAAAAGCATTTCAACATAACACACAGGAGAGTACTGGGATCTAAAGGCACGTGTTAGAAGAATTTGCTTCCTTTGTACAATTGAACAGTTCATATTTAGGGGTTGCTTTTGAAGATACTATTAAGCCAAACAAAATATTATCTTGAAATGAATTGGGTTCCTATACAACAAGTACACTTAACATGTAGAAAACCCTATTGAGTAGAAGAGGTATTTTCCAGTATCAAGCTTATGGTTTTGGAGGTTGGTTTCCTTGTTTGGTTTGGAATTACTTTTTTCCTCTTCAGGTAGAAATACTGCATGCTTCTATACCTTTAAGTCCTAACAAAAATTGTGACATTATTTTGGTAATTTTAATGCTGCACAAGAAAATCTCTGCATGAGTTGTTATAGTCTTATAAAGATTTATGGCCACAGAATATGTGCATCCTTATTTTCTGAAATAAAATAAGGTCTGTTACAGAGTTAAAAGTGCTATCAGCATTGCCATCACATTTTTGTGGTTTGCTTACATCTTTCTGGCAACTTGGAATCATAAATAAAATGCAACTAGCAATTAGTACTTTCTCTGAGAAGAGTCATGCTCTTTCCATGCTGAATCTTCTACAAAACGTATTTACAATTATGCTGTTAAAAGGTTGAGCAAACATTCAATAAAATCAAATTATATGAATTTTTAGCCTGCCTGAAGAATTTTGGAGGGCATAAAGATTACTTAAAATGAGCAAGACTTTTTCCAAATTTCTACGATCACAGAAACCCATGTAGTAGAAGAAAAATGATGCAACAAGTTGATATAAACTATCACTTAGCAGCTCATAATCCCTAAACCAATCTTCAGAAATACAAACATACATTGACTTGTCTCCTGCCTAGATCTTTTGGTGCATTTTAATAAAAATACTAAGCTTAGAAATCAATCTCAGAAGACCACAGTTTGTACAGCATACACTTTATAGCATATAGTGAATCACAAATATAACTGTTCAATCTTTCAAGTACAGCAGACCTGAGGCTGTCTCAGCTACTGGTTGTTACCACCAAAAAAGAAAATAATCAGTGCCATCTCTTAAAGTTACTTAGGTCACTTAGACACCAAAGAGATGGAAATGTTTCTGAGTAATAGTCGTGGTCATGCCTACTCCAGCTCACACTGTATTTCCATAACACCAGGCAATAAAGTCAGCTTCAGGCACCTGTAACTGATAGTGCTCCTTTACCACCAACTTTGTTTTCCCTAAAATGAAAGTCTTGTTAAACTGAATTTATTCCTCAGACGTAGGTGCTGGTGATCTCCAAATACAATGGGTCAGTAAAGACACATTAGCTTTGAGCACATGAGTCAGTGTAGCACTTGTGGAGGAAAGACAAAAATACAAATTTTTTCAAATATCAAGAACTAGTAGCAATGTGAAGGCTCAGCAACAGCAGAACACCATACTATACAAGAAATGCAGATTATATGGGAGAAGATACACATGGACACTGGTAGAGTCATTCTGAAAAGTAAACTGCATTTTTTTTGTTTGTTTACAGAGCTTCCTGCTTTAAGAAGATTATATTCTACTGTACTTTCTTTATCCACCATCTGATCTCAATTTAAAAATGTAATCCCTACTGTAAGGAAGTTATAATTAAATTAGGGAAATGGTTTGCATGACAGCAAGTTAGTGGTTTCTTTGAACTTTTTTTAAACCCAATATGCTGTTTCCAAACTTGTGAGGACTTCTGTAAGTCTGTCAAAATCCAGAAAAACTACATAAACTTTGTTCAGCAAAACAAGCATGTTGTTGGTTTTCAGAGTATCATCTACCAAATCAAACAGAAAACTGCCTCAGGCTATGCAAGTTTCACACACACCATATTTTGGAGACCTTGCCCAGATGCCCCACGTTCTGTAATTAGAAAAATGTATCTTTCTGACAGAGTTGAACACTGTAAAAGAAAAAGTACTGCCAGTACAGTCAGGTAAGTACTGAAACCAAGAAACATTCTTTCAGTCTTTTTCAATATAGTTTTTAAACTATAAAATTGTAATTCAATTCCAGAAGTCCCTAGAAAATTTCAGCTTTAACAAAGAAATAGTGTTTTCTGCTTTATAAAATTGTATTTTTATTTCACTTGAATTGCTTAATTAAATTAATACAATTAATTTAACTGATTAGAATAAGCTCAAAATCGTGTGGTGAAATAAGAAATATTCCATTCACAGAGTGAAAAATAGCATTAACCCCTTCCTCAAGGAACATCAAGTCAATAATGGAAATTTAAGCTTAAAGATACTGAATTATTTGAACAGATTCTATGAAACAGAAAAAAAGAACAGAAAAAAGTCCATCTGAATATTTTTCTTACTTAGGTTGGAATTATATGTATTTCTATTGATTACTGGTAGAAAAACTTGTCTTTTCTTTTTGCTAGAAATTTTAAGGAATTCCCAGTGCAAAAGGATGCAAATGCAGCACATGCACAGAAACCCCTCTGTGAATATATTTGCATTTTAAAACCTCCTGAACAAACGGTAGCTGCCACACTTCCCCCTAGGCAGTTTAAGAAGTCAGTAATAAAAACCTGCCTTCTTCTAAGCTTCAGAAGATAGTTAAATCTGTACTACTAGTACGATGCAAATAACTCAATTTCCCTTTGCCCCCTTAAGCTAAAAGCCTATTTCACCCAAAAAAGTTCCAGACTTTCCAGAACCACTGTTCCAACTAAAAGCTGAGATTTTATCTAATTAACAAAATTATTTCATCCTTCCTTTTTAGTAACTGAAGTGATCACTCTCCTCTGTGACATTTCAAATGGATAAAATTCCTTTGCTTTATATAAAAACACCACACGGCAGCTAGCATCTCCTGACACTATAAGCAAGAATTTGAGGTCCTCTTCAATTGCAAAATTAGAGGATGAAGTCAGATATTTTTTGTAGATTTTATCTACTCATAGAAACTAAAAAATAGCTGGGTGGACTAAGGTGGGGGGAAGTTAAGCTTAAAATACACAACCAATTTTGCTACTAAATGAGGAGCCTCAAAAACTGACAGAGTTCCTCCTTCATTCCAGAGCAGAGTAGTTACACATGTTACAGACTCTTCTTATTTAATTCAGACTGTTGGTTTTTTGGGTTGTTTGGGTTTTTTTAAAGAAAAAAACCACCACCCAAAAACCAAACAACAAACCAAACCCACAAACCCTTTTATTTCTCCAAAGAATGCAATGCTGAAGCCTACTATCTTTACTGTGCAATGTATTTCAGCAGAATGCACAATTCAGCTTGAACCCATAAATCACACCCCTCCTCTCTACTTGTAGGATTTTCTGCAAATTATGTATCAGTTATTAGTTCTAAAATGAGTCCAGTTGCATACTATATTAAGGAAGATTTCTTTGTTTACTACTAGACAGCAGTCAGTTCTAACTGACTGACTCATTCTTTAAACTATGATTAAACCAGTAGCATGAACAGGAAAACTTTTTTTTTTTCTGTATTAGTGTTCTAAGAAAAAGTGATGATTACTAGGATTTGGATATAAAACATATTACTTTAAAGAATACCTAATGATGAAAAATTCATTTGACCAATTACCACAGCTCACATGATTCTTAAATGAAAAATTAATCAGTAACTTCTTTAAAGATTAAACCTATTGAAATAGAAAAGTCCAGACAACTAAAATAAGTTGAACTGGGACTCAAATTCTACTGACCATACCATAGCAGCAACAGTATTCAGTGTAGCACTCTACAGCTTTTTTCCTGATCATTTTCCAATTATTTTTATTCCCCCACCATGTACTTCAGTCTTAGTTATGTTCTAAACACACAGTGAAAAGAAAACAAAAAAGCCCACATATTTTGGGGTAGTACTTACAAAGTCCTTACCCTTATCTACTGCCTCTAACTTCGCTGTACCTTAAGTACTGAGAAATCTTACCAAAGAGGCTGATGATTTAAACAGACAGCTCTACTGGATAAAGGGTTTCTATCCTTTTATAGAAATGTTGAATCTAGCTCTGTAATGTTTTCTATTTAATATTTCAACTCATTTCTCCTCCTGTTTTTTTTCCCTTGCTTGCTTACAAATAAAGTTATTATACATAAATCATAGCCATGTATACATAGAAATTTTTCTTCTAATATGCAATAAAAATACACAACTGGAGAAAGAAGAGACTATACAAATTCTCTTTAGAAGAACATTTTTTCTGAAAAAGTTGACATACCTTCACTTTAGAGTTTTCTATCAAATGCTGAGCCATTGATTTTATCAGAACTTCAAAGAAAAACCATGAATACTGCAGAGAAAAGAAAACGTTCTGTAAAACTGTCACATTTACTCAACAACTATTTCAACACAATTACTATCTATTCTTCAGTTATAGCCAGGTAAGAACATACTGTAAAAAGTATAGGTCAATATATACCTTGAGCAGCTTGTTGCTTGTAAGAAAGTCAGCAGATGGCTTTAAAATTGTTGTCATGGACTTTGTCAGCTCTTCATGTACTGTCTTATACTCAGAAGCAACATAGGGTTCAGCTTTATAAGCATACTTGGGGAGGAAAAACAGAATGTAGTATGAAACTATGAAATAATATGAAACAAATTAAACAGATGCAGTTGAATTGAAATATACTCTTTTTAAAGAAATAAAAGAAGGAAACATTTATTTTTACTTACCTTGACATAAGATCTCAGGTAGCTATCCAAGCCTTCTTCATGACACTGAGCAACAATATGGATAATAACCCTGAACAGAAGTCAGAAACCAAGTAAGCCTACAAAGAAAACTTTGATCGTGCTAGCAAAACTGCTACCCAGTTACAGATTCATGGGATAACCCAATCATCATTTAAGCTCTCTGAAGTACTTAAAATTCTTTACCTTGTCACATTGACTGCAACTTCCTCTTGAGTTGCTCTCGTGAGAACTCTAAACAACTGGTTTAGAACAGTTGGCAGGAAAGCTATCATCACATGGCCTTCCATGGCATGAAGGCTCTAAAAAAAAAAAAAAGCAGTAATACTGTCACTCCCTTGAAAACCTGGCATTAAAATCACAAGTTCTGAAACATTAACATTTATTTCAAGTCATTTTCCAAAAATACAAACTGCTTGCATTATTAGGTGTTAATTACCTTAAATACTGTCCAGAAAGCAATTGAGAATAGTTTCCAACATAAGTATTTGGTAAATATTTTCTACATTAAGGTAAATTAAGAATAAAAAATAGATTTTAGAAGTAGTCCTTTGTATTTTTCCCCTCGAAATATACACTAGGTAATTTCAGTGAAAAGACTCCACCACAGCAAGCTGACACTGACACTCTGGTATACTTTGCTGTTTCATTCACTGATGCAGACATTTAGCAAACAGAAGTTGGACAGAAACATACAGACTGCTTACCTGTGACAACTGCAATACTAGTTATACTAGTTACTGCAAAACAATAAACTAAGATGTTAAAAAAAAAACCAACTAAAATCCTATTTAATGATGGAAATTGGGAGACAGTGAATTAGTAACCACTCAACTTCATTATATGCTTTTGCATTCCACTACATGCAAAAAAATATTGGCGCCATAATCACCCTGACATAAAAGGCAGTGTACAGTGTATGACACTTCATCCTACATTGTTCTGTGACACAAAATTCCCCTGGAGTTAAAGGCAGTTTGACAAATAAAAAAAAGAAATTAAAAAAAATTGCTGAACATGCACACAGATGACAGATAACACATTTCAAACACTTCCATTCAGTGTTACATAGCTGTCTTGTCTTTGAATGTTTGACTGTATGCACATTCACACTATTCAGGACTCAAATTTGATCTGTAATTTTACTTGGAACCAGCAATCATACACCTAAGCATCTTTTCTGGAAGCCTTGACTACCACAGCATTGGGTAAAGAAGCAAATGGAACTTCAGCTCAAGCTTTTGTTCAAGTAGCAGACACTTTTTAGTAAAGATGCTGTTCTAATTAAGACTCTGAAGTGACTGTAACCCAACTCTGATGCTTTTGAGTATTGGGCACAAACCGGAACACGGGAAGTTCTATCTACACATAAGGAGGAACTTCTCCGAGGGTGGTGGAGCACTGGAACAGGCGGCCTAGGGAGGTGGTGGAGTCTCCACCTTTGGTGACATTCAAAACCCGCCTGGACGCCATCCTGTGTGACATGCTCTAAGTGAACCTGCTCTGAGAAGTGTTTGGACTAGATGATCTCCCAAGGTCTCTTCCAACTCCTAATATTCTGTGATTCTGACCCAGAGATTGTGGCAAGACATATCCTTGTCACTGAACCTGAAAATTTTGCTAAGGTGGAATTACCTTAAATCGTTTGAGCAAAGGAATAAGCTACCCAAATATATTACAGTATATATACAGTATATATGATCATATACAATTGAACTAAATGATGTTATCTAGGAGTGACCTGAAGAAGTGTTCTTTTGAGCTTTCCCTAAAATGATACTTTGACGGTCACTTTATTCCACCAGACTAACAAAGCTGTGACTACGAAGAAGAGAATCAAGCCTTTCATTCCAGCCAACTCTCAGTTTTGACGGTCAGTGGGTAGCAAGATAAATCTGAAACTGCCATGCTAGTCCATGAAAGAGATGTAAGTCATTAGTGTTTTGAAAGTATCACTCGTAAGGGTGATCAATATTGCCTCATTATCTCCTTGTGTTTTTTCTCTTACATTGCAATTGTACATTTATCAAAGGCATTTATACTTTTATACTGCATATTTGATTAGCAAGACCTAGAAAATATCTGAAGCTACTAAGATTTGCAAAAGTATAAATAAAAAATATAATCCGTTATTTCCTGCCAGTTTATACCTTGAGATATTTTACTAGATCAGTTCCTAGTGCACGAGCTCCAGAGTCTGTTTGCTGACAGTACTGAAAAAAGTTATGCAAGTGCTGGTCCTGTCAAAGACAAAAAGAACAAATTAAACAATACCCTCCATAATCCAAAATGGGACACATTGAAAATATTTATATAGAGAAATACATATGTATCCATAGCTTCAAATTTAAAACATAACTGAAGTGCCCTACTCCAAAGACTGTAAGATTGATTTACTTGTTAACCCACAGAAAAAATTTCCAGTGATTTTTGAATACCCATTACACAAAACACCACCTATATTTACTTCAACTGGCACACAGAAAATAGTGTTCTTAATGTTAGTTGTCCCAACTATTTTATGAGCACCTACAACAGGACTCATTACTTTGTAGACACGCCAGCCAGTTAATAGCTTTCAGGCAACTATGACCTTTCATTTAACAGATTAGAAAGGATGAAAGGCTTATATTTTGAACAGCTTCCATTTAAGATCTGCTAGTTTTCACAGTTGATGTGAGAAAGATACCATGCAGAGTGTCCAAGAGACAAAAAAGTAAGAGATTAGCATACTGAGTTTAGGAATTTTCCCAAATACTGTATATACATATAACAAATATATATTATTCCTAAAACTTTCTCTAATCTGATTTGTTTTGTAACTCACCTGTGTATATACAGTTGACACCAGATGAGTGGATATTTTTAGCAGTTGTTTGCCTCCATCTACCCATTTAATTTCAGGACCAGAATGCTACATGCACACATGCAGAGGAAAAGTAAAATAATGTTGCAGTATAGCAGAGTAAAAGAATTTGTTTATAGTACCACAAACAACACTTTTTAAAAACAAAAAAAACCAACAGGTTCAAGAAATGTGTGCAATGAATAGAGTCATTAAAAAAGGAAAATATGCAGGCAATATTGCCAAAAGCATTTATGAAGCTTAAAATGTTTCTTAGAAGTCCCATAGTAGTTTCCTCACTGGCTAACAAAATTGCTTTTCTGTAAGTTACAGATTTCAGGTTTCTTCTACAACTCTGCCAAGAAACTTTTGACTAGAAATATCTCCTAGTTTTCTGAGAAAAATGACACAAGAATTTCCACAGATATTGACACAGTTTGAACATTAATATAGGTCACCAGCATGTAGCAGCCAGTGCTTCCTCCCCATCCCATTTCCAAAGAACGGGAATGCTCAGCTCCACCCTGACAACTATTGAGGGAGAGATTTTACTGCTAGATCTATAACTACTTGTATTGGTCCTAACCTTCTACCCATGGTCATGAGCTGAGATGAACAGCAGAGGCATAAAGAATACACCTACAATGTGAAAAGATGAAAGATGTGAAGGAGACAATGCTTGGAAAGCTTACAGCAGAATTTAAAAAATAAATGGTGCCAGAATAGGAGGAGACTAGCATCTCCTGGTGTTGAATTTAGGCCTCTTCCTCCAAAATCAATTTTGTTTCTGCGTTTTATTCTCTTAGTCAAATCTCCTATCACATTTTACATTTTGTATCCTCCTCAGTATCAATTTTATTACTATAATTATGCAAGCTTTCTGCTTTGAAAAATACAACCATAAGTTTTACTAGTGAAGTATAAAGATCACAAAAATCAAGATGTGAGAATAAGACTTTTTCAGGAATAAAGGACTTACTGAAAGGAGACAGCATGAAATGCTAAAAGAAATTTAGTAAAGGACTTGAGATTATTCACACATCTTCAAAAACTCAAAATAGTTTAATATAAGTTACCATAACTTCTAGTCAGTTATTATTACAAAAAAGAAACCCAACATTTCCTAAGTACATCAGCTAAGTAATAACATAAGCACTTAAAAATTAAATTGAAAAACTATATTAGGGTAGGTTGATTCAAATTCTTGCAGAAGTCAGAATTTATTCATAAGTTTTGTCTCCCATTTCTGTTTGGTTACTCTAAGTCAGATGTCTAACTTTTGCAAGCACTCCATTTTAAGTATTAAAGAAAACCAAAATCTACTACAAAAGGACTTAAATATTATCAGACTGGGGAATTACAACCAAGCCTTCTCTTAACATTTTTTTGCAGGATTCAAGCAACATACCTTTCCAGCCCCCACTTCTTGGCAACTCAGATAGCCTGATGGAAGATTTGCCGACACTGGGATGTGTTGCTCATTGGTCACCACTCTTCCATCTTTTATTAGAGGAAGCCAAGAATACCCAACTACAGGACACGAAAGACAAGGAATTTTAAATATCGTCCTAATATTTACACAGACCCCTACAAAAGTTTTCCTGCACACTTCTGATATGTAATTCAGAAACCAGAAAATGTTACTGTGTCAAATGATTCAAACTCAAATTATTAGGAATAATTAAAAAAGCAAATAAATTGCCAGTGAGTTTGGAAAACATATACATCTGATTGATACATTCTAAAACAACACTTGTAACATTTAATTAAAAGAAACAATGAAATCTTTAAGCCAGTATAATGTAATTAGAAAGCATTATATGCATCACAAAAATCACAGGCCACTAGATAAGCATACTTCATAAAATCTCTCTAGGAGTTAAAGTAAAACATTAGCATACAAACCTTGTGTTTCAACAACATCCTTCTTCTTTGTACTCCCCTTGCTTGAATTATCACAGCTGACATGGTAGAAGGTGAACAACAAATGGTGCTTTTCATGTAACTGAGTGGGCAATTCTATTTTAATCTGAAAGGCAAAGAATGATAACGTTTGTAGAAGCCTTCAGCTACAGCAGTGATATGCCTTACTGGTTGCACACTTCAACACTTCCAGGTTGTATGTTACTGAAGCAAGATGAAGAATCACACACACAAAACTAAAAAAAATTGCTTAAAAGTGAAGAGGGGGGGAGTCTGTTTTAACTGAAAATCATTATCAACAACTTTACAATCCTCAAATCTCTTCCTGCAGTTTTGAAATGTACATAACACTTAAACCAGTAAGAGTTACCTCAGCAAAGTAGCTTACCTCATCATAAAACTCTGGATTTTGATGGTGATGCAGAACAGCAGCAAATGCACTTCTTGTAAATACTGGTCCTCCTGGCCTACCATAGATACACTAATAACAGAAAAAAGGAAAGAAGAACAGACAAACCCTTGTGATCCTTTCTCACTCTCAGCTTAGAATCTGTTTCACCTAGAATCTGAAACGTTTTAACTTGTGTTTAATTTGGTTCCTTTGCACAGACAGACGATTACATGACCTGCAGTCTGCTGCGCAGTAGAGCTGACACTGTGATTTTACCTCCGGATTCTCATGTATTCTTCTACATCTTTGCTTCCAGGCACCTCCTATACAGTGTGCTAGCTCATAACAAACCACAGAGCTTACACCTTTGCAGTTGATCTAAAGCTTTAACTTTAAGAATTCCTCCTGTAGAGTAGGCATAAGCCAACAAGTTTATTCTTGGAATTTTTGTTGATATAAAGAAATAAAATGCTTTCAGAGTTCTTGAGTAATCCTTCATTCCAAAAACCAGCAAGTCATCTAGAAGTTACTATTATGCCAAATGCAAGAGGAGGACAGAAAGCTGCCTTCCCATGTTAGATAAATTAATCCAACACCAATGTGTTACTTAGCTAACTGGTCATTATTTTCCATTGCAAAAATCAAAAGACTAACCTTTAAAGGCAAAGAATCCTCTTCATCAGAATCCTTGAACTCAACACATACTGCAATATTTCTAGCCTAAAGCAGGATTTAAAAACAAAAACCCAAACACTTAATTGTCAGGATCATCACAGAAATACAATGTATAAACACTCTTAACCAATCCTGAGAAAGAAGAATGTAATACTTTTCTTTTACTCACCTTTGCAAAAGACTTTTGACTGTCATATTTCAAGTGCTTTGGATAAACATAAAGATGATTGTTGTAGATGGTAAAAGGCTGAGTGTGTTTTGGTATACAGGGAACAAATTCCTCTATTTCAAATGTAATTAGTGTCTTGGTACTGTTTTCAAACTGTTTCGTGGGAATGTATGATGAGTTAACATAATCTGAAAATACATTAAAAAAATTAAAAACTGAAGAGAAAAAGCCTGAAGATCCATTTAACAGTGTTCATTAATACTCACTTGTAAAATCTGGTGACACGTTATCAATTGTAACATCCAGATTTCCTAAAATAACAGGAAGTTTGGCCATCTTTTCAGGTCTATAGGAAGGAAAAAAACCTCAGAGTCAGGCTAAATGCAAAAATATCAGATGCCAGAGGAAAGAGATAATAGGAAACAGAGGCAAAAGTAATATCCTGAAATAGGAATATGAGAGGAAAGGTGGTTTGGGGGAGAACAACTCATCTAGCTTTGCTTTTTGCCTAGATTCAGAGTCTTTTAAATTCTCAGGAAAAAAAAAAAGGAAGGCTTTATTCACAAGATTAAGAAACTGCCTGATGTTTTTCTTTCATTAAATGAAAATGAAAACCTTCATTAAAAGTGTGTTGTTTGCATTGCAGTAACTCACTATCATTTGCAGCCAAGAGTGGACCCATAAGTAAGCTTTCTAAATCTCAACGCCCAGTTACAAGTGTTTATGCTATTGGGGCAAACTTAAAGGAAGAGCAACAGGGGAGAGAAATTAGAATGGTAACAAAATGAGACTTCTACTCAGTAATTTTTTTCCTACCTCCTCCTTTTTCTAGAGTAATAACTTACCCTGGGAAACACTATTAACTAGCCTACTTTGAAGTTTCTTAGATGTTATCATATTCAGAAATATGATTTGAAGTAGGAGTATTTTCCATGTTAAGAAAAGCAGCGCAGAATCTTTTATTAGTAAAGACAATCAGCAGCATGATTTTATTCAATTATTGCAGAGGAAATGGATGCAAAATTTTCCCAAGATGCAATCCCATGCCATGAAGTAGACAAGTTCTTCTGGTTGTAGTCTGGATTCTAACCTAATACCTAAGCCTTAAACATTAAGATCTCTTTCTTATTAAAATTTCTCTGAAATCCTCTACATAATTCCACAAACAGGATGCTGAAATAACCAAAAGCATTTCCTTAAGTCACAAAGTAAAGTGATGTGGCAGGCTAATTTACTACATTAGTTTCAGTTTCAATAATATTGTTCATGGCAAGGAGTATCTATGTAAATGTCAATGAAACTTCAAGCAGCTTGCTAAAATGGAATTAAAATATCTATTACAAACCTCATCTCCTTATCAGATTTGGTAAGAAATAATAAAACAATGTAGCCCAAGCCTTTTGCAAAGAGCAGTTCCAGTTAATACAACTCCAGCTAACTGTACCATAACAGAAGTGGAAATGCCTTTGCAACGCAGCAAAGATTACTGCTATAAATAAATTTATTATTTTACCTTCTTTTTAAAAAGAAAGGGGATTAAAACTAGTTTACTAATAGGGTCACCTGTCAGAAGGAGAGTCTTAAGCCTTGCACACAAACTGATGCAGCCTTTAGGAATGCTTTGTAAAAAAAGACCAATGTTCTGCTTTTTAAACATCCTGAGCCACATACATTCCCATGAAAGTGGACTAGATTCTGGCTTGAATCCCTTTCCCTGAGAGTTAGCATTCTCTAAGGTCAGCAAACATGATTTATGCTCATGCTTGTTTTCCTTTGAGAATCAGGAGAGTGTACTGTGCAACCATAACTCCTAACGTAGAACTACCTCAGGACATGATGCTTTCTGCAAGTTAGACACAGCATAATACTTCAGTCCTGCAAATGAAAGATCTGTGGCCTGTATGAAAGCCTTGATTCTCTTTATACAACCTCTGTATCTGAAGTTAAAAACTTACACATACATACACCAAAAGACTAGATACTCCATTTCAAGACCATAACAAAAAATGGTGGGGCTCAGAGGAGTGAGGGGAGGGGTGGTTAGGGTGCCCTTGGTTTGGTCGCGTTTTTTAAAGTGGGGAAATTAAACTTACTTCCTGAAATCAGCTAACAATTTCAGCATGTCTTCATTTGAAAGTTTATTACTGTCTTGTCTGAAGAGAGGAGAAAATCTTCCATTTTTGTCCAGGGTGCCTGAGGCATCTTTAAACAGTGTCCTGAAAGTCAAAATGTTGCTGTCAGCTGAGCTTATGAAAGGGTTGAAATTCAGTTCTGGAAATCTCTTAACTACGAATTAGAACATACTGCACCATCCTTTATATTGATCATTTAATGCTCTTGTCATCATAGGTGAGTTTTAACACTTAAGTAGCTCAGTGTAACACATCAAGTGTGAGCCATTTCATTTTGTTGACATTAGAAAACAGTTGACAATATTCAATGGTTTGAACAATGAAACAATGAACGTTTTTCCTACCACAGAGCAGAAGAGTAAGTTGGTTTGTCAGAAGTCTTTGGTTAATTGAAAGTAAAACAAGAAATAATTTAAATGTCACATTAAATTCTGCAAGAAGTGAGATGCAGAAAATAATGTTAAAGAAATTTAGAAGAAAATACAGATTGACAAGATCTGTCTTTACCTAGCTGCCCAGGCAAAAGGCATTCTGTATTGACCTAATCTCTGGCATGCCTGCTTAGCATTCTTCAAAACTTTCTGTGCAACCTGCAAGGGACATAAGAAATAGCCACGTTTTAAGAGGTGCATTTTTTGCACTGTTAGTACACAATAAAAAACCCCCCACAAATTGACACTGACATGAATTGGAAAATCTTCTTTAGAAGATTAATCCTAACTATATGAGAGAAAGATAAATGAAATCATCTCTTAACAAGCCATGTCAGGTTAACCAGGGCCTGCTGATTTCACAGCATTTCATGGGTGAAAACACAAAACCCCACCTCTGATAACACATACTTAATAAAGAAAAAAAATTATATAAAAAAGTCATACAAAAGCTAGAGCAGAACTTAAACTGGTTTTTAAGATAAAAATTGTGACTCCAGATGTAAACATTTTCCCCTGCACTTCTACTCACCACCCACTCTATGTACCAGAACACACTTCTGCAGAGTAAACAGTAAAATACTCTGCAATACTTGCATCACAAGTATACACAGAATATGGGGAAGAGTTGTATGAAGATCACATGGACAGTCCTAGACATGGACATTGCAAGATTATTTTCATTAAAAATTTAAATTTTTGGTTTTGTTAACTTTTAAGTGAACAAACAATTCCATTACATAGACCTAACATGTAGAACAATCAGAGCTAGAAACCTAACAGTCTGAGATGTTCAACACCAATCTGAACCATGTGAGCTAACGCAGAAGCTCCTGACAGAACAGTGGGCTATTCTCTTCCAGAAACCAGCTTCTCATATGTATCTACACAGGGCAAAATTATTTGCCAGAAGCAGAAAACCACAGAGCAAACCTGCCTGAAGAGCTGTTTCTATTAAAGTGTTGTTTGAGTCAACTTTCCATTATCTTTTCCTGGAAAAAGAGGGAACTTGCACTCAGAGGCATAGAACCTTCGTAAGTAATCATTAATTCACTTTATTCAATGCTTCAGGGGACAACAAGTGATCCCTTGGCTAAAGAATTTGCTGCTTCTATTTTCTCTTTTCCTGTACAGAGTACTAATTCTGCAGGGAACTGGAACTTGCTCATTGTAAGCCTATATAGCTCACGGAAGCCTATATAGCTGGTACTATTCTGGTTTGTTTCAAATTAATACAGCGTAATCCCAGAGAACAAAACACAAAAATAATAATAATAGTTACTAGCAATAACTACAACTTATTAAATCAAATCATCGAGTTATTTGAATTTCCTATACAAGAATTATGCTTTTTATTGATAGTTTTGGGTTTCAGATAACCGGTCTTGCCTCATTATTTTCCCAAGCCACAGAAGAAGATAACATACCTTTGAGGAATCTGAACTTTTCATATATGGTTCAGCACAATGTGTAATACTTCCCTGTAATACTTTTTCTATTCTAGCCACAAGGAAAATGTCAGTATGAGGACATGTGACTGAGAACACTCCCTAGAAAAGAAAAGCTCAAGATAAATACGAAAAGGCACATCCTTTTTACATTACATCATCAAAAGCCATCCAAAGCATGGAGGAAAGCTGTTTACTTGTATCCAAAATGTTATGGTTTGGATTAGAACAGAATTGGTTCTGTTCAGTGGCTGTGTTTTCTAAGGGATATTCCACCACCACATACATAATACCGTTATTAGTTTTCCCCCCCCACACACCTNCCCCGCGGGGGGAGAAGCCAGGGGAATGCTGGGTTTCTCGGGGGGACTTTTGGTTTAACTCGTAGCCACGAGGAAGCCTCTCCTCTTCTCCCTCTGCTGTGACTTGGATGCTGTTGCTGTTTGCCTCTGCTCCCTGAGACATAAGTGCTAGCTGCTTGGACTGGGAGCTGCCACCGGGGACTCAGGGAAGCTGCTGTGCTGGCATCCGGACGGTTCAGTATTTTGGGTCCTGTATATGTTTATATTCATTTCATTTATATCTGTTGTTATTATTAAAGCAGTTTTTAGGTTTTTTTAACTTCCAATCCAGTCTCTCCTTTAACTGCCGTGTGTTGGGGTTGGGAAGAGCCCTTAAACCCATCACACAAAATAATACTAATTCTTTAGGTTACTAGTTCTTACCTGCTTTGGATATTGTAACACAGTTTCATGAATGTCTTGAATTCTGTGCAAGCTATCACCACTGCCGTTCATCATCTGTTGAGATGCATTGGCTATCATGTGCCTTACTGAGGCATGGTTCAAATCAACATGGAAATCTGCTGAAATCTTCCGGTTGTTTTTAATATCAAACAGTGACAATGTGACAAAGAAAGGTTCTACCTAGACATTTAAAAAAAGAGTTAAGTGCCATTGCTGGCATCTGTATTTCTGTAAAAATGTGTATGAAAAGAAGACAACATTTTTATAAAAGGTTACACACAGCCATCACTCCAGGTGTTACTGACAAGGTGTAAAAGATAGGAAAACAAAAATTTCACTTCCTATAACACAAGAAAAAGATCAGCAGCAAAGTCACTTTTCATAGGATTTAGGCTCTCCAATTTGATTTAAAGCAGTAGAAACAAACCCAACAACATAAGCTTTGCAACCACAGTAAGGGATTTCTGCTATTACAAATAGCGCATCAGAATACTAAGGCATTCATTACAATGGTAACAGAAAATAATGAAATATTTACATTTGTCGTTGGTCCTTCTTCATTTTCTGCAACACAGCTTTGCAAATTAAAAGATAAGTCATTACACTTCACAAGTATTTTTTTTCCAAATTTCTCTTCAAATGGCTTCAGTTCTGGTTCAACACCAGAAAAGTCAAGTTTCTTTAAAAAGATAAAAGAAAAAAAATTAAGGTAAGTTGTTTCTCATCATCAACATAAAAGAAAATAACTCCTTGTAAAAGAAGTCTAACCTGTGCATCTGGATCCAAGGCAAAAAGTTTAACTCTGCTTTCATTTTTCAACTTGATTTCTGCTTCTCTTGTACTCTGTTCAAAATAAGAAAAAACTCTTAGTATTAGGCTATTAAGTGAAAGTGGTTTTCCATTTCATTTATTTTCCTGTGATGTTCAAAGATCTGCATGGTTTAATTTCATGCACTCTTCTCTCCCTGAGGTTTGCAACTCCTTAAGTTTAAATTGCTCCATCATGTCTGAGTAAGAAGTGAGAGAAAGCTACCCTCCTTTAAAGGCTTTTCCAGGCCTCAAAACCCAAAAACATACATCAGCAACATGTAGCCTCCCGTGGTCATGGGGAGTATACTCCAGTGCAGCTTATATAGCACTTTGCCTCCTTAAACAATAAATAACATTCACAATACATTTTTTATATTAAACCAAAAAATAATAAAAAAAGAAACAAACTAAGGTATGAATGTAAGTTAAAGCTCAGAGCTATCCCGAGACCATAAATTGCTCAGGAAACAACAGGTTACCTAAATTAAGAAACACCATCAGAGCTCTTTTTGGTGGTGTCTTATTTTGGTTTATTGTTTGGTTTTTGTTTCTGTTCCTTTTTCTTAAGCTCTACTGCCAAAGAAGTGGTTTTCCTGTGGGTAGATGGAAAAAGGCCCAAAATTTCAAAAAGATAAACCCCTCACACTTAAAAATTACTTTGCAGAGTACACTGTAGTCTGGTCCTGCCTGTGATATGTGGATACCTACCTATTAACAGTGGAACAAAACAGAATATGAAAAGATGGGATACATGGGTTACTTTTCATCATGTTAACAGGTGAGACCTTGACCTGGCAGTCTGCCTGTCAACAGAAGGTATCATTTAAAAACTATTCTATGATTTTTAAAGTCACAGGACATGGCAAATGCACATATGCATGCACCGAAATAACCCACGTAGGAGAGCTGCCATTCCCAAAGTAGTAGCTGTCTAAACAGGGATACAAAGACAGGTGCCTAATTTTGGATCAGCCTGTACAGGCTAAAAGAAGTTACCAACACAAAATTCTCACCACTGTCCATCAGCTGGAAGCAATCTACTGTCTAGTTCTGTTTTGCTGGAGGTTGAAGAAATTCCTACTATGTCTTAAGGAAGAAACCAAACAAACCAACCCTTACCTCCCTAAAAAACCCAACAAACCTACAAAATTCTAAGAGTTCAAAATCCTGTTTTAAGCTGATAGTAAGAATTTTTTCTTAAAAAGGGATTTGACTTAAAGGATGCATGACAGAAGAAGAACTTCATGGGTATGATTTTGAGTATAGATACTCTAATGGACTTCATTTAAATTTCTTTGTTATCTTTAACGCACACAGGAGCAAAGACAAGAGTTGCTGAGAAAGACCCAACCTAAACATTTGATACAAGCAAGGTATTGGCAGACTTTGCTTATCCAACAACCTGTATGACTGAGAAATAGAGAAACTGTGAAGAAGTTTAAAGATGACAAAAAGGTTGTATGTTTGTTTTGGAAAGGGAATAGTCAGTGACAGCAACTGGAGAGGAAGATGATCTAGTTATAGAAGCAAGACATACCATTTCATCTAAAGCATTTTAAATAGACAAGATAGACAGAGATATACACATGCATATCTGCAGTGAAGCACCACAAATACAATCTTATTTAGTTTATGCTACAAATTAACAATTGTTAACAGAAAAATGAAGGCCTGGAGGTGCACTCATAAGGGTTAATCCTTTCCTAGGAAAATTGTTTTTCCCCCTATTGAGAGGTGCTCTACAACCACCCCTGAAGGAATTTCTCTTTCCTCATAAGGATATGAGGTCAGCTACTGTGAAAATGTCATCCTAGAACCAACAAAAATAATAGAGCAACTGAAAAACTTTCTACAAGAAGGCTCAATGCCTTCTAAGTCTTCCACTGGGGCGGAAAAAAAGAAGCAAACCCAAACCCAAATAACAGCTGAAAAAGACAATGCAAGAAAGAACAGAGGACAAAAAACCACTCAAAACAAATAGCATTTATAAAAGTAATCAAGTTAAGGCACAAACAGTGTACTAATGCAAATGGGCATTTTTCCCCCTGTACTTCTCCTCAGAGAAAAAAAAAGGCTAGAAAAAAGCAGTAGAGCAAATTATTCTGAAAGGTAGCATTTAGTAAAGATTAACTAGAATAGGAAAACCTAAAAACTTAGTTTGAAGGAAACAGATTTAAATGGGTTATAAACATGGACTGAAAAAGCCAGTACTTAAAGAGCTGACAAAAACAACATATTAAAAAAATACCTAGTTTAAAGAACTGCATGTTTAAGATAAGCAGGCTATGGAAACAGGAAGCAGCATTTGTAGTACTAAAGCTATATGCAGGTGCTACAGTTCTGAATAAAAGTCTCTTCTGGAAGTTGTATGGAACCTATGCATTCCAATAACTATAAAGAGAAATCTTCCATACAATAAGAGCATCTATTTTGTTTGTTTCTGAAACCCATTTTCACAGCCTCATGTAAGTATGCTGTTTGATGCTTACAGCTCTTCCAAAGAAAACTTGATTATATGCACCATGATCCAAAATAATTTCCAAATACTGCCATAGTGAGACCTAGATTATCACCTAATAAAATCTTCTGTACATGTGCCAGATTGATTACAAAGCAGTTACAGAATTAAGCCAGCCAACCAATTTGGGTGCTTAAAGCCTGACAATGTGTTTTGACTGGATCATTTGATGTGCTAGCTATTGTAATAGAATTACTTATTGCAACATATAAGGCACTGATTTAACCAAACTAAAGTCTGCAGATGGGCTGAGGAAGAGTTACTGTAACTACTGCACTACAGCAGGCACTCATGAACTTGCCAGCTCATTAGGAACACAAGCAACTTAAAATACATTCACATCATCACTGCTATTAAATTCCACTGCCTTCAACTATAACAACAAAAATTGACTTTAGCATAACTATATATTTATAGAAATACTTTAGCACTTACCTGCATGCAGCAAAACAACAGAATATAGGCAAAATAAAATAAACTAATAAAATAATAAAACATGCTGCTTTTAAATGGTATGGCAAGATTTATAAGTAACTTTAAGACAGTAGCTATTTTGCTTCCAAAAGCAGAAACTGAAGAACAATAACCACATCTATTCATGAAAGAGCTAAGTTTTCAAAGCACATCAAGCTGATGGGAAGCCAGAAGCTTGGCATTTATGATATATTACCTTTATTATTATATATTACCTTGGCAATTTCAGGATAGTAGTTATCAAAACTACTTGATGAGCTTTCAAGTTTGCTTTGTTCATCATCTGAAATTATGAAACCAGATTTAAAAAGTTAAAAAAAACCAAAACCAAACCACAACAAAACAAACAAACCCACCAAATTACTCACAATACTCCACAGCAAAAATATTTGTGAATTTTTAATTAATTTTTTTAACTCCTAGTCCCTCCAAAATTACTGTTGTTAACACCAACTGTGTTGTGGATGACTCCATCATTTCGTTTTGATGTAGTGACTTCTTGGAGGTCTTCTTGGAGGATGTAACCTGTCTACATAAACTGGTGAAGAAGCAGTTATTCCTAATCTTACCTAGAAACTAGCCACATTGCAACCTGATTTCAAAACATGTTCCCTCTGTTCATTAGGTTCCCAGCTCTACTCTCCAACAGTTACTGGATTTACACAGAAATCATTCATTTAGTTTTAAGTGTTTTACATTCTAAGGTCAGCTGGGGACTACTGACTAAAACGTCAGCTACAGGCTTGTCTTTTTCCAATTTGCTTCAGTTACAAACCTCATGTTAAATTCCAGCAATCTTCACCAAAGACTGTGATATTTCATTTTAAACTCTAGTGACTGTGCTATTTATAAGCAGAACAATCTTTTATAACCTCTTTCAGGTTCTTCTGGGTATGCATACACTTGGTCCAGTTGCCTTCCCTATCCACTCTCATGAGGAAAAACGCACAAGGGGACATCTAGACCATCCTTTTGCCACCAAACTATCAATCATACCTACACCACATCTCTTACAGCTACCTGCCTAACCTATTTTTAAAGCATTCCAACAGAAAAGATTCCAGACTCAGTCAATCTATTTCTGTATTTTAGGGAAATCTTTGTGCTCTGGGAAGTTACATCTAAATTTAAGTCCCTCACTGTAACCACAGTTTCTTATTCTTCTACCTATAGTGACCACATTATTCCATTTTCAGCAGCATTTTACACATTTCAAAACAAGTTCCTTCTAAGTTTTCTCTTCTTCTTAAATTGCCTTGGTCCTGACTTTTCATTGTGTGTTCTGTTGTTTTGGACTTCAGATCAGTCTCACTATTGTCTTCTGGACTTAATTCAACTGGAATCAATACAGAACTGTGCTATTTTAACACCAAAAGGTGAAAACTCATATCAGTTCAGACAGACAGTGAAAAGGCGTATAATTTTTATAACCAAAGGAAACAAATATTAGCCACAGTAAAACCTTTCTCTCCAAATGCAGGTACACAGACATTGCCACATAAGTGCCCTAGAATTGCTAGGATCTCTGCTTACCTTCATGGGACTCTCCATTTCTTTTTTCTTGCATTGCAGCCTCGAAGTTAAGCTGAAGGATTTTGTTCAGAGTGTTTATCCATTCTTCCATTTCAATTTCACTATCTGCAGCTAAAAGGTAACTACTTTTGTCTTGCATCTTGAGCTCAAATGCAAATCGTCTGACTTTATTGTTCTGTAAGAAAATAAAAGGTCTTTATAATATCCTTTGCATACTGTCCACCCACAACCAGAGGAACTTACATTTCAGATCTTTAAATAAAAACAGTTTGGTATTTTGAACAAGTGTATTATAATTACAGTTCTTCCTCTCTGACATTTGACCTTTTGAAGTTATTTGTACTTCTGCAACAAGTGTTACGAAAGATAACAGCCCATTTTCCACTTTCCCCTCATCATTCTGCTTCTAATAATTTTTAAAGAAAAAATAAAAATCCAATTTCCAAATATCAAGTCTTCATGTATTCAGATTATCTGTAAGTAAAACCAAGATCTACTGATTAAAAAAAGGACAAAATTTTATAATATTTGAGTAAGAATCATTTCCATGTTGGGATATGATACCAGAGGTTAAATCATAACCAAACTCAAACCTGAATGCCTTGATATTGCTACTCTCTTAAATATACATGAATTTGGGAACCAATTCAATCAAAAAACTCGACAAAAAAATAAAACCCAAACAGTATCTGGGAAACCACAAACCACACACACAGAGAAACAAAAAACCACAACACATAAAACAAAGTCAAAATCAAATGCACATATTCAGAATTCATCTTATTCAAGTACTATGAGGAAGCACATTCTCCTCTACCCTGTTTTATCTTTAAAGTCTGTTAGTGAAGTCAGCATTTTTCTCTCATGCACCTACTGCCATTGAAAAATAAGTAAGCATATGTACTGAATGAACTAAAAACAGAAGTGAGAAATGTTATATGAGTGCAACAGGAATTAATCCTAAAGATTAAATCCACCAGAAAGACTTACTCAGAATTTGATTCTGAGAACAAAAGCTTGTAAGCATATCCACCTAAGAGGAATAGACATTTTTATGAATTCCAAGTCAGACTACTGCAAAATAAAATGGCTGGGGACCTACCATTTTCATTTTCCTCTTCCACTAAATAGAAAAGCAATTTATACTGTGTAGAGACCACTTTTTTGCCATATGAGTTTCTATATGCTAATACAACACCAATAACAAACAACAGTAAAACAATGAATAAAATAAGCCAGCAGGGATACAGTATATAATACCAAATAATAAAAATCACACCTCCAGGATAGGGCCAGTATGTGTCATAGTCTATAATACACAAGCCATTTATAACCTTTAAGCATCGAAAGTAGTTTTAAAGACTACTGTATTAGCCCAAAAATCTTAGTTGCAGTAGAACAAAGGAACAGCAAAAAAACCCAAAAAAAACCACCCCTAAAAATAAACTGTTCTAACAGAGTCTGAGGAAATTTAATTTTACTTGAACTGAACTGATGGAACAGAAAGTATGAAGCAGTACTCCATGAAAAGACGATTTATAAAAGAAGGGATTTTCAGGATTAAAATCTCAACAACTTAGTATCACAGAATGGCTAGAGGTTGGAAGGGGCCTCTGGAAGCCATCTAGTCCAATCTCCCTGCTCAAGCAGGACCACCCAGAGCCAGCAGGTCCAGGACAGTGTCCAGGCAGCTTTTGTTTATCACCAAGGATGGAGACTCCCCAACCTCTCTACACAACCTGTGCCAGTGATCCTGATTTTCAGAGGGAACGTCCTGTGTTTCAGTTTGTGCTCATTGCCTCTTTTTCTGTCACTGAGAAGAGCCTGGCTCTGTCCTCTCTCTACTCTCCCTTCAGGTACTTATATATATATTGACAAGATCCCCCCCGAGTCTTCTCTTCTCCGCACTGAACAGTTCCAGCTCTCTCAGCCTCTCCTCATAGAAGACATGCTCCATCCTCTATTCCTTCATAATCTTCATACCCCTTTGCTGGAGTCTCTCCAGTATGTCCATGTCTCTCTATCACTGGGGATCCCAGAACAGGACACTGAACTCCAGATGTGGCCTCACCAGTACTACTCAGGTGTTCAGAGAGGCGAGATCACCTTCCTCAACCTGCTGGCAATACTTGTTCTAATGCAGTCCAGGACACCATTAGCCTTCTCTGCAGCAAGGGCACATTGCTGGTTCTTGTTCACCTTGGTGTCCATGAGGACTCTCAGGTCCTTTTCTGTCAACTACTTTCCAGTTAGGTGGCCTCTCCAGAACGTACCAGTGCCTGGGACTGTTTTCCCCAGCTGCAGGACTTAGCACAACCCTTTTCTGCTGTGCCTTTCATTTGCAACTTATGAAAATCTCCATGCTTCCTGATGATATCAACTAATACTGTAGTGACCACAATAGTCTTTACCAGACCCACAGACTAAGAACCAAAAGCAAACCAATGTCTACGTGGGAAACAAAATGGGCCAGAAACAACCCAGAAGATGGAGAATTTATATTGTCAGAGAGAAGGGTGCCAAATCAGAACAGGCTGATGAGGAGAAGGAAATACACATTTTAAGAGCAAGACAAAGACTACAACTGTTCTTAGGAACCACTCCTTTTGTCTGATGGTTTGTTTTAAAAACACATATCAAACTCATTCCAGTGGAGCTAGCCAGAACTGTATCCCTAAGGCAAAAAAAAATCTGTGTAAGTCTGTATATAGAACTTGCAATATGATTACTTTTATCACAGTTATACAACTTTCCATGCAAAGTATCTAGGAAGTGTGCATCCAAGAATATTATTACAATATTTGGAAAACAATAATCCTCTGCAAAACTGCTTCATCTCTTTGCATAAATCTTCAAACAATTTCACACTCAAAAAAATATTATTTAAGAAATACATTTTTATTAAACTTTGCCTATTTCTATCCAAGTTAACAAAACCAGTTATTTGCCAGGTATGCTATGCCTAAGAAAACAGTTACAGGCTGTACTGTAAATACTACAAAGAATCACAAGGAAAGAAAAAAATCCACACAAACCCCCTTTTCTTTGGCACTTGCTACTGACAAACATTTTACTGAAGCCCTTAACTTTCTAAAATAAAGAAAAGCACATAAAATTAACATCATAAAAGGTCAAATGAAAGCATCTGGAAGGGTGACTGAATTTAATACAATTCCCACAACAAAAATCCCACACAAGAAGCAATGCAAAACATTTCGGAGCTCCTGAAAGCACAAAATGTTACTGAAATGAGCTTTAATTTTGTGCTGTCATTACTTTGCTATGATTTAAGGTTGGCTTTTTTTGTCTGTATGCCTTAAAATTTTATTTGTTTTTTTTGATAAATACTTGACACCAACTAGTAATTTATGTTCTTTTCAGAAAGAATTTCAAAATTCAGCCTTCTGCCCCTTAAAACCTTGTTGACTGTTTTTGCAAGATGCAGCATAATTACTCCTCTGCATAACTGGTACTCACCTACATCTGACAGAACTTTTCTATATTTTTAAAAATCCATTTCCTATCAGATATAGAATTAAATGGGAAACAGGCAGAATGCTTATAAAATTACCTGAACCACTCCCATGCATGAATCTAGAAATATTGATCCTTTAGGTTCTTTTGATATTTTTTCATCTTTGTAGAAATTGAGATTATAGGATCCATCACCAAGCTGGATTAAATGGAAAAATCTTCTTTTAAATGACTAGTGAAAAGAAAGGAGGAATGAAAAAGAATTACAAGAGCAGTATTAATCAGCTTCATATTATGAAATCCATAAGTGCTATTTACATAGCAGGTTACTGAAAAAAGCATTTATACATAACCTAACCAGTATCCTCAAAAAACAAACCAGAAATCATTCATTCAAAAAAAACCCCCAAAACTTAAAAACCTGCAGCAAGATTTTTACAGTATTATTTGACCCACTGAAAGGTATTTAAAACTGACTGTACAATATTATACATAATAGGTATTTCTTGTGATAAGCATAAAAATAAATTAAATTTGTTTCTAAATGAAGAGGCAATACAAACAAAAATTCATGTTGTATAGTCCCTTTTCTACTCGTAACGCACCAGGAGCCAGTTAAGAAAATTATTTAAGACACTGGATTTCTCCCACATATTGGAATTCCATGCATTTGTTCTTACACAAGTAGAATAAAAGGAAAGTAAGATTTCACAGCTATAAGCTACATACAAGCTTCTTTCTTTCATCCCACAGTAGAAGTAAACCACATACAAACCAACTTCTGAAAGGCACAGTAATAATTAAAATGTGTTCATTCTTTACCACCAGACATTCTTAAACTTACTCTCATTGTCACACTGATTGCACTATTCATGTTGCCTTTGTACAGCCATCCTTGTTTTGTTATTCCACCCTTCTGAGACCCAAGAGATGCTGCATCCTGGAGATGAGGAAAGAAAAATGGAGGTGGGAAGAAGTATGAAAGTTCTGCATCACAGTCTGAAAATGTTGTGTTTACTGAAAACTTCAGAAGTAATTTTTTAAAGATGGAATAGCTATGCTCATAAGGTACTAATGAAAGTCTACAAGTCCCTGCTGAAATTGTGCAGCTTTCTAATTCCAATTATTTTATTTAAAGACCAGAGATAAGACTGACTTCATCTAAATGTTGATAGGTTTATATAGGCTTTCTCAATGGCCAGCAGGATCCAGCTTTGAGACAACTAAACATTAGTCAAGATAAATCCCACTTAAACAGACAAAAAGAGGGAAAACTCAAAACATTTACTTACACTTCCTTTGTAAGCTTTTATGTTCTAATTGTAAGCTTTATATTTTAATACTCTGGTGCAAAAATTATCATTTTCTATTACCAAAAGGAACTATGTAAACTCATGCTTAACCAAAACTTAAATCAAGATTCTCTAACAAGTTTGCTTTATATGTATTATTTCAAAGCCATTACATACATAAATATTTACAGAGAACTAAGTCTTGAATTCTTGAATTGGATCTGCCCCTTTACAGATCAGAATCAAAGCTTTCTAAAGAGAATAACACCTAACTTGGCAGTAATGGCAAGTTCACAATCAGCAAATCCAACGCATGCATCACACCCACTGCCTATATACCACTTCCACCTGCCATTTAATGGGATTTAATAACCACATCAAAACCCACAGGATGTTAACAACTACTAAAACACAGTACTCTACTATCACACCAAATCAAAATGACAGTTTCATAATTGGCACAGAATAGATATTAAATCACCAGCTCAAGAAATCTTTTAGAGCAACACCAAGGCTGGCTTTACCACAGTTTCCAGTTGACATAATCCATTCTGACACAACAAAAATATTAATGAATTAGACATGCAGGAAGATTTTCAACCATCTAGAGGAGAAACACTCTTGATAATTTATTATCCAAACATTCAAAATTAGCTGAGTATCCAGTTGAAAACAAAACCCACAAAACTTCCTCAAATGCCTCAACTACTTTTTCTAATTCCTCTTCTCAGCTATTGACAGAACATAGAACACAAAGTGGTAAGATACAGGGAACAGAGTCATTAGTTCAACAACTGAACATTAACACCAAATTTTAGAATAATGTTAATTAGTATCTGGAACTAAATCAAGGAACATTCTGTAAAATGTTACTAGTTAATTTACTTACAGCTTATTTAGTCTCTCTAGCTTGCATATTCATATGCATATGCACATATGAACTTCAAAAAACTGCAAACAGAAGGCAAAAGATGCATCAATCTGTTCCTCCAAAAATTCTAGTCAGCTTGATTCTATGGAGGTTACGTCCAGTAAGGCTGACATGGTCACCAACTATCAGAGCATCTGATATAATGACCAAGACACACAGGCCAGAAAAACTCAGCACATTTTTCAACCCCCCAGTGAGTCTCACTGTCCAAGCGACACACCTACTTGTTTCAGATTGCCAAGTCATTAGTCCCACATTTATTCTATTACCTAGAAAACCATTTTTCTTGTACAGCAATCCAGATACTGAGACAAACTTAAAACACTGGGTTTCCAACTGTGATTCTCCACCTCCACTGGCAGGTGATATCCCCCAGGAAAGCATAGTTTTAAAATCAACTTTGCAAGTGTAAGACAAGTAGTTGATGAGTCTTCATCTAATCTTGGCACAAAGCAAACAATGCTTTTTTGTAATTTCACAAACCATACATAGGGTCAACCTGGCATGGCAAGAATTCCTTGACTACTTGTGTTAACAGAAAGCAAGATTTAGCTCTACTAAGACTCTCTTTTCCAATTCCAAGTCTCTGAGGTGCACTGTTTCCCAATTGTGTTCAACTGCATGATGTTTCCTAACAATAAATCTGTCATTTGGGCTTCTCTAGTTACACAATTTCTTTCTGCCAGGCAGAATTCCTGCCTACAGAGCCAAAAAGCTACTGAATCTTTCCAGCCCACCACCTGTTAATACAAAGGAACCCGTAATCCAGTCTAACACATGCCATTTACACTGAAAACATACTTCCTGTTTCCCATTTCTTACTTTTATTATTATTGCTGCACACTTTTAAAAATGATCTTTCCCACAAACTCAGCTTCAAAATTTACTTCAACAGCAAGTGTTTCAACAAAAACAATTCCTTATCTTGATCCCATACCACAGGCTGCTTTCAAAGTTCCATTTGCAAACATCAACCTGATGGCCTGATAGCCCAAATGAGTTTTGGAAAGGTAATTCTCTCCTTTTCAACAAAGCAAGATTACACCAATTTTTATCAATTTTTCCTCCAAGTTTTAACCACTTGCAGCCTTTTATTTCCTATCATTCACTTAATAAAGCAACCTTCTAAACAACAACGACAACAAAATCAAAACAAAGCCACCACACCAAACAAACAAAAAACCAAATGCAATCAAAAGTTGAATAAAAAGAAGACCAAAGAACAAATCTAAGATTTGCACATATATGCTTTTTGTTAACATTTGAAAGAAAAACCTCTTGCATTAATTCTTCCCTTAAGGAAAAAAAATGTATGGTCCCCCCACTCTTTTCCCATTAAGCTTCCTTTTCTTCCTAGCATGCTTTTTTCTTGTGTTTATATTTTAAGTTGCTCAAACAGGCCTCTTCTCCAGTGACTCTACCTCTGAAAGGGATATGACATTCCCGCCTGCTCTAACAGGAAGCTGGGCAGAAGGAAACAGGCAGTACTTCCCACTTATATCTCCTAGTAAAAAACACAAACAAACACCTGGTAATGGCCAAGCTATAGTTTTTCAGTGTTCAACTAAATCTATCCATAAGTATTCTTCCTAGTAACAATCACAGTCAATTATCCCTCCATTCAATCTTTTTCACGCTTAACTCACTCGTGTTGTCAGAAATACTATCACACTAAATAATATCAAGTCTTTCTTATTTCAGTAAAATAGAAAACATAATTATTCCTACCATATAAACAGGAAGACTTGGATACAGATACGTATTGGTCCAAACATCACAGTGCAGATTAATAGCAGTGCTGGAAAACCAGCATCCTGAGACTATCTATTTAGGAACCTACCTATCCACTCCCTGAAACTATTTTTTCACATTTAATACCAGAAACTTGTAAGGAAATATTTTGCTTCCTATGCAGCAACTCTGAACACAAGGAATTTAGAAGCAAAGTAATTATCTTAGGGTAAAAACCATAAAAACCCATTGTATTTTATTTTACTTATTCTGATGGAAGTGTTCAAGCACTTAAAAGAAAACACTGGCATTTCAACATTGTTTTGAAACAAGGTGTGGTAAAAAATAAATAAATCACAAAAATAACAGAAGCAGTTACTGAAAATAAGTGTTCAACATTTGAAACATACTTGAAAACTGCTTGAGGCTATAGATACCTCTAGGTTCCCTACACCAATGACAGAAAAGACAATACCTTAGTGTTTTTGTCAATGTTTTTAGCTTTTATTTACACAAATGATCACCAGGACTTACCCTATACTCATATTTGTGGTAAATTAATTTTAACTCACACCGTGTGCTTTATTGTCATGAAAGCTTAAGATTGTGTACTGTCATATTGGACCAGATTCACCTACGATTTTATTTGACTTCATGATTAAACTGCATGAAATATTTCTCTCTATATGGCCAACTATACAGAAACAGTAAAAGACAAGGCAGATTTTATGAAAGTTGAAAGTTTATATGTCAGCAAGTATTAGAAGTTCAATTTCACCACCTGTCACAACTTCTTTACTCAAGTGACAGATCTCAGAAGTACAAGGCTATTTGAAAGCAGATAGGTGAAGTAACTACCTTTTTTTTTTCTTTTCTAATCACACTGTTGAAGATAACCTCTGTTTTCACTTACTGACATTAACACTTAACCCAACTGGTAACCTCTCCTTACCCAACAGTCTTTACTGAAAGCAACAGGAAGTAAGGAATAACTATTATCTCACCTCATCTTTATCTGCTTCTTCATCCACTTCATATAAATGAACTGGAAGCTTGTCCGTTTTTGTCCCTTTACTATGAAAGAAAAAGCTTCTAAAATACTAGAAATGTTGTGATTAGACACATATTTTACAGCTGCAAAAATAAAGATGTTATTATCCTACCTGAAAATGAAAAAAATAACAGAGTAAAAGCATAGGTTTTTCATTAAATGTGTTTCTTAGCCAGTAGTTTTCCTGATTTGCACCTCTGGCCACAGTTTGTCTTCTGTTCTACTTGTCGCTGAACTTACGCATAACTGGAGAGAACCAAACGCCTTCTCGCTCACTGCACTCCTAGTATCTTAGGAGTTTATATCTGTAACTATTGGCTCCTTTTAGGACAAAGTGTTTATTTAAATTCCTGTTAACAAGTCTGGTTTCAGTTCAGTGCAAGTAAGAACCAAGCACTGACTTTTACAAAACCTGTGAGTATATCAGAACTTTCCACAGGGCAAGAAAGCTATTTCTTAACTGACAGATGCAGCAGAGGAGGTAGGGAAGACGCAGATCTTCCAAAATTGTGAGATTCAGAGTATTCAGCCATTTTAAGTTAAGGGTCTAATCTCTATACTCTCCCTACAGAATTCTGAAAAAATTGGAAAATATTTCTCTAGCAGATTGTTTAGAAAGTTTGTAATACATTGGGATTAGGCTTTTGCCTTGAATTATCCTGTGAAAATCTGCACTAGTTCAAACAGTTGCTTCAAACATCTGTTTGGTTCTACTCCCTAGGCTACTAAAGACAGTTCCAAAAGTTGCCTTTGCAGCTACAAAAACAGGATATCACCATTTTAGTTTCATCTAAACATTAGCCTGTTCTAGCTACAATACTTACATTCACATTGTCACTAATACAATTTCTTGTTTTGATCTGCCTGTTCACAAGGCAATATTATTATGGCATCTTTCCAGAAAACGGTATAAGATTTTACACCATCAAGTTCATCAGTATAAATGCCACCCAAGAAATCCTTATAATCTCTATTGACTACTAAACACTGACAGAGCATATCTCAAGTTACATATTACAACTACTAATACATTTCTGTAATATATACACATATATTAAAAGCAGTTAAGAGTTCCCTTACAAATTCCTCTCTCTCTCTCTTTAGATATATATATATAGATATATATAGATATATATATAAAAATATATATATACACACATATATTCCAATTATACCAGTAGATAACATACTTACTTCGGAAGCTGGCGAAACTCTCCTGAGTACTCTTCATATCTATAGTTAACAACATGCCAGTCTGAATTGTAGGTTTTGATGCACTGTTTTAATGAAAACCAAATATAAGTATTATTTGGAAGAGGATTAACAGCATACAAAAAAACCCCTCTTAAGAGATCGCTGTTTATGGACTAGTACGGTTACATGCCAGTCTCTCAAAATTCTGTACACTTGCTGGTTTTTGCATTACAGTCTAGTATAATACAGCTTTTGGCAACAAGTGATATATTTCGATAAGACATTAACATCTGCTAGATGTTGTTCTTATAAAACCAGAAAATGGTGAATACACTCAGCACCTGGATTAACCATCTTTAGCTGTCTGAAAACTTAAAGCAGCATTTCACTGCAGCCAAAAACATGATTCAAACTTTAGAAAACTCAGCATTAAAATACAGATGCATTATTAAAAAATAATTTTGCACATACAGAAACAATGAAATCAAAAACATTTTCCTTTAATTTATTTTTATATATTTCTATTATTTTAAACTACAAGCCTCCAGCTGTTGAAAAGCAATTATGTCATTAAGCTCTGGATTAGATCACAGGAAATACCATTTTACTCCACCCACATTGCTGATTTATCTTGGCTTTGATCAAAGCAATATAAACCTGACAAAATCTGTTACCAGAAACCATATGGTGCAAAACTTTGTTACACATATAGACTTACATGTACACAAATATAGTACCTAATAATTCAAAAATATTTCCTTTACATTTCAAAATACAAAGTTAATACTTGCCAAGCAATTGCTTCTGCAGAAACTCCCTAATCCTCATGAATTAATTATAACGTTCTTCCCTCCTTCTCTACCCTCTTCAAATTTACCTTAGAATTGTTTAGGTTAAGTATTAAGGGTGTGTCACTATGGATAAATCACTTTAAGATTTGAGGTAGATTCAACTATTTGGAGCTCCTCCAGTTTTCTTGGAATTACAACAGACATTTACTCATTTCAGATGTTAATGTATCAGCTTAAAATGTATCAATAGAAAATACAGAAAAGAAGAAAAAAAATAAACCTCTCATTCCTAAAAGGCTTCACCAAGACACTAAATGAAATGTAACATCATGGTCAGAATCAAAGGAATGCCAACATAAGTAAGAAATTAAGAGGTTTGAGAATGTTACTTCTACACATAGCATACAAATATAAGTCATAATGAATACTGGCCTCTACAAGTGTGAGACTTATGAACACCTCTGTTCCTATGAACTAGAAGATTACTACAACAAACTAAGAATGATTGGTGTGAAACACTTTATCAGGAAAAAAAAGCTACAGTGATTCATTCCAAATTTACTAATGCTCCTGATATTATGTATAGAAATCACACATATTCATCTACCAAAGCCAAAACCATAAAGGTAAGGGAGATGCATCTGTAAAAGTCAACTACACAAACAAAATAATCATCCTCTTCATAGAATCACAGAATGTTAGGAGCTGTAAGGGACCTCGAAAGGTCATCCAGTTCAACCCTCCTGCTTCCACCACTGGGAAAAATAATAGGTTTTCCTGGAAATTTTCCCTTGAAATCATTGACAAGTATATGGCAACACCTACTTAATATTTTTTCCAGGGCTTTTCCCCTGTTTTTTAAATGGTAAATGAAGTAGAAAAAAAAACAACACCACAATTCAAGTATAATATTTTCATTGCACAAAGCCACATGCAATTCTAGTATTACCTCTGTCACAAACAAGCTTTGAGCTTCCTTCTCTGCATTTTCAGGAACTGTTGAATGAATGTATCGACTCTGCCGCTTCAATAATGCTGTCTGATAAACAACAAAACAATGGAACTTGAAATAAAAGAAAGATGACACATCACAGTAACAGTTATGTCACTATAGCTAAACAAGAAGCTCAGCAGAAAACATCCTGTGAATACACTGTTTCCAAATAGCCAGTTAATAAGAATTTGCTTTCATTCAAATATTAACAATGTGTTCCTTCTTTCAAAGCAATCTTAGCTTTTGCCTTTCTCCCTCCTGTGTTTTTAACATGGATATTTTATATTTTTCTCTCCACTTTATAGGTGTTGAAACATGAGTTTCTCTCATCTAAGGTTCTCTCCCTGCTCTGTAAGTTTGATGATACCCACCTACTGACAGTATTCTTATCCCATTCAAGTTTCAGCAGCTACTGTGAATATAGAAAGTCCAAAATATTACAGCTGACATCACTCACTGACTGCCAATACCTGTTTTATTTTTCCTCTTCACATGCTCTTTCCAGCATTGGCTGTCAAGTAAGAAGTAGAAGAATTTTCCCCCAAAAATCACTTCATGCTCCACATCCCTTTAGGATGCCCAAAATTACTGTCATTAACAGTTTATTATGAAAACTATTGGAAAAGCAATTTTATAAAAAGCCACAAGAGTGTACAAGTGTGTGTGCATAGACAGAACCAACCGAGGCTGGAATGAAGTCCTGTATCCTACTGGTAAAATAGGGACCCTGCGAAATGCAGCAAACCCAGGAAAAAAGTACAGAGTAACAATTCAACAGTCACGTACCCAGGCCATCCTCACCTTAGATGATGTTATATAGAGGCAAATGCTCAAGAAGCAGTGACAGAAGTTGTTTTAAAAGACCTGATGGAAGAAATGGATTGCTGTATGCTAGATAATGCCCTAAAAGTTACTATGCGCCAGAAGAGACTTATGGGAAGTGACAGAAACTGTATGATAAGGTAATTTCCAAATGAAATTGAAGGTCTGATTTCTAACAGTTGGCTAAAGACTCAAGGAAAAAGACAAAATAGATTTTAAAAGAAAAAAGCCATAGTGAAAGGTCTTCAAACATTTCCAAATAAGTTACTGTCTTTTGACCAGTTTGTGCTCTCTAAAATGAGGATATTACTTGAACTTTTTCTTTGCTTGTTCCTTATCCTCAAGATGTGTTTACTTGTAGAATGACCCAAGTTTAGCTTTACTTCTGCAAAGCTGGCATAGTATCCATTTTCAGAGGTACTTAGCTGGCATTAACTGAAAGCCAAGAGCTTTAAGTGAAAGGGAGCTAAATCTATATGGCTCAAAACCAAAAGTAACAAAGGTGAAACAATGTCTAAGTTAAGCACCAAAATGCCTTCAAAGTAAGAGCAGGGTAACTTTGTAGTGGCATCTTTGGCTGGGAATATACCCATATTGTATTTGCTACAAGTAAACTTATACTATATAGGATATGAATTTCCCGTAAGACTGGAGGTAGTACTCAGAATTTCGGTATTTTGAAACAAAGATAGATAGAAACAAGACAGATAGCATTGTAAAGCAACCACTAGTACAGTTCTGGGTTACAGTTTCTTTTAACAATTTATCTATTATGCAGTTAAACATCACCAATTTTGCAGCCAGTGAGCGTATGATTTTAATGTGATCCATAACCCAATATGCTGGAGAAAGGTTCTGATGAAGAGCTCTTCTGGAAGCTACAGAAAAGCAAAGCTTGCTATTATTTGGATGTAAGAGGATCAAGGAAAATGTAGAAACTCAAAAGGCAAAAATAACAAGCTTACTTATTTGAAGATCAGCACAAAGCAGGACCAAAAAAATGCTTTTCTGATTCTGTAAAAGAGCTGCTACCAAACACATATAAAAGGAGAGAAAAAAGGACTCATAACCTCAGCTAACCAAATACAGAATGATGGCAAATGCAGTTAAGTGGAAATTTGGAAAGGTTCATGCAATCTTCATGAGTTTTCCCAGTGCAGAGCATTTTCTGCTCCTTCCTTGCTCAAATATAGTGCTTTGGTAGACATTTGAGCTTAGAGCTACTTCTGACAGTAGAGTACGGTCACAGCTAATCAGAAAGAGGTGACTTACTGAACATTCTTTGTTTGGTTTATGAGATTTTTTTTGTTTCTTTTTGTTTTTCCCTTCCCCTCAGTAGGCAAATAACTTTCATCAGGAGAAAGATAGAAAAGCAAGCTATATGTGGTCCAAAGAAGCCAGCTGCTATACAAGCTTTCTTTTCTGATATGCATTTAACAACTCATATCAGTTTTCCTTTAATAACTAGCTTCTCTGAGGTGGTAAGAGTTACAAACTGAAAGTGGCACTCACCATGACTCCAGAACAAGACATTAAAACATTTGTTACAATAATCTTGCCTCTGAATTCCTGCAAGTATTGTTACTAATTATATGAAAAACATATCTATTACATTTCTTTTCAGCTAAATGCATTACCTGAATAAGAAAACCTCATCCAAATTAAGCACAATTCCTCCTTAAGTAATTTCAACTTCAGCAAGAGCTGCACCCATTTATCTCTTTGAAAGTACCTAGCTGCTTCTGTAATCTGCTGAAAATTGTGAAAGAGATCTACTGCTAAAAAGTAAGTATTTTCAGTGCCACATAAAATGTTAGCTTTGGGGCCATGCTGGTAAAAAAACAGCCTTATTCTTGATGTCTTTATAACTGAACAGGGATTGGCTTCCGTTGCAGGCAAGTGTTTTTTTAGATTGTAATCAGTTTGACCTAAGCATGAGGAAAAACTTTGTAAAAAACCTGCATGCTCCAAGAGGAAATGGTTTGAACAGGTTTTTAGACAATGGTAGGAGTTTCCACCTATAAACTGTTCTAAATGTGCATACAGGTAATTCAAAATACTCTAGCTCATTATTTCAAATTCATCTTGTGGGGTTGAGGGCATTATCAAACATGTGAGACAAGGCTTACTGCAACAAATTAGGAAAAAAGAATTTTAAAAATATGTATGTAAAGCAGAAAGGCAAATACAGAAAATGTGCCATTATTTATCATATTGGCAACCACATCAAGACTAATGGCTTCAAAACTTCAAATATGATTATACAAAAATGCACAAGATTAAAAGGGTTAACTTGCAAAAAAAAAAAAGCACGAAAGGGAATTCTGTTCTCTAGCTTGGTAATAATTTCTTAACACATTGACAGATTTAAACACATTGTGTTGTTGAAAACAAACTAGATAGCTCAAAGTGGTATTGGAGGTCATGTACAAGAAAAATATTTGGAGTAAGTTTGTGCCAGCAAATCTTAGAAGGAAATAAAAGTTTAATAGCATAATTAATGAAGCTTGATAGTACAAACCAGTCTTCATATAAATCAAGTGTAAAATGAGACTCTGTTAAAGGCTATATAGGAGAAATCCAGAAAATGTATTTAGATATTACACTGCTGAAGTATGAAGAAACAGGAAATCTGAATGTATTCCAAAACTCTGACAACCTGAAGGAAAATATCTGATGTAACACACACTTTAATGATTGCCTTGATGAAAAACTGACCATAGAATACAAACAAAACATGACAAAAGGGATTCCAGTTTGTGAAGAAAATTCAGCCATTCCCTTTAAAGGGCCAGACTGAGAGCTATGGACTAGCTTTGGCCATGTAGGCTTGAGGTTAAGAATCTCAGAAGAGGCCACTTGAAACTGCAGTTAAACACTTCAGACATCCCACAGACTGCTCAAACAAAATGCCTGAGGATATTCTTGATAAGTCTGTTTCTTGTCCCTTGATAATTCAGAGCTGTTCACCAGAACGACCTCCAGTAAGTGAAATAGTCAATTAGATAAGAGTATGGTTAGCAAAAGTATCCTTGACTCTTCTTGCTCTGTGATACTAAAGAGACACACTGTAGAAGGGATCTGGGTGCTGTAGCCTACTCACACTCTTCTGTCCCAAAGCCAATACGTGGGGTGCAGTGATCTAGCATTTGAACACCAGTATCATTAGATAATGCTCATAAGCAGTACAACTTCCTTTTCTAAGGAGTCTTACCTGTAGTCCTTCGAACTTTCACATGTGTCTGACAACACGTGAAGCCCAAACTACTCTCTAAATACCTGCGGCCTTGCTAAAAACAAAATTTTTCAGCTCACAGTGGGAAGGGTACACGTAGTTATTCAGGTAAGAATCAGTGAAAATGAAACACACAGACTATATTAACAACAGAGTCCAAGTGCACTCAGGTAAATAATAGGCCAGAGAGAATTGAGGAAAAACTCGACATGTACAGTTTATGGGACTTTATATGCCCTTCTATAGAAATATAAAACCTTACCACCACCTTCACCCATGATGAACACCTTAGCTTCAAATACTTTGCTGAAACATGTGTTCAGCTTTTCAGGCAGATTTTTACAGAACAATTCTAAGGTATTCAACTATGATACATTCCTAGAAGTAGCTAATTTACAGGTAGTTCAGGTGTCTGCATAGTTTCCAAGTACAGGTAGACATTTTGACTGAAAGAATGAGCACGTGCAAGAGAAACTTTCCTTGTTATTTACGCCAACTCCAGTCTCTGTTTGGTAGTTATTTCAACTGGTTCTATAACAAGATTCAAAAAAGTGTACTTAAATAAACTACTAATTTAGAAGAACATGGTTATTTTATAGAAATATATCAAGACAATCACCAATGTTGTTTAAGTCTGGCTTGATGAAGTTGGTGCCATGTCATACAGGGGATATTTTGCCTAAAGCCCATTTTGACTGATAACACAGCTGAGAGTAATAGCTTTCACTTGAACAGGTTCACCTCCTTCACTGTGAAGAAGGAGGGTGTGGATATCATCAATTTAAGAATTAGAGCAAGACAAAGAGCAGATGCTTTTTTTTTTGAGCAAACATCACATGACTTCCTACATCAGAAAGGTGGGGAAATATGTGAAAATTACTGATGACCTTCCAAACAGCAGTAAAATTGCTGAGTTGCAGAAGTAGAGTTTATAGTCTGAACAGGCAAACAACTGGTGCTATTTCTTCTTCTGTAACCTGACAAGAATACATTGAGTGGTGTAAAGTGACTCATGGGAAAGATTTTTTTTTTAGCTAAAGAGAGTTAAACCCCAAAGAAATGGAAATTTTTCATCTCATTACTACTACTGATAAAAATCTTGTCTTACAGAAACAAGAGGCAAGGGGGGAGCATTAAATTACCTGGAAGTCATCATAAGGGAACAGTAGCATCTCACGTAAAGGATCATTTAAAATCTGCGTTTTCCTCTGAACGATGACATTTTCATAGTCTATTGGTTCTATGAGCTTTGGTTTTGCCTAAGGGAAGAACAAAAAATAAAATTCAGATATATAGAGGAAAAAATTACAATTGTTGACTCACTTTAAGAAGTTACTCTTTAAAAACTTGGCAAAATGAGATTTGATCTACGTTGGAAACTCAATATTCAAAATGCAGATCATGTCACACTATGCCATATGGGTAAGTGGAACAGATAATTACAGGGACAAGCATGCTATTTGCCTCAGAAATAAGAAACAGAAATATTTAACAAAACACACATTAGTTCAGCTTATCAGAATAAACATGTATGTATTTTCACTACAAAAAATTAGAAAGAAATTACTAATCTCATACATTAGTAGTTACCTTTGCTTGATACTGCTGAGAAAGCTCTGATCTGGGTTTATCAGGGACTAAAATAATATTAATTCAAAGCTAAGACTGAGGTGTGTTTTAATTCAGTAGTAACATGCAGGAAAGATAGGCTAATAGACATTCCCTCCTCTATAGTGTTTTCAAAATTCCCATAGGCCATTTGCTCCCTCTTAATTGCATGAGTAGCTTTCTTCAGTTACTATGCATTGATTCAACATTTAAGCCTCACAGCAGAGTGCTGTCAAGGCATTACCACCAGCTGCGCTCAGAGAAAAACCTTCACCCTGCCAAAGGTTCTGTTAAGAGGTCAACGCCAAAGCAGGTTTAGAGAGAGCCCTCAGTGAGGCAGCTCTGCCTCAGAGTGCACAAACCAATGCAAAACTGGAGTTACAATCTAGCTTGCATTTTTTGCAACTAAAATCATGCACCACAACATCAGATGAAATTACTCCTTTTTGTTGTTACAAATGGCAATTACAAGAGACCTTTTCTTAAGATCAGTGGTACCAATTTCAAAGCAAAATCTAGGTAATAAATCTACCAAGAAAAGATGAATGAAACATAGCTTGTCAACAAAAATAACTACCATTTACAAACATACTGGCAGGATATACTAAAAGCTCATAAGCTATATACCAACATGCTTGGCACAGACCAATACAGCTAGGAGCCACAGAGGAGAATGATTATGTTGAGCCCGCAATCTTTCTCCTCAGAGGAAATGGAGAACAACTATTTGGTTCATTGAATATTGCACCCCAAGACATTTTGAGGACTTAGCACCTGAACCTCAGCTGCCACCACATCATCTCCTCTTGCTCATGAACACAGCTTATCGCAAAGCCAAGTACTAATACTAGCATCCACCAGAAAAGTTTAAGTTTATATTCATGCATCCATCTATAGCTCAAGTGGTTGGACCATTTAGCTCAGAAAAGCAGAAGAGAGACATACAAACACACTATAAGAAAAGGTTATATTTTCTCTGATGTTTTAATTATACAGGATATTTTGGTTGTAAGTGTTAAGTTTGCCTTTGAGAATTCAGACTGCTGCAGTGAATCCCAAACTACTGGTGTGCTCCAAGCTTCTTGGTACACAGAAGTGCTGACACACCTCCTTCATTCAACTATTTGACACATTTCCTAGATGAATGCTCTACCTAATTATCCCTTCACAGAACTTCAGGTTGAGTAGCCCCACTGTGCCAGACTGTTCTAATTTCAAAGAAATTCCAGTAATTTCACCTACCCTCTCCAACTCTTCATCAAGGCAATTAACTGTCCAGTATGAATTTTCTTCCTTAAGCACAAGACAGGTATAACAGAGCATGAAGAGCCCTACAAACTTTACTACTTTGTAAATGAAGCACATGGCAACGCCTACCAGCTAAAAAGCAAGACACCCTTTGCTCACCTTTCTCTCACTTTCGATGTAACAGGTTTCTCCTCTACCTATCCAGGCAAGCAAGATGCTCACCTATCAACAACCATCAAGCTTGATGGAATTGTGCAATATATTCTTATGTTAAAACAAGGTTTACAGACTGCTATAGTACTATGGCCAAGTCATTCCATTAGGTCAAGTTTATAATGTGACTGTTCCTTCTGAAGAGTTCTGAAGTGACAGCCTGATTTCAGTGTGGTGCCAGATGACGGACCTTTAGGAGCAACAAAAATAAATGCTCCAAATTAAACTGGGTCTAAGAAATGAGTGGGGGAAAAATATTTGAATTGTGCATACAGTCACTCTCTTTGTTAGCCAAAGATTTGGCTTCACAATTGGCTTTGATAAATTGAAAGCAGGGTTGACACAAGGACCCTCTGTCTCTCATGACATGTTCCTGAGCCTTGTCACACTAGTACCAGCAACAAAACAGTCATATTTTGAGACAGATTAGAAGATGATCTGACTTTAGAGGGCTCCTCTTAATCAAAGAGCCAGACCGGCTGATCAGATGGCTGCATTACCACTTGCACCAATAGATGAGCGCCGATGGGGCCTTTTCAGAAGCAGATTACTTCTGATTACGAAACAAAACATGAAATTCTCTCCTCATTAGAGGCTGTTGCAAAACTATTTTTGAATTCTGCTACTCAGCTTCACTGCAGCTCACAATTTTTTAAGTGTCCTTAAAAAAAAAAAATTAGTTCAGACCACATTTTAATATACTTAAAATGCGATTTGGGAAGCCTTTTAAAGGAAAGAGGAAACATACACGTGGTCAATGCAGTCAAAGTTCACGTATCAGGACACCTTGTCTCAATTAGCAAGCAGAGAGATCACAGCACGAATTCCAATGGTAGCAAAGGAAAACTGTCACCTGAAATGGGTAATGTATTTTTATGTGGTGCTGCATGTGAGCAGCATTTTCATCGTTTTCTTCTTCACAGAATCATTATGGTTGGAAAGGACCCTCACGATCATCTAGTCCAGCCGATAGTCCTACACTACTCTTATCCCTAAATCATCCCCTGAAGAACCACATCCATCCTCTTCTTAAAAACCTCCAGGGATGGTGAATTCACCACCTCCCTGGGCAGCCTATTCCAATACCTAACCACTCTTTCAGCTAATCCAAACCATAACATATCTGATCTAAACCTGCCCTGGCACAGCTTAAGCCCATTCCCTCTAGTCCCGTCATTAGTCACAATGGAGAAGAGGCCAACACCCGCCTCCCTAGAATGACCTTTCAGGTAGCTGAAAAGAGCAATAAGGTCTCCTCTCAGCCTCCTCTTCTGCAGGCTGAAGAGGTATGTCCATTCTCTTAATCCTCTTGGGAAGGTGATAGGTAAAGACTGGAAGAAAGGTAGCTCTGGCTCCTCTCATTTTACCAGCAAAAATAGAGGAAAAGTATTACTTTTAAAAACAGCATAACTAAAATTATTTCATGGGTATACACACAAGAAAATCACTTGAATTAGCACAGCTAATTCCAAACGCAAAGATACATATTCTACAGCTTCAGAAAGCATCCAATTCATGCAAATGCATGTCTTTACCCTATAGACACAGATCCATCACATCCATACAGCTGATAAAAAAGAATCTTAAAAAAAACAAAGAAAAAAATTTTCTTACATGCTGTAAACACAAGATTGAAAAAGAATCCTCCATCTAAAGCTCTCTGGAGCTGAAGTCCTGAATATTCATCTCTCCTCTAAGTCAACAGGACACAGAGGGAGGCAGTGGTACCAGAGAGAGGGAGAGGGGGGGAAATCACACCATCTTCCATCTAATCAGTAGAGAACCTGATTTACAGAAATAGATTTCGTAAAAAATAATTAAGAATTTGCTTCTTCAGGTTTCTCTAAAGTTACTGATTTCTTTCTCAGTCATTTGTCAGATTGAAAAGGAAGAGGATGTTTTATCAGTTAGAACCAGATATGAAAAAAGAAAACAATAAACAGCAGACTGACATTGGCACTTAGCCAAACCCACAGCACCATGAGGAAGCAGATTCTCTCTCCAGCTCTTCAGAGAAAAAAAAAAAAAAAGTTTTTCCGGTCTATTATTTCATGCAGTATAAAAGACACTGAGTAGGTGCAGTATTGTTGAATATGATTTATGAACCAGTTGACACAGATAAAACTCAGCCCAGTTAAAACTGCAAATTAAAGTTTACAGGCACTAAAGTCAGTCTTTCAAACAAGGATTAACTGTTACTTATTAATTTGCAACAAACATTTTTATTTCTGTAATCTAATAACTGTTAAGAGCATTGGGCTCCATGGGGTCCAGCACTCATGCTAGCTAATGCCATATTTGCAGGAAGATAAAACAGCAAAGCATTTGCCATACCACTCTGGTTTTTGGCAGGGTATTATAGGTATGAAAACTTATCAGAAATAAGAAGCATTTCAAAACAGCAGTCATGATATCCACATGGTCACCATTTTAATCTGCTAGAATTATATAGACACTTACAGATGTTGACAAGCAGTGTCTGAAGTCATCAGAGAAAGGGAATTTTAAGTTAGGAGTTCAATAATACCTACATTATATATTACAGAAAAACCCAATACAGTAGATGTTTTTTCTTGTATGTTTAAACTGAGACCAATGTTATCATCTCAAACAAAGGATAGTCAGGCTAAGCACAATGAGTATTGTTAACCTCATGCTACAAAACAATATTTATCTTATAAAAACATATTTACCACATACACCTGCAAATTAACATAAAGAAGAATGGAGATACATGCACTAGTCTGCAACACAGCATATAAACTGATGAATATATGGTCTTACGTATTTCTCAGTAGTGGCCTGAGGCAAGCTAGTCTGGACAAATAATAAGGCTTTTTAATACTAAACACTGGTAGTAGCTCCCTGTATCTTATTGTTCCCCAACCAGAATAAACTCAAAATAAATTGCTCAAGCTGGGATATTTTTTAATCAACTTAAAAATTCACTCAAAAATTATATGAATCCTAGAATTTTCCTAAATACTACATCACTCATTTTCTTCTTTCTTAGGTATGGTTAACACTGTGATGTAAACTTTGGGTGGAATAAGCTGCTATATGTTCATGTAAAAAACTACCACTATGAATATATTTTGCAACAAGATGTGTTCATTGACAAATTCAAAACTTCTAGGTCTCTGGGACTTGAAAGAATGAAATACAGAAAATCACCTGTTATTTTCTATGCTTACATTAACAGATTAGAAGAGCTTACTGGGGCTACAAACACCTAGCAAGTCATTCAGAGAATAGATAGCTATACAGCCTTTTTTGTACTGTGTTTCTTTAAAAAAACAATAATAAACGTTTCCTTTTATTTTTTTTTCCTCCAGTTTAACCCAAAAGCCTGAAAACTCTTGTTCTGTTGTTCACCTAAGTCTTCAGGGGGCTGCAACAGAAGAGAATAGGTGTTTCCAAAATACAGTGAACACAGTCTGAATTACAAATCATTGTACTTTATAAGAATTATTTTGTTGATGGTCAAGGTCCATTTAAACAAAAAAACCAACTTTTCAGAGGTTATATATTTTGATAATACCTTCTACATTGCCAGTATTTGCCTCAGGTTGTTAATATAGATGCTGTTCCAGTTGCTTAATTTCTAGACTCCTCTGTGACTTGCTTTACTTTCAGATGCAAAACAGGAGAACTTCACAGGACACAGCAGGCTTACCAGCACACAGACTTCTAACCCTAGAATCAGACTTGGCCAATGCTCTGCTGGACTGAGAAACTCTGGTGTCTTACAGTTTATACTGCCTGTGTGTTTCCAACCAGAAAGATGGCCTCTAGAAGTTCAAACTTCCCAGAAACATCATCTGATTTGATAAGCAGTTACTACTTCTGATTATTGAAATGCAACTGGGCAGCACATGCACTAATTTGGTAACTTCTACAACAGCTGGCACAACAGCAATTCATCTCAAGTAAGGTTTTGAGGCACCACCTTGAAAATCTAAATGCTTTTTCCATGGGCTCTTGCTTCAGATGCAAAGTTTTGACACAATCTAATGCAAAATGCAGGAAAACAAGAGAGCACACGTACTAACATACTGGCACTGAAACCAGCAGATGACTCCTTTTGTGAACCTACTCACTTATCTGGGAAAAGTTAATTCCATCACAGCACTCAACCAAATGACATTGTTTCAATATCACATGAGATGCTTACAGTTATAAAAACTCAGTTTCCTCAATAACCTAGCAGACTCTCTGTGAACTACATTTAAAACAATTAAATGAGTATCACAAAACTCATGTTGCTTCCTTGGAGTCCTGACAGTTAATTAATTCTCTCTCATCTTTACAAAGTACACTCAAAAAACTTGAGTGCTAGGTAAATCACATCATAATTCCCCATATAAAAGGAATACATTCACACCTGAAAGTTTTATGTAATAGTCAATGAGAAGTAGTACTAAACCAGAAGTCTCCTGTTCTAAACGTTTTTGAGGTTTGCTACCTAACGCAATTCTGAAGTTTCTAATCCAAAAACCAAGAAGTTCTGCTGTTTACATTTTGTTACACCAACTAGTAACATTATCAGTCTTACTTATTACCTTACTGTACCCTATGCAAATGAGAAAACACTTACTTTCACTGTGGCAGTAAAAATCTAACACATCACAACCCAGTGAAATAAAAATGGACTCAAATGTCATTGTTTAATGTCCTACTTTTGGTTTTGTACCTCCAGCAGGTCACTTAGAGCAAAGTGTCCTTGCACCATTTCATCTAGTTTTCCTCAATAAACTCGACAAAACCAAAAGCAAAAAAGGATATTATACCATCTATAATTATATGCCATATATACACTTGTCCATATATATAACAGATTAAGACTAAAATAGCAACTGAAATGACAGCCAAGATATTTTTGATGTGACCTCTGTAGAATCTAAATGTTCTTCCCTTGTTTTGAATGCAGCCATTTACTGAAAATGAAAAAAGAGAGGGCAAACACTGGAGGTATATTAATCCATGAACATGAAATTAAGTAGTACCTGGAAAATTACAAGGATGCACTTCAGAAGTGGTTTAAAGTAAACAGTCATGTTTTATACCTTTTTTTTTTCCTTAAAGTACATAGGCTTGCTGATCAACTGTAGTACTCTTAAGTATTTGCAGAAACACTAATATCCTCTCTGAGTATTCATGGGGGAATAAAAACAGTTCTAAATAAAGTTAAACATTCCAAAGGCAGGAAAGCACACACAAGATTAGCTCATATTGTACTGATGAAAATCTGGACCAGAAATCAGAACACACCCATACAAAAAGAACACATTATACTAACAACTGCTCTGAACAGAATTAAACTAAACAGTGTAAAGGAAAAGAAACTTTGTCTCACTAACAGACATGTAAGATAGCTTTCAGTTATATACATAACAATTCCCATAAAGTTACAGTTTTATGTGTATTACTAAATGCAGACAGCCAAAATGTTTTAGTTCAATCCTTAAATGCACAGTGTGAAGCTCAAACAAGGGGGGAACCACAATTTGAGGATCACAGCTCCCACTAACTTCAACCACAGCCAAAGAGGAACCATACTTGAATTCAGCAAACATGAGAGATTACTAAGCAAAAGTGGAATTTCAGTAAGAATTATCCAAGTGCTTCTTTCTACCGATACACAAGTTATTAGTTTAACAATCTTCCCTTGCTATTTGAAAAGGTTTATTGTCCTGGCTGGAGAGAGTTGGTGGATTCACTAAAGCTTTCTTATGTTGTCTTGCTGTACTATTAAAATTCCAATAGAACTAAGTGTGTAGTGATATTTTAAAAAGTTCTTAATTGATTACTACTTCTAGATACAGAAATGTTTTTTCCATTCACCAGAAGCTACTTCAAAACTTTAAATTCCTAAATAATGTGCATTGAAAAACAGATCCTTCAACAGAAGTACACCTCAATTATTTATACTTGTTCTTAGAACATTTAAGTCAAATTTAAGTATTACATGAACAGTCTTTAAAGAGTTCAAATATATTTTTATTAAAAGATGTGCTGAGCAGTTAAGAAACAGAAGTGTTAGACTGCATTTTAAACTGTAAGTAGTTTTTGTGCCAAGTTCAAAGGGCTGTACAACTATGCCAAACAGAACAGACACCAAAAAGCAAACAGTATGAAAAGCAAACTCCAAAGTTACACTCAAAGAGAACCAAAGATTTTAAATAATTTTTTGCTGATCTAGTTTACCAAATGGCAGACAACACACAAAGAATCAAACTTAAATCTTCAACACACCTTCTTCACAAGAATGCTGGAACTTCTCATTTGGGTCAGATAAAGCAGTCTTTCACTAGCACACAGAACAGGAATTATTAAAGAGAAGAGAGAGGTTTTTAAACAACTCTTACCAGCACTACCACAGGACTCTCCACTTCTACTTCACAAGGACCTGCATCCTTGTACTGCTGCGGAGACTCTATAATAAGATCTTTCTTAGGATTTCTGATTGTTCTTGCCTGCATTCTTTGCTTGAAAATACAAACAGCAGCAAAAACATATGCCTCTTGGCATCAAAGTAATCAACATGCCAGTGATCCAGTGAAAACAATAGCTTTTTCTTCAGCACAAGCAGCAGAAAGTACAAACTAGTCTGACTTCTCAGCTGCAGTTTGCTATATCTGTCATGGTGGGAATGCATGTCAGGGAAAGGCCAGCCCCTAAGCATGTTGTATTCCTCCAGAGAGGGAAAAAAAAAAAAAAAGGTGGATCCATTTATCCATTTTAATGCCTTGAGGTTACAAGTCAAACACAAAAGAGAGTGTGCATTTCTAAAATGACCATGTAAAGCAGTCCAAGTCTTTTACAGCACTTATAAAATCAAGGCTTCAACAGTTTAAAATATTTTTATTGTAAAAAGTAGACACTTTTTGACAACTAGGTCTCTTTAGAAGTATAAAACCCTAACTGTTACTATTTTTTTTTTTTTAATTAACACACAGGTACTTAGAAACAACCAGCCACTAACCAAGTACATTCTCTAGGACCAATGGCCCAAACAGATACATCGCTCTTGTTTGACAGCAGGATGGAGATGGGTTTTCTAAATCTTAGTGCTAAACCCATATTAAAATTTTACCATGACATCAAATTGTCTTCACAGGAGAAAACTTTATATATACTCCACAAAGATACTAACTCAAAAATAAAATTTAAAAAACACTCTTTCTACCTTCAACTTTTAAACACTTAATGCTTCCAGTAAACTACCAGTCTCCCCCAGCACCCTTCCTCACTTGAGCCAGTCCAGCATATTATTAGTGCTCTCAGCTCATTCATACCTCCTCAGAAGCTGCTAGCATTGTACATGCCATCACTGATCATCTTCCAAAACAAAAACCAACAAAAAGCACTGGGAAGACAATGCAACAAAATCTTCAAACATTTTTACTGAACTCAGCCACTTAATAGAGCCTCAGCTCTCCAGCCATAAAGACCAGCTGGCCATCACTTGCTGCCTTTGGCTTCCATAGGGTTCTGGTTTTTCTGAGAGGACAGCACACTGTGGGGGTGCCTCGCCTTGCCTTGTGAACAGTTTTCAGAAGTGCCTTTTGGCTTCATGATTCAAGACTGCACAGCGCTCCATGGTTAGTCTCTTCCATTCCTGTCCTTAACTGCAACATAAACTCAAGTCATGCCTCAGCTTTGCTTTTGTAATCTAATCTACCTTCCTGCTATACTGCTAGTTACAGAAATTGTTCAGCATCCCCACAATGGCAAAATAAGAGGTAACAATTTTCATCAGGATCATTTATGCACAATTCTTTAGCATAGTGCAAAGCTATTTTGTAAGCAACCTAGATGACATTTTTGGCAATTTTGAAGCTTTGACTAACCCAGCTCCCCCATGCAGTAGTTTTAGCATATGATTGTATGCTAAATTCTTCCTGAAAAAAAAGTGAACTGTGATGAGCAGTTTTATTCAGCTTTTGAAAGGGGTATTTTTGGTTTTCTCTTTGTTTCTTTTTGACTCTAATGACTTGCAACCTCCAAGTACACAAACCTCAATGGCTGTATTTACCAAACAAAAATACATGTGAGAGAAAAAAATTCAGCTCCCCAGAGAAGCACATCCCTATTTTAGAGTCCCTGTCCACAGAGCAACTAGACAGCTGTGGAAACTAAGCCACCACCTTCATCCAACTCTCAACTCTGCTCTACTTCTTTGGACAGTTAATTATCTCACTTTTATATAACTGACATCCTAAATTTAAATTGACATGAATTTTTATCTAATAGAAGAGAAAGTCACCTTAATCTGCAGAAAGCAGATCAAATTGTGGAGAAGCGTAAATCTCTTTTATTGCTAGTATTTTTAAGAAGGCACAACTTCAGGCACAGGTATTTTACCCTTCCAGCCTAACCTAATATGTTAATATCCCTTTCTTTTCCCCTTCTCTCTGCTCTCACATCTGTATAAGATACTGTTATTTCAGCTTATTGCAACTGTGAAATTGATTCTGACCAAGAGTTTGTCTATCCCATCCACCACACAAGCACATTTGTAATGAGTGGACTGAAAATAAATTTAACTATTAGTCAGACAATGAGTTACTATGTTGTTTTTTCTCTAGAAAAACCAAGTTCCATGCATTTACTTTTTAAGCAGTCATATATAGACACAGAACCCTAGAAAACAACATAAAGCTTCTTTAAGAGTTAAGAAGGAAACCAGCAGTTTAGTTAAATCCACAAAACCAGATCTTCCTGTATACATCAAGGTAGACAATAGTTCAAGAACAGTTAGTTGCACTTGACTTTTATTTTGCACCAGCCCCTTTTGTTTTCAGGAGACGGAAGTACAGAACAGATTGGACTAAATGATGTCATTACTTGAGGATGCAGCTGCCAAACAGGAATTTGTTTCATTTAGATTGGCTGCAATTATACTTAACTACAACCAGAAAGGCACCACCTGACTGTGCACAAGGCACTTGCAAACACTCACGTTAATATTTTAAATAGCATTTCTTCTGCTTCATTTAACAAAGGATTCTACTTCTAAACTCTAACATTGTTTTTATCCTGGTCAGGTACTTCTCTTCAGTGCATCTGGCTAACATTAATTCAGTATAAATGTGATTTTCTTTTCCCATCACCCTCCCTATTCCTCTCTAAACATAATGATGGACAAAAAGAAAGCCAACATTTTTATAGCATCTGTTTAAAGATACAGAAATTATTTTTTTCCTACTGAATGGTTAATGAAATGCAAGCTAGAAATTAGATTAACACACACACACCATTACAGGAAGCTCTTTTATTTAACAACAAAAGTGTGAAGCAGTACCTCTGGTGCTATATCCTGCATGAAATAGACCTGAACTGCTAAATTGATGTGTATTTTCAACATTTATTTTCTCCTGAGGACTTAGTGATTATATCAATAATTAAAATCACACACACACAAAATTGTTACAGGGAGAAAAAACAAACACCATCACAACAACAAAACAAAAACCCATACCAAAAAACCTGCTTGTCCAGACAGCCCACAGTAAAAAGAAGTTACTTTAAAAAAAGAGGTACAGTAAAAAAACCCCCACCAATAACACATTACAATTCAAAACATGAATGGTGAAAAACAAGACTAAGACATGCTGAAAATGTATCATGACCTGTAGTTTTAAATCATTTAACTGCAATTAAAAAAAAAAAAGATACTAGAGGGAATGGGCTTAAGCTGAGCCAGGGTAGGTTTAGATTAGATATTAGGAAGAATTTCTTTACTGAAAGAGTGGTTAGATATTGGAATGGGCTGCCCAGGGAGGTGGTGGAGTCACTGTCCCTGGAGGTTTTTAAGAAGAGGATAGATGTGTTTCTTCAGGGGATGATTTAGGGATAAGAGTAGTGTAGGGCTATTGGTTGGACTAGATGATCTTGAGGGTCCTTTCCAACCGTAATGATTCTGTGATTCAATCTGTTGTATGAAGCAGTTACCTAAATAAGGATCAGCATAGAACACTGGAAAACAATACACACACAAAAAGAATGTCACTGTACAGAAGTTCTTTGCATTTCCAATATGGCTCCCAAAATTGCAGGAAATTACTAAGTAGAGACCTACCTGCAAAATAACTCAGATTATTAGGAAAACAATGCATTCAATCTTTTTACAAACACAGTGGCTTGAAGGACGCCCACGGCACTTAACAACTGTACTGTGCATATTACTTTTAATAGCCAAATAATTGTCTATTTTCTTGCATCATATACCCTTAAGGAATTACCTATGTAATTACAAAATTACATATGTAAAAATGTTCTCAGTATTCCCAGCATACCGCAGTGATTCATCCAGCAAACTTGCTGCCCAAAAGACAAGTCCCCCATACATCCTCTTACTCCTTCAAATCAGTCTTCACTCCAAAAAGCTTGCTTTCCTAATGTACCATACCACATAATGAAGAGTAAGTGACAGCAAGGGAATAGGCAGTACATCAGAATTTCCTCTGAACTTTTGAAGGAAGAAAGGAGAACCACTCAGTAACAAGCTAAAACCTGAGTAGTTTGCTCTAATGGCCCTTGTTTTGCTCCAACCTGCATCAGTACCACTGTTCAGCAGCCAAAATCAGCATTCACTAATCTACCAGCTAAAATTACAGCCATCATTAGCTATTCTGAGGAAAGAACTGTTGCTCAGCCTGTAGCAACTAGGGGGATGAGGAAAGAAGAATCTTGCAGTAGGCTTGCATGCCTGTATATGTGAAATCCTTACAACTTGACAACATCATTTACTAAAACACTACACCTGTTCTCTACCCCTTTCTAACTCTTCAAATTCCCTGGCAACTCACAGCATCTCTTAACTTTCAAAAATTAGGGAGCGGGTTTGATGCACTTTTTTCTTGAGGGGTCTGGGGGGATGGTGTTGGTTTTGGGGTTTTTTTTGGGGGGGGAGGTTTGTTTGGGGTTTTTTTTGTAGTTGTTGGTTGGGTTTTGGGTTGGGTTTTTAAGGCAGTTGCTCATATGAAAATATGGACTCACTTGAGCAGAATGACAAGCACTATTAAAAGCCAATACTCCTCACTCTCATCTGCATTAGTAAGAGAGATTCTGGCACTGCCTTCCCATACTTGGCAGCCTGCCTTGCAGCTGTATTAAAGGTGCAACATTTCACATGTCAGTGGAAGATTCAGTGTTACAGATATATGTATCTTAATACTGCTAACTTTTGTAAATGTCCTGGAAAAATATATTCATAAGTGTAAGAGAAAGGTTCATCCAGCTGATAACAGATGGAACACAGCATGGAATTCATCTGGCAATTCCCTGCCATACACACTACGTTCAGGTGAAACAGATAAAGCCACAAGAAAGTCAGTTAGGAAGACTAATTTCTCCTCTGGCAAACACTGCAAAATGTGTACCTTGCAGTCCCACCAATTGGGAGTACATTCTCTAGTGGGGAAAAGGGACGCATGTAGACTTGACCTACTACCCTCAAATATTATCCTCAGTCTTAAAAGAATTTTTCCTGCAGATACAATGTTTAATCTTCTCTTTTGCATGCCAATGCATCGAGTGCCTGCCAACCTATGTCTGATGTTCCTCTCAGACACATCTTTCAAAGAAGTGTATTTGCTGCAGAAACTATGTGTTTGGAAAATTTGTGCTGCCATTTCCCCTCCTGAGATAGCAGAGGGATACCAGAAAAGGGCATTCAAGCATTCTTCCCAAAGGAGTCCAATGAAAGGTCAAAACAAGAAAAGGCTACAGACACCATCAGGAAATTTAGCCAGAACTACAGGCTCGTAAGACAGCATGTTTTTGTTTACCCAGAGCAGTAAGATGAAAGGAGCTAAAAGAAGAGCTCTCATTCAAGTGACCCATGAAAAACTACACAACAGACAGATACTGTATTCGTGTATGTCTGTTTCTTCCTTATAAAAAGACCTAATGAGGCCTAATGCTCCAGTTGCTGATGAATAAAAGCCACTTGTAACAGATACAAGTTGAGGCAAGATAGGAGAGTGAAATAACAGACTAAGCTATACAAATTATCTATACACCATTAGAGAATTGCTGCATAGGCTGTTTAAGCAAAAATAGGCAAAAAAACCTTCCACTTAGACTTATTTTCCTTACAACTCTCTCCTTTATATATTTCTACTTTATTTCTACTAAACTTTTATTAGATATAAGGAAGAACTTCTTTACTGTGAGGATGGTGAGATGCTGGAACAGATTGCCCAGGAAGGTTGTCGATGCCTCATCCCTGCAAGTGTTCAAGGCCAGGCGGAATGGCGCTTTGAGCAATGTAGTCTAGCAGAAGGTGTCCTCGCCCATAGCAGGGGGGCTGGAACTAGATGATCTTTAAGGCCCTTTCCAACCTAAATCATTCTTTGGTTCCATTATTCTAGCAAGACAAAGTATATGTGACAGGTTAGAAATGTTCCTAAAGACAAGGTACAGTATTTTCCTTGCAAGTTTGAATTATATCAGATGGATAGAAATAAACTGTACTCCTGAGAAGACATTCTCACCCAGGCTTCATTTTATGTTCCCTTCAAGCAATTGAAGAACAGACCTGCTTAAGGTAAAACTTCAGTTAGACTTAATGAAACCTTAGATATAGCCCTCTGACCTCTGGGTTACTGGCTAAATAAGAAAAATGTATGCTAAATCAACTACTTCTGCCTCTATCTCTTCACAGAACAAGAGGCTTTTCCTTCAAGGCAAATTACTTCCCAAGAGCTTTCTGTTCACAGGAAGTTTTCACAGATTTTCAACACTAGTTTTACAAGAGGATCAACGTGTTCTTAAATTAAAGCACTCCCACACATTCACTTCCAACAGCTCTGCAACAGGAGATATTTGATCCAAAAGAGCAAAAATAGACCAGATAGCAGGTACAGCCGAAAAGGCTGAGGTAAATTGCAGCTCAAATATGTGTTACAGCACAGACACATAGGTGAAGCCATACACCCATATTTGCATCTGTTGTAACAACCACAAAAATAAAACTCCAGGAAGTGACACACTGCCATTCACACAGCATCTCGTCAGAGAAGAGGATTCCTGTAGCTATTCCCTGTACAGTTTCTCCATGAGAAGCAAGTTAATTTCTCCTCCTGAAAGACATCCTTTCAGAAGAGGAAGGACTGGCCAAATTAGCTTTTATAGCAAAGAGTACAAAATTTGTGAAACTTGTCTTAAATTACATAAACTCACTTCTCACTGTTACCAGGATTGCAGTATCTTTCCCCTTCTTCCCACTCCTGAGAGAATCCCGTCTTCCACTCTTCAGGGGGCAAAGCCAGTAGCAACTGCTCCCCAGCCTCAGACAATGTCTCAGAAAGCAACAGCCAGTGCCAGCTGTTAAATGTGACCATTTAATAAAGTATCATTTTTTTTCTTGTAAAATTCTGACTTTTGTTCTTATCATTGTACTGGACTAGCACAGTTCATAAAGAAATCATCCTGGCCCCTTGGTTCCATGCACTCTTCCATACTAAACTTCAGAAGTATTTTTCTCTAGAAGAAATTTATCTTGATCCACTACTTCCAGCTGACAAAGCCATACAGAAAAATAAAAAGTATCACTACTTAAAAGCATCTAGAATTTTTGGAACTGAAAAAAAACCCCTTAAGTGACAGATGTGAAACTTCAGTTGTAAACAGCAGACTAAGCGTATTTTGTGCTTAATCTTGCCAGTTTGAAAACCAGTTTTGCAGGGCAAAAAAAGAGAAAACATTGCTTGAACAACAGTATCGGAAACAAAGGAGAAAAAAAAATACAAAAATATTTTACTGCGACCTCCAAGTTACAAAAACTCATATTACATTTGAACAAAAAGTATTTCTTCATTCACTTATCTAATTGTACAAAGAATTTAAGGCCATTAAAGGTGTTATGTCTTTAATTCAATGAAGCACAAAAGTTACTGGAAGTATTCTTTGTCCAGAGGTTAACAAATGTCTAATAACCATCTGTATGAGGCTAACTTAAAAATGGCTAACAGTGTAAAAAGGCTTCTAATACCTAGAGGAAGCCATTTTATTTTTAATATCAAACCATATTAAGAATTTATAAAGTGCATTACTATCATGAAGGGTAATATACATACTGTAAGCTATTTTAAGCATGTGAAGACAGTTCAGATAATTCTTTTCTGGAAGCTTACATGTTTGTATCCATGTGTGTGCATATAAATACACACATGCATCTACATATACAGATACATATGTACACATCCTCCCCCCCTTTTTTTTCTTATATTTGCGTTCTGAAAAAAAGGACTTGAACAGTATGAAGACAACAAAGCTTTGTGAAATTTCTAAAGGCTTTCCATAACTGCAATTGCACAGCATGGGTATGCCAGCAGGCACTACAAGCTTGTCAAAATCTGTTCAGTTATTTCAGTGTACCACACCCCTCTTATTCCAACTATGTAGGCCAGTGACAAAGCAATTAAGAAGTAACTCCAATTATTTTTAAATAAATATTTAAATCCTTAACTAGCCCAATTTTGAAGCAAGAGGTGCATATTAGCTATTGCAATTCCACCCCCTCAAGCCTAAATGCAATACATCTGATGCACAAATGCATCATTAACCTGGGGGTACAAGGAAGACAGTCTCACTTTAAAGCCTGTTTTCTTTGCATGAGGCAACACCTAAAAAAGCCTTTGAGAGCACAGCAGGTTCAGAAAACAGTTACTACTCCCTTTAACCATTTTTTTTTTCTTCTAGAATGCTCCTGTATTCCTGCCAGTAAGGTAAACAGAATAGTTTCAGAGGAAAAGAAATGTACTCAAATCCATCTAAAAAAATAAACCTTAAATCCTGTGTTACTGTTTTCCCATTACATTTCAAACAATGTAATCATCTGTTGTTCTTCAGGTGAAGTGCCAAATACATTTCAAGAGTATGTTTAGAAAGATCTAACAGCAAATCTCTACAATAATCATGTTTATGGAGCATGAATTCTTCAGAGCTATCAGTACAAATCTCAATGATATAATGAATATGAAAACTAAGCTTTAACATTACAGCTGCATGCACACACGAATTACATGTCACATACATGCACTAACATCCTACAATATCAGAACAAGATACATTCATGTCTGCACACAGAAAATGTAAGTAAACATGGTATCCTGTTTTCAGTTTAGCTTTCAATTAGTAGATAAAATTATTAATGAAACAAGTTTGTATTTACCAGGGATGAATGAACCAATATTCCTGAATCTTCACTTGGCAAGCTGAATGCTGTGTATTCAAGGGCATTGTTTTCCCCTTGCTGTTTGCAAATATAACCACAGTTTCTCTCCAAAACTGTACGAATGCCTTTAAAGAGAACCACACTTGTAGTGCAACCCATTCCCAATCTGTTAAATTTTGCATTTCTAGCAGTCCTGATTGCATTTGCAGAATGTCTTCCTTTGCTCGACTCGAATCATTTTCCTGTGCTCCACAGAAATACCTCTTTGTACAATCTTCATTACGTCTGACATTTAGTATGTTCCTCAACTAGAAACCATCAGCTACTGACATGTAATCCTGTTTGCTTAAGCCAAACGCTGCCAAAAATCCAGCTGCAGAAGACAAAAATCAGAGGGTGACGAAAAGCAAAAGATACCTCAACTGTAGAAGACAGGAGGCTCTCAGCACGTGCTATACTCCACAGCTGAGATGAAAAGATATTCCAGAGGGTCAGAGAAAAAGCTCCTGTATTTCAGAGATCCTTAGAACACAATCAAAGATGAAAGGAAACTGCAAAGATACTGCTGCAGTTTCTGCTGCCAGCCACAAAGAATCTTCATCTGCTGCAAGAAAGCACTCTCCCAGAATGCTTAGCACAGAGTTCGTACTGGCAAACATTTCTTTGCTTGACCTATATGTGCTTTTTAGTGTTTAAAACAAAAAAACCTTCAAAATAAAACATGAGGAAAATTCTCAAACAACTGCCGCTATGGAAAATAGCCCAACATGTTATATAAACCTACTCAAATCAAAACTATATGTTATCAGCATGCTATTATCAGTTCAGGCAAAAAACAAGGGAGCTGAAGGCTGTCTTTACTTTTTCCTTTCTTCCTTACATGCAAAGTGACCAGACAATTCACATCGGACAGAAAATTACTTTATCTAGTCCTTGATTGTAAATAGTCAATAGACATTAAAAAAAGGGGGGGGGAAACACAGCTGACTATCTAGTTCAGATCAATATCCACATCTAAAACGAAAAACATAGAATGACATTTAAAATACATTTCTTGGGTTTATAGTGCATCACATGTGTAGTCATCAAATTTATCATTACAGGATTCTACTCCACATGCTGTGCTGGTATCTGTCATACAAGTATGTAAATAGCTGACACTGAGAAGAAATGTTAATTTTTTTAAACTACTTTTAAAGGCAAAAAATTTGCAAAAACAACTTTCCCAATCCAATCCAAAACAGCACCAATCACCCTGTCAGAAATGGCTGCTAAGTTTTATATTTCTGCTAAACTGAAAGCACTAAGATGTATTCACTTGTTTACTTACCAAACTGTAAAACTGGATGAAAGAGCAAACATAAAAACTCATAGTTGTTGCAATGGAGTTAAAAGAAGCTAAATTAAAAGGAAGTATGAACACAGGGAATACAGATTAGCGATGTCAGCTACAGATTTGCCCACACCCAAATCAACTTATCTCAAGGAAATACTTGCATGCTATAATGAGACATTCTGAAGAAATATTTAAGATTTATTGGCATTTTCCCCTTAACATCTGGCTAGTTAATATATCTCAGCATGCTTCTGATTACATTTCTAACCTAAATACACCATAATAACAAGCAGACACATTGATTTTTTTTTTTTAATCAATACTTGACAGTGATCCAAGTAGTTCCTGCCAGTCCCATAGGTAGCAGTTAGCACATTCCACTTATTGTAAGAAATAGAGATTGCATGAAGGCAGCTCTGTTAGAAAAATCTATTATTTCTTTCTCTTTTTTTTTTTTGGGGGGGGAGGCAGGTGGAGAGAATAAAGAAATTCTACTATGAAGTGCAAAGATACTTCATACATAACCATGAACTTGTCACAGCACAGCCTCTGCACTTTTTTCTTTTCCTCTATCTACCCTTTGAAGACAAGAAGCAGGTTGGAAGTGACCCTGGGATGTGCTATAATTCAAAATCAATTAAGAGCAAATTTAATTCTAACTATTTCTTGAATAAATTTATCATCATGTTTCTAAACTATTTTAGAAAAGGCAACTGAAACTGACTTGGATCAACACACTGGTAACAAAAATGGCATAAAAAACCTTCTAAATACAGCTTGAAAGGGAGAGATATGGGGGCACCAGGAGCAGGAAGAAACCGTAAAGGGAAGGAGCTTGACCAGTTGCTTAAATATTACAAGAAATCTGAATAGTATGCAATGTAAAGCAGTCTGCCAACAAGCAGACTTTTTTCCAATGGCATTAATTTGGTGAAAAGTGAGAAGCTTCTAGCTTCACCAAGATTCCTGCAGTTATAATAAGCAGCCATACTGCAAAAGCAGTAAACATCCAGAGAGAAATGTGACACACTGTACTGTTATCCATTATGGTATTCATCTCAATGTGAAATGGGAGGCTGGAAAAATTCTTGTAAGGATCTGACAGAATTTTCTCTACCAATTGAAGAGAGCTAAAAGACAGCCTAGGGCACGTAAAGTCTTAATCCAATGGTTTAAAAAAAAAAAATAAAAATCAAGTTACGAACAAGCCATTGGAAACTGCCTCCTTAACTGAGCCTGGGTTATGAAAAGGTCTTTTTCCATAAGGAGGGCAGGAAAGGAAAACTGTAAAGGAGAGACACCACTAATGCCCTAATGCCTGTCTTGGTTTGTGAAAAAGGGTCTGTGCCAAGAATGCAGACTTATGAAGAGCTACTTGAGTTAGTAGTTATTGAAAATATTACATCCTGAAGCCAAACTGCCTGTTTATATGGGAGCAACAAGTTCTTCCTTGCTATATAATTTATTGAATCTGTACTGACTGCACTGTGAGATTCCTGAAGACAAAAAGATTTATTAGTTGTTGGCTCCAAGTTGCTCACAAACATATCCTTTTGAGACATGCTCTCCTGGACAGGTAATAAAGAAGATGCTCTATTGTCATCCCCCCCCAGACGACTGTTTAATAACACAGTTACACCAATTGTTTAAGGGTCTAGCCACCAGCCCTCCTCTGATTACAGTAAATGCCTAATAATCACTATTCTCTTTGGAACTGGAGGGCTTCAAATCAACACAGTTAAGCAGTCCTTTGACAACCAAATGAGATCCAATAAGCATTATCACAGAGCTGTAAAGTAAAGGTGTTCTAGAAATCATATAGTTTTAACTAATGTTTACAAGTTCCTGTTTGACACTGCTTGACATTTACAAAGTTAAAAGTCTTTAGAGAATCATTACCTAGGTTGATTTAAGATCTTGAGGGGATCCTGTAAAATTCTCATTAACAAAAAAAGAACTTATTAGAGGCACCTAGACAGAAATTGGACAGTTGAAAGAACACAGATCAAACTAGGGAGACTTTCCAATCAAATGTGTTCCTACAAAACAACATGGACATTCTGCCTTCAGACATGTCATCACTAAAGCAAACCCCTTCATAAAGATACAGACCCATATCTGCAGGAAAACATACTTCAGGCAGGGTTCAAACATCTAGGTCCCCATCATAAGAGCCACAAAAATATCCTTGATCTCTTTAAACATTAGGGATGTCTACTTACATTTTTGCCTATAAAGTTGTCCTTGATACTTAACATGCCTGAATCGATGCCATTTTGACAAGAGTGAACATCTGGTTCCTTCTAGATCTTAACACATCCTGACTGAATTCAGCTTTTTACAAAACGTGACAGTATTTGTAGGTGGATCGTCACCTTCTATCTGGCGGCTGCCTATATAACAGCTCAGAATGGTCCTGATGTGGGCTTAAAAGCCTCTTGAGCCCAAAGAGATAAAAACCACCATCACTTACTCTAAAGAGTGCCTTAACAACTAGCTGACAGTATAGCAAAGCCAGCATACTTGTTTCTCCCTGAAAAAGCTATGCTGCAGGAAAGAACTGAAGATCCAGTAGATCCACAAGAGGGAAAAGAAGTGTATGTGCAACAGTTCATACTTCACAGGAATCTTCCTAGAGAAGAGGAAGAAGAAAATTCAGGTGCTGGTTCCTGTCACAAGGACTGTTTCTGCAGTGACTGCTTCATGCAAATTACATAGAACAATTATGTCAGTAATTGTCTTCAAGAACTCATATTTCTTCAGAAAAAAAGGAACTGTGATAAATGCTGCTTTGTGGTCAAACTAATGCAGAGTGTCTGTTTGGATATGGATTATTCTTAGTAATCCTCATACCCACTTCCCAGAATGGCAAGAAAGACAATAGAGGGAACTACAGGCTGGTCAGATTCGCTCCAGTCTCCAAGAGAACTATAATGCAAACGCTCCTGGGAATCATTTGCCAAAATATAAAGAGTAAGAGGGAAGTTCCAAGTACACAACAGGGATTTATCAAGGACCAATTATGCCTGACCAACCTGTTGGCTTTCTGTGATGAGATGGCTGGCTCTGTGGACAAGGAGATAGCAATGGACATTGAGTTATGTCAGTAAAACAAGGCTTCTGACAGTCTCCCATAGCATCTTTGCAGCCAAATTAGGCAGATGTGGTGTGAATGAGTGGATAAGGATGACATCTTGTTGGACAGCAAGTTGAACATGCTGATTAGGCTCCTCAGCACAAGATAGATACTGACATATTTGACTAAGTCTGATAGAGGGCCAGCATATGATGTATAAGACAAATATGAGAGTTCACCCTTAGGTGAAGGCTAAAGGGGGATTTTATTGCTGTTTGCAGCTAACTAGTAGGATGGTAGAGAGTCAATAAAGCCAGACTTTTCTTAAAGGTAAAGTCACAGGACAAGAGGCAACAGACAAAATATTTTCTTTTCATAGAAGGATTTATGTTGTGGTTTAATTACAAAATGCCAAATAACTAGTAGTTCTAGGTCACATAGTTGAGAGATGCAGAAAGGTCAGTCTTCTCACAAGTCCATTCTTACATGAGTTACAATGCATTTTCGTCCACAGACAGCACTGGTTGCTGCCAGTAAAGCATGCATCTCAAGTTTGAACTTAACTCAAGGATACCTGGAGGACAGACACACCAAAAATAACCCAAAGAGCTTTAGGAAGTTGTCCAAGTCAATCTAAATTGAACAAATGAACATCTATTGTTATGCATGAGACACAAAACACCTAGACCTTTTAACTCTTACCTTTCAAGCCATAACAGAGGATTTCTAGTATTGAAATATGCTCACTGCGCTCCATCTAGTGGTCACATAACTTTCAGCTTTCTGAAGTTGAAATTATTATTCTGGGCTCTTAAAAAACTGATAAGATAACCACAACAATTTTTTAAACTATTATTATTAGAGAGCTACAAAACAAGTTGTTAATGATAGGATGTTATTTTCAGAAACACTGATGAAACCATGCAGAATAAATAACAGTCAGCACTGCGGTACACTAAAAAAAAAAAAAATTAAAAACCAGATATTAAACAAACAGCATGTTCAGGGAAGAGCAGCAGGAACTTCAGGGCTAATATATCCTTTTGTACTTTTAATCTCTCTATGAAAGTTATTCAGGTCTTTCTCCTTCCCTTTGTTTGTAGTTCGGTCATGAGCAAGTTCCAACTTCCCCTCTGGCAGACCATTAGCTGCCAAAAGATTATGTTGGAAGTATTGTCCCTTGAACTTCACCAGCAAGACCATATAGAAACAGGATTGATTTATTTAGTTATTTTCCCAATTAGAAACTTTATATTTCATGTAAGGAAAAACTTACTGGATCATCCTGTATGCTCTGGCTGGTGAGAAAATAGTATACAACTTTACTGAGCCACCTAAGGCCACAGCCAGACAAATAACTCTGAGGTGGTAACAAGCCTAGCAAGCAAGAATCCCAAGACAATTTCTGAAGGAAACCATAATATCATCCTTCAAATAATTATGATGTGTGTCATCTCTTCATTAACCTCAGCACTCTCTTTAAACTCACTGACATCTGAGGTAGAACGTGAATTTAAAATCCCTCTTGGACTAGCAAAAAGTTGAAAGTGAAGCCACCTTGAACATTCCTTAAAGGCAAACATACTACTGTGATTTTCAGCTAAATCACCTACTGAGAAAGAGACAGGCAGACTTCCGGGTCTGGGTCTCACCCACAAACATGACAATGACATTACATTGGACAAGTATTAGTGCCAGTGCGAGTGGGTGCAAGTATGCCTGGCAGAAAGAGGTCTGAAATACCACTTATCACCACTGTGCTGGGGTGAGAGAGGAATGAGCTAGAGGAGGTAACTTTCAATCCTATTTTCACAAAGCTTCAGTTCCATATGATTCTATTGCCTATCCGCAGTCACTTAAAACCATGCCTACAAGTGAGTCTACAAAGGCATCAAGTGAAGTGTAAATAAATTCCCTGTCAGTATTTTGGTTGCTTAGTTGATTTTATGTGAGGTCACTTGATATTCCCACTGTATCAACAACTATGTTTCTTAGTAGAAGAAACTGCAAAAGGGAGCATTTTATTTCAACCTGTAGGGACTATAGCATTGTTTATGGATGGACTCAGTCATCCATAAAAATTTCGAAATTTTTATTTTGAAAAAAAAGCAAAGCACCATTTTGAAAAGTGAATGCTTTTGCTGACTGACTGTCCCATATTTTTTTAATTTCTAATATTCTTTCCTAGAACCATCACTAGAAGAACCTTTTCAAGAGCACTACAAAAGCTTTAAGGTGAAAAAAACAGTCTAACCCATGTTTCCTTGATTTGCTCAGAATTACAAAGTTGACATTTCTTTCAGAACGACCAGCATTGACAAGATTGTACACAAGGTCTACTTTGAATTTAAACTTTCCACAGAAATTCTGTGAATCACACTTTTCAAAGTTCAGCCTCAACTGACTTATTTTTTCCTCCTCTCTGTTTAAAGATAGAAAAATGATCCAGAAATTTCATGTTCTTTTTTTGACACAGCAATTCCAGAAGCTGAATAACAAATTTGTTCCTTAAACTATTTGACATCCTTCCTTTCTACTCATGAGCAGAAAGCAATTCTAGATGGTCCTCTAATGGGAAAGGGCATTTTTATTCAGAGGGGGCCCCAGACCCAAGGCTTAGCCTGGGCCTAGAGGTTTAAAACTAGGATTTCAGATAAGGCCTCAATTTACACTGACACGAACAAGTGCTCCAGTCTGAATCAGCCTGTGATCTGCTTGCCTCCTCAGCACACAGATCCAAGATTACCTTACTCTTAAAAAGCAAACACCTCACAGAACAAGTACACAGAAGAGTCCAGTTCTAGGCTCCCCAGCTCAAGAAGCCATGGACATCGTGGAGAGAGTCCAGCAAGGGCCACAAAGATGATGAAGGGAGTGGAGCATCTCTCCTATGGCAAAAAGCTGAGAGCGCTCAGACTGCAACCTGGAGAAGAGAAGGCTCAAGGGGATCTCATCAACATATATAAATACCTCAAGGGAGGGTGCAAAGAGAGCCAGGTTGTGCTCAGTAGCGTCCAGTGACAAGACCAGAGGCAATGGGCACAAACTGAAACACAGCAGGTTCCCTCTGAACATAAGGAAACACTGTCACTGTGAGGTTGACCACACACTGATACAAGGCCGCCCACAGAGGCTGTGGAGTCTCCATCTTTGGCAATACTCACAAGCCATCTGGACACAGTCCTGGGCAACTGCCTTTAAGTGGCTCAGGTTAACCAGAGGTTTGGACCAAATGATTTCCAGAGGTCCCTTCCAGCCTCAGACAGCCTATGATTGCATGAGAGAACCAGAGCACCCTTCTGTACCACATCCTTTGAGAGATCTTTCCTGCTGCTTTTGTTTGGTTTGGGGTTTTGCTGTTGTTTTTGTTTGGTTGGTTTTTAATTTTATTCTGGATATTCACTAATAGCCCAAAAGCAATATCACTACCTTAAATAGAGCACTAGTCACAGAATGGAGCTGTTAGTTTCAGCAGTCTGATGTGCCAGACAGAGTTTTCAACAAAGGCTTTTGATCTCCTTTCTCATTTTTCCCTTACTTCAACAGCTTGAGTCTCCAAACCAGGCAGCAGTCTGCAGACATACCAGAAGAATGCAGAAGTCAGTATCTGGATTCCCCATTCCTCCTCTCATCTGATTCATTAGGCACAGATTAGGAGATCAAATTGTTCTAACAGACACATAAATTCATCCTTACACCAACAAACAAACCCTGTGGTTGGATTAAGATTTTTATTCCCGTAATGTTTCTGCAGCAAAGTTGTGAATTCTCTCCATCAGTTACGATGGTAGAGTAGTAGATTACAACTTCAGCTACAGATGTTGGACTCCTTTGAGCAAGCCTTTGCACTCCAGAACAGTTTCCTTCATAAAATTCCCTTCAGAGCTTCTGCTCAACTTTATGAAGACCTTTATATGTCTAGTAAACTTTTTTCCAAAGCAGAGTTCATTGCACCAGTGAAATTCCGGCCCTTGCAAGTACAAGAAATCTTGTCCATAACATTAACCAGGTTGTTTTTTAAGGCCTCTAAGTTTGGTTGGTTTTTTTCAGTATCAGTGAAAGTCTCTGAGATAAATAATATGCTAACTTTCACTCTCATGAAAAGAACTTCAAGAACATATACAGAAAAAAAAATTTAAAAATCAAACAACCCACCACATAGGTTTCTCACGATGCAATTCCTACTTCTATTTCATAAATTTAAGTTACTAAGCACACCAGTGCTTCTGAAGTAAGAAAGAATGAGGAGGCATTGTGTTATTAATGGACTACTTGAGCAACTTTATGCCTTTTTTGCCTTGCATAATTAATGGTTTTCATGGACAGAGAAAACCTAAGGGGAGGTGAAGAAGAATGAATTTGCCTTCATCCTCTTTTAAATGAAGTTTTGCCATCAGTATCTACATCAAATGAAGTACTTAAGGTCATTCAACTTCAAAATCAAAACTAAACACTAGCTCAGGAAGAAAGTTTTATGTACATTTTTAACATATAATATTTTTCGTGAGATCACTGCACGAGGTAAGTTCTTCGCCCGCCATCAGAAATTTCAGGTCTAAATAACAACTTCTGAACACCAGAATCGAAGATGTTTAACATTTTCTTTATCTTCATAAAGAATCACTGGCAACAAATCACCTCTAACAGTTACAGAAATACTTAAAAAAAAAACAATATAGGCAATACATTTCTCAGAAGGACACAATCAAGCTTCCTACTATATCTAGAAAACTGAACTCCCCTTATTTGCTCCAATAACTTATCAGTAATTTTTCCTTAGTATTTGAATTTGGCAGAATCTTAAAGTTACCACCAAAATACAAATATTTGGTAGAACTGTCAAATTCACAAGTTGTTGAGTTCGCATGTACATTCATATATCTAATCTTAAGCACACACTACTCACACACAAGTGGTTGCTCAGTGCAATAACCACAGATATTTCAAAGTAACTTGAATATCTACACATATACAACAACAAAAAAACCAGTCGACATCAAAGGCCTAGTTTTGAAAATGAGTAATTACAGACCTTTCTGAAAGGCCATTTGCACAGAAGCACAATGTACTGGAACCAGATGACTTTAAGCTGGATATATGTTACAAAATACGTAAGTTTAAGTTTACTGCACAACACCAATATGGGGGAAAAAACCATCACAGTTGTGAAATTCCCAAGTTTAAATTCAGATATAATGAGTTCTGTCTCCACTGCGACACAAATATGTGATCCTGAGTATTAATGGCATGAATAGGAGGAAGAGGGGTAAAAGAGGCTTACTGTGGTATTCCATGCTGTATGAGACTTGCTGCCACCACAGACTGAGAGCCCAATCCAGCATCACCCTACATTTGACATTTGCTGTATTAGAGATAACTATTTTAAAGCAGTTACTCATCTATTTTAAACATAATTATCCTTATCTAGGGGGATAGAAAAAGCTCCAGAAAAATAATAAGGAAATAAGGTGCAGCTAACAAGAATGATCTAATGTTGTTGAATGGTTAAAAGCATTTTTGTTCACACAGAAATTCAGCTGTCCTGTATTTCTGCCCCTACATTCTCTTGCTGGAAAAGCAGCTTACTGGCATTTAAAATTTGAATAGGTTTAAAGCTATTTATTAACAGAAACTTTAGTTCTATATTCCAGCCTTCGAATCCTCACAACCACAGAAGTGTCTACTATAGCCTGTAAGTCCTCTTAGCAGAATCAGACTTGCCAGAAATAAAACATAGTTTTCTAGCTAGTATTTTGTATCTAATCAAAAAGGTTTTTACACGCACACTGCTGAAACAAAATTAGCATCTTTATCAAAAAGATCTTATTCTCTGCCAATTTTTATTTCCTTTAGGAAATGACTTCTTCAGGGTTAGGTATCAGGTTTTTATTCCCCCAAGAGAAAGTTCAACAGTTCAAAGCCTGGCTGAATAAGCACTACTGTTGGCATCAAGTTTCTCCAAGATGATGTCCACTGTCAGCAACAATTTTTCCTTTAAAATCTTGAGTGTCAGTTCTCAGCTTCCTGCTTTTACTCATCCATTCACAACAATTTGCTTCTTTCAAATTCCTTTGTATACAATTTCACATTCCTTAACAGAAAGCTCAACTTTATCCATGTTTCCAGTTTTTCTGTACCCATGAGATCCAAAAGGATCCTAGTCCTTACTCATCTCTTCAGCATTACATACCACCTTTTAATCCCTACTTTCCTAAAGCAAGCCATCAACGATCTCTTTCTACACAAACACAGCAGCTGAAATCCCAGTTAATGAGGTTCCATATATTCCATTCATCAGATACAGAAAAGCATATAAGTTCTCCATGCACAGGGCACACAAAAGGATACACAAATCAGAAAGGAAAATATCAAACCAAAATGAGTAGTACATAATCCTCTCAGTAACTGTATTCTTGGAATAAAAAGCTAAAACCACTGTAACAATATAGCACAGAGTGTACCTACCCATCTTTTTTTATGAAGTTGAGATACACAGAAACGAGACATCAGGACTAGAAAAACAAAGCTGACATCATGTTAAAACTAAGAACAAGTCTTTCAATAAAAAAGAATATCAGTGAGTTTAAGATCAAAGACTTGTTAGGAGATCCAAGTCTTTATGATATACTGATTTTCCTCCACATCTGAAAAGCTGAATTTCTGCAAGAATTTTAGATCTCTGGAGCTCTACCAGGTAGCTAAAGTTAACATATAAAGACAAAGACTGTATTAAGATGATTTCAACCTTCAAATATTCAAATTATTTTATATATCCAAATAACAAAGGAGAACTACACAGAATAATCTGGGAGTCACTCAGATTTCATCCTGTTTTCTCATATCTCAAGTTTATTCTATACAATGTTAATTTCAACACAGGAGAAACAACTTCTGCTGTGTTATTTGGCATATATTTTGCATTTTCATTACCTGTGTATTTGATATGGGCATTTTATTGACAGCTAAGCAAAAGCAGACCAAATCTGGTATGCCAAGCATTCTCTTAATTGCTTATTATCCTTAAACATCAGATTAATTTAATACAGGGTAGAACGCATTGGTTTGTCACTGAGATAATTCATCATTAACATATCATTGAGGAAGAAATCACACATCTCTCCAGCAGTGCTGCTGATCTGTATACAACATGCTTTGGGCAACTCATCACCACCTAAAGAGATCACTTCCAATTATGTGTAACACTAAAACTGCATTGGAGATTGCTCTGGGTAACAATGCTGGTTTAAGAGAATGACTTGTCATCCCCATAGTCTTACTCCCTAGACATAAATGCATTTGAGCAGCCAGAGGCATTGCATTAGTTACATGGCTTGTCTGAAGTCAAAACAACAACAATGCACAAGACGAAATTCAGCAAGGATGCTACTGTCAAGCATAAAATAGCAAAACCTGAACCCAAATAATCAAGATATATATTATGTGCCTTATGCCACAATGAAAAGCTGACTGTCAAATCAGAAATTTTCAGTTCAGCCAACCAAAGTGTACTTGTTGGTTCAGCAAATCAAATCTAACAGAACGAACATACAAGATGTCAAATGCTGATAAGATAGTTTGCTTCATTCTGGGATGAAAACTAGCTTGGCTAACCACATCTGCTTAATGTTTTTCCACTCTGCAGCCAAGCTATTTAGTCTGTCAGTTGGCTGAAAAATCTCCAACTTCCAGTTCCAATAAAGAGCAATCTGAAAATTTAAGATACACTGACATGTGATTTTCAGTCCTCTTACATCAGTATGATCCTAACACCTATAGAGCAGAAAAGATGAGCACATTTAGAAACATCATCTAATAAGCCTAATTTAAGATAGTAAATGTTTGAGGGTTTTTTTGCTAAGTTTATCAATACACTGTTGATGGGAAAAATGGACTGAACTGTTAAACAATAGCCACAATAACAAGTTAGAGAATCAATATAACCTCAAAGATATTAGCAATTCACTTTTATCTGCTACTGCAAGTAATGACTGGATGATTTGCATCACTGCTCAGTACCTTCTGCTGCAGAGATGTACAGTCAGAAGCAATATCTGGCTGTACATATGTGGACAGATAATTCACCAAGACCTTCTAGTTTGAATTCATTCTTTCCTATCTCCAGGTTCTACACTGCAAGCCTAGCCAATGGAAAACAGCTTCACTATTTTTTCAGTATTGCAAAACTTCAGTACTTCTTCATGAGCAAGTGATGACAGTAAGATCACACTAGTTACCAATGGTGAACAATGTTTTAAGCAACATATTTTGTTGACAACTTAGTTCAAAAAATCCTGGCAGAGTGCTCTATTAAAGAGCTTTGAAAAGCTGCTTAGGAAAGATAGTAGATCTTCTTTCCTTTAAAGCCACATATCTGAATGAAGTATTCCACAACTACTGTAATACTGGTAAGAATCCTATGTTCACCAGATTAGCCTAAGAGATTTTTTTAGGTAATAAAGCCCAGAAACTCCAACAGTTAAGAAACAGGTCAACCTGTCAAACTTATAGAAGTAAATACTATCCCACCTAAACTCATTCATTTCATTCCAAACAACACAATGCTCAACGAAAAGAGTTACAAGTACATCTAAAGGATGATGAAAAGGTAAAAAAGGTAAATCTGCAATCACTAGCCTTTTATTTCATGATTTAAACTGTATGTGAGCAGATACACAGAAGTTCAGTAATAAAATGAACAGCATTTATGACAGCAGAAAAGGCATAACAGCAAGGGCAAAACACAGCTGAGAAAGGAAGGTAAACTTCAGCACAAGATTGTATGAGAGAGAGATGGGGATTTTGCTCCTTGCATCAAATTAACAGAAAAGGACCACAAACTTGACATGAATGTTAAGTCACTATTTTTTAAATAGTGATAGAAGACCTTATTCAGAACAAGACTGAGCCAGTACACCACATCATCACTGCTTTAACCTTCTGATAATTCTGCAGAATATGCTGTTGTGGCAAAAATACCTGGAATATTTGTGAATACCATCCTGCTACGTATTTGGTCAACCTGAATGAATTAAAGAATCAGATAAATATTTTCCAACTCACCTCAATGACACTAGTCGTAAGTGAATTAAGAAAAACTTCTAAAGGATAAGGGGGGGGAAGGGCAAGGTTGCCAGTTACTGCAAAAGAAACCCCTGTGTCAGGAAAATACCTAAATCCTTTTCGTGGTGTCTCAAAATGATTTTTTATCTATCTATGTCTCTATCTCCTTCTTTCACTCTTCCCAGGAAAGACTTGAGCTCTGGAGAAGTGTTAACATATCTACTGGACGTTCATTACATTTGTATGTGCTAGTGTCTTGTGGAAAGTTTTAAGCCTTCAGGTGGACCCTGAAGTATGCATATTAGGTATTCTGTTACATATTCCATGACCCACAGTTAAATAAAGAGTAGATTAATATTAGAGTAATCGTTTTACTAAAGGTAGTTGCTTTCTAATTACAGCTACAACATTTGTTATTCTCACAACACATAACTATGACAAGACAAACACTGTTCTGACAAGCAGTTTAAAAAGTTAGACAAGACCAGACTTTGCATTAGCAAGAATGAAAAACAAGTCACAGATCAGCTTCCAGTGTCAGGAATCCCACCACCAAAAACTATCTACTTACACAGGGTTAAGTGCTTACTAAAATTTTCACCTTGGAGAGAACAGAACGACATGGGAAACAAATGCATGCCATGAATAAGAGCCTCCAGAGAGAAGCTCTGAAAAATCTTGCTGAGGTTGTTTAAGACAACACCTGGACAAAGCCAGGCCAAAAACCATACATCCCTCTGTCTCTTGGTCCCAGCTGCATCAGTTCACCTTCTAACATCTTCATACAGATTTACTTCCAGCAGTTCAAATTAAATTACCGCACCCAACTATGAACTGGCAAGAACAACTACGATGTTCTAGCACAGTACAGACAGTAGGAACAAATCATGTATTAAAACATTCCTACTACACTTGCCAACACTCATCTTTCACTCTATTCGACCCACGCAACAAAAAATGTGTTTTAGTTGTAAAGTGTGCAGACGGTAGCAAGATGAAAAATCGCTCCTGCACTACTATTTTCACACAGGCGAAAGCAGTTCGGTCAAACGAGGCCAAGGGCCAGCTGTACCCACTCTACAGGTGGAGAAGAAAGGAGGCACACTGGACCTCTCCCCCCCCCCATCTGCCCAGGGGCAGGTTACAGCAAGGAGGCGGCCGCTGCTCCCGGCGGGCTCCGCTCGCCCTGGCACCGAGAAGTTCGCAGCGGGGCGGGCGGGAGCGCCTGACCCTGGCCGCCGGGCGCCGCATCGCATGGCGTCCTCCGCGCGGCTGCCGCTGGGAGCGTCCCCGCTCTGCCTGCGGCTGCACCCGCACCTCATCCCGCCCGCGGCAGCCTCCCGAGGAGGCGAAGAACCGCAAGCCCGGCACGGGGCCGCGCCGGCCGACCTTCCCCCGCGCCACTGTGACAGCCCATGTGGATCAAAGGGCCCATCTCCTTCTCCAGGGCCACCGCCTGTCCCCCCCCGCCAATAGCCCCGAGAGGCCCCGGCGGAGGCTTCCGCGGCTGGAGCCTCACCCGGGCCCTTCACGGGCCGCCGCCGCACTCACCAGGAGGACGGAGCCGCGCACCACCTCGGAGACGCTCTGCCGCAGCTCTGCCGCTGTGCCGGGCTTGCTCAGCGCCCGCGTGAACTTCCGAGTCTCCGGGGCCGCTAGTGCCATGGCTGCCTCCGCGCTTCTCCGGCCCGGGCCGCCCGCTGCCCTCACGGCCCGGTCGTAGAGCGGCCCCTCACACGGCGGCGAAGTCGGGGAAGCGGGAAGGGCGCGAACCCGCCGGCGGGTGCCACAGCCGGCGCCGCTCCTGGCAGGTAGTCCCTCCCCCGCGGAGCTGGCGCGCGCCGCGCCCCCACCTCCAAACACACCCGCGCGCCGCCGGACGGGGGAGCGGGGGCACCGCCGCGAAGGCCCGATTGGCGCGGCGGCGGCGAGAGGAGCGAAGGGGCGGGGCCGCGCGCGCGGCACGCCGAGGCCCCGCCCCCACCTGTTCTCGCCGTGCCTTTCTGATTGGGCGCCCAGTTACCTGCCCGACTGCGACTCCCCACCTTCATTGGCTCAGCACCGACCTGAGGTTGCAGCCGGAAGTTCCTGCCCTTGTCGGACAGGCTCCGCCTTCAGTGGGGCGGACTATGGCGAGCGGTTGTGTGGCGGCAGGAGCGGCAGTATCCCGGTAGCGGTGGTGGGACATGGGGTGTGGGTTGGTGGTGTTGCGCTCGTCCTGGCTCCTCTGAGGTGTGGTGGTGATCGCAGTTTTGAGCGGTGGTATTTGCCTTCGCGTCCGGAAGGCTGGGGATAAGCCGTCGCCAGCTGCGCGGGGCGCGGGCTGCAGGCTGCAGCGCGGTGTCTGGGGCGGCTGGGCCTTACCTGCCTAGGCTCCGCACCAGCGGGTTTTATTCCTGTTTATACCTGTATCCATGCACACATACAGAACGTACGGGGTCTGTGTAAGCACAGGGTTTAAAGAGAAAGTAAAAAAGTTGTGAGATTGGCGCTGAAGCTTCGAGAGTCATAGTTCAGGACAAGCGTGTGCAGTATCGGCAGCACTGCTCAGGCATCTTAACGAAGCTTCGTTTGTGAGGCTTCCCTTTGTAAGGTTTTCTTCCCACAACTCAACAACTTTCTGTTTGTAGGTGAAGTTGCACACGTGTACTCAGATGCGTAGAAGTGTGCTTTTTCAGTTGCTGTGAGTACCTTTTGAGAGACTGGTTAGTAGTACTGTTAGAAGGTATGCAGGTGTCGAGCACCTTAGAGCTACATTTAAATGCTTGGACCATTTAAGAGTATTAGGGCTTGCACACCTTTATCTTCTTAGGCATCTTTATATAAACTAAACCCACCTTTCTACACTGAATACAGAGCTTACCACTGATGGAGGAAGCTACTGAGTGCTGTGGTAAGGGGGAGGGAGACTTTCAAGTGGAAAAAAAAAAAAGATCAGAAAGTGATTGTTTCTAAGGCTATGTACTCAAGAAGTGCCTACCAGAGAAAGGGCCTACTTCTGTGGATACCTCACAGATACACCTGTAACTAGTAAGATTCCAGCGGACATAACTGAGATGATTCTTTAAGAATGATGAAGGATAAAAAGTCTAAATATACAAATCTGTAGCTTCCACCAAGGGATTTTTTTTTTGCTTGTGAAGGATCTTTCTGCAGATACTTTGAAGATCTGTATCAAAGGCTCATTTATTCAAATCCATGAGCTGTATTTTTTTAGTAGGATGTCTGTCACAACTTTTATGTTCATATTAGCTTATACCTTCTTTATGAAACTATGTAAACATTTAGCTAGAGTAACTAGAATGAGCTATCTTAGGATAGAGGGGGTTTTTTATCTTAATCTGCAGGCTATGTCTGGATCTCAAAGCTCCACAAGATGCCCTAGATTTTTATATAAATAATACATGAAAATTTTCTAAAATAAAATCGTGTTTTATTTTCAGAGCACTCGGGGTCTTTGCATTCTGGCAGTTCTGACCAAAAAACAATAGCCTGATCTACTTTTTGTATGGTTGCTTGAATGAAAAATAGTATAATTTAAGTATATTTGCTATATATAAATATTACCCATATATTTTTATCAGCTTCACTGAAAAAAGGACAATGTTCTAAATCAGAAGAAAACTCTGAATGATACCTGTATAGCTAGAAATGCATACGAAAAATGTTAAATAGGTATGTGGTAGTTTATTTAGGAAGACTGTACAAGATACCCAGAAGATGACATTGCCACAATCATCAAAGTTTCTTTTCAGCTGAAGGCATTCAGTTGAAGGAAGAAAGTGAAAGCGACAATATTTGTCTAAAATGAAAGGAAAAATATGGATGCTGATACACAGAAATGCTAAACTAGCAGTTGTGAAACAATGAGAATGAATATATGAATGAGAAGTCCTGACATGTTGCCTGAAGGACAAAGGGAATACATCTTCTAAACTGTCAGGATCAAGAAAGAAAAAATCTTGACTGTGGCATGGGTTCCCAGCTACTTTGAAATACATGATTTTCAGTAAACAATGCCAATGTACAGAAGCATTTATTTTCCTTATTTAATAGAAATCTAACAAAGTGTTTAATAGAAATAATATTTTATGGCTATAATTGCAAATATTTCATTCAGTCGTTATGTAGTAAAGATGCTAAATAGCAACAGGTAGTGGCAAAAATGTTTAAAGTTTCAGGATCAACTAAGTCATGTCCTGGAATTTTATGAGGTTCTGAATCTTTTATAGTAATAATTTACCTATATATGTTTGTTCCAGAAGTGAAGGAGAGAAACTGACTTGACACCATTAGAAATATAAAGCAAAAGGTTACTTGAGCTAAAATAACATGACGAGAACTTTTGGCAAAATCATAAATGTGAACCATAAGAATCACATGTAGGAATTAAAGAATTATCGAGTATCTAATATCAGCAGGATTTCATGGAATTTAGGCCTGTGTTTACTAGGACTAGTATTTCACCTGGCAAAGGTAACTGCATAAGTTTGAACTAAGACATTTTGCCATATTTTATTTAGTGCCAATATTCTAGTCTAAAAATTTTTTATACAAAATTCGCAACATGTATTTATCTGAACCAAAAAAACACCCAGCAGATAATAATTATGTTTTGAAAATCTTCATTAAATGATTTAGCAAAGTACAACAAGGATTTTGGTTTTGTCCAATCCTATTCATAATTGTTATTAATTTGTGTAAAGAAAAAATAGTCACTAATAACATAGACGCAGATGTAAATATTTACAGGGAGATGTTACTCCTGAAGAAGAGCCTGCTTTTCTTTGCAGGGCATCTAGAATGGGACTTAATGAACTGTAAGGTTGCTGTGTACTTTTAAGAAATGCCTCATGTCGTGACCACTAGCAGCTGCCTAAGAGTGCCTATGGGACACATCTTTCTTTATCAGCATAAGGGTTGTTATCTTCAGAAGAGGATTTTTCTGCTCAGTAGTGATGGAGATTTCCAGCTAAGCCAGGCCATATGCTGATTCCCAGATTTCTTATATGTAATCAGTCTTTCCTGATGTTGTCAAAGATGTTTCCATTAAAATTGCAGAATGATTTAGTGTTCAAGTACAACTTTTTTTTACAGTGTTAATATTTGTGACTCCCCACCCACTTCAGACTAAGAGCAGCATGGAGAAGATGACTGATAATCTCCTAACACATAAAAGTACTGACACTATAATTCAAAGTAGTCTTTATGACTGTAAGTCCTCTATTATTGCCTTGCCTGCTCTTTCCCTTAATTTGGCATAGTTCAAATTTTCATTCTGAGTAAGTAACTCCTTCATACACAAAGAATTTGGATAAATATTCCTTGTTTCAAGGTCAGTTTAGATACAGATCCAAGACATGAGCTGAGAAATAAATAATAGGATGTGAGCTGTATTCAGGAAAGTGATCAAGCAGTGATTGTTTACACTGTATGCAAGTCCAAAAGCTCATAGTTCTTATCTCCATGGCAGAGTAACTGAGGCAGCAGAGATCTTTGCTGTCACCGGGGAATAGTTTTCACCATATGCTGTTCGCAAGAAAAGGAAAACAGGTTGGGGCTTTTTTGTCTAGTGCATATTTATCCAGTATCCATTATGGTAGTGTATTTAGGAGCTTGTTTCCCCAGTATAATACATGCTCAAAATACTAAACTTTGGTTCTTGTATTTTCTTCCTTGCCAGTTCATCTGACTGTCATTTATAATAATCATAGCAGATATACTGTCACAAATAAATGTCATATACTCCCATAAAATAACCTATGCAGTATTTTATTATATAGATATTTATATTTTATACAATATGCAGCTAATAAAAATAACTGCATAATTGCTAATTTTTACTGGCTAGATCTTTGGCAGATTTGAAACTGATTGCTGTCCTGGGGTTGACTTACTTAAGGTAAACAAGCAGAAGCAGTTTTTAAACTTTTTAAAACCATTTTTAAATAGCTGCAGGGCAATCTTAAAACAAAACAGAACAAAAAACCCAACCAAAGTGAAAGGAGAATGCATATCCAAAAAAAAAAAGAAAAAAAAAAAAAGGAGGAATTATTTTAAGGGTTTGAAAGTTTCCTGTCCCTTTATAATTTTTGCATATTTGTAGCCTGTGATGGTATACCACAACAATAAGCCTTATTCACATGGGTAACCACAATGAAACTACTAGAAAAAATCACATGAGGAAACAGCTGCAAGAGTGAATTTGTGGATGTGGTGTAAATAAGAAAAATGTAAAAGAGAATGCTGAAATTATACTAGTACAGAACAAAAGGGCAAAAGTCTGACATCTTTCCAAGAAATAAAGACAGATACTGCATAATTGGCCCTGGACTACACTAGCAACATCTAATAAAAATAATAATTCAAATGTGACCAATGGCCAATGTGACTTAAGATAAACTTGCATTTCTTAGAAAGCCAGCTGGAATTTGCTTAACTGTTAAGCACCACAGTGTAGAGGGGATCTCTCTGGGTGAGTAAATACAGACTGGCTCAAGATGCCTACTGTCTCCTATTTTCCTCTGAAACAGGATGAATGGAAGCTCATGAGCATTTCTTACCCCACCTTTGCCAGGACAAATGAAAAAGGTCATTTTAGGCTTGATTTTCTAGGTTTTCCTGATGTGCTGTTTCAAAACTACTGAACAGTACTTTCATTTAATTTTAATTGCTTGTGTGAACAGAATAAGTTGTCAACAAGATGATTGGGTAATTGTCTATTTCAAAGCTACAGCTACCTTGTTCTGTGTAGCAACCATAACATCAAAGAGCCTTCCAGAAGCTTATTAAGCAATGTGACTAACATGCTTTTTTTCTCATGGAGAAAAATGTATGCTGGAGTGTTTTTTAATGTTTTTTTAATAATACATATTCCATCCATTCACCTATCCATGTCTTCTTTTTTTCTGTTAGACAAGAAAAATTCACAGGAAGAAGCCTTCAAAGCCTGTGGTGTAGAGTAGGGAAGTAGTTGCAGGAGATAATCGGAAAGTTCTGTCTCCTCTATTGGAAGTCTTTTCTCTGTAGAAAATTCTCATGTGCCAGAAGATGCAATGGTCAAACACAGATCTATTTTTGGAAATTTATTTTGAAAATTGTCATCCTTAGTTTCTCTCCTAAATGCTCCGCAGCTGTCTTCTAAACTGATAAATCCTTCAGAAGCTAACATGGCTTATACTGCAAATATAAAAGCAGCTGTAAGGAGACATGGCTACAGATTTACTGGCACATTCCAGTGGCTAAAGCAGTGACAAAATTGTCTGTGAACCTCACATTTTCTATACAGCAACCATATAAACATTTTTTTAATTTTACATATATAAGAAAGCAAACATAAAGCCTCATGGGTCATTTCTTCTGACACAGATTTTGTTTCCATTTCTCATTGGAGTTGCTCAATCCTATGATCTTTCAGATCTATTTTCAAATAAATGGATAGGATCAAACAAACTGTCCTCTGTCCCTGTGGCTCAGTCAGCATTCCAGCCCAGTCCTTTCTCACTTTCTCAGGGTCATCCCCTTGCATCTTCATTTAAAGAAAAGGGGTCATTTGAGTTTTCAGAGCACGAATCTGTTTGGGATACCATCTGTATTGCAGTATCATCCCTAGATTCATTGCTGAGCCTTATTAAATTATGTCTCCATTTCTTTTTTTCAGATTTTCTGTTATGCTCTAGTAATCTTCAAACATAGTTTCTTGTTGTCTAAATTATTATAAGAAAAATCCCTGTCTTTTTTCCAACTGCATCCACTTATTACCTTCTTTCCTTCTAAACCTATGATTTGTGAAATCTGCTTCAGTTTTGTTCTTCTGAGCAAACAGTTTGCATTGTTCTCAGTATAGACTTTCCTGCTTACATTCTTCTTTGCATTATTGAAAATGAAATTAGAATACCTGAAAAGGAATAGAAAAAATGTCTTGAACCTGTTTTATGAATTGAACATATCTCTAATAAATTTAAAGGAGAGCATCCCATAACCTGGAAGGAAGGGTTGTTAGAAAATGCTGCTCTGAGAAGATAATGCAGTGTAAGTTAAAACAGACCAAAGAACAAGTAATTAGAGGCTATTATCAGAAAGAGAAAAAAACAGTCATGTAACAGAAAAAAAGAAACAAAGTTTTTAAGCTAGCCCTTTAGGACTAAGCAGAAGAGGAATGGTGTAAAGGAAATTCTGACTTCCAGTTAACAATTCTGCTGCTGCAGTTTTAACTTCTTGTAATTGTAACCTAAGAGTTTCCTGGAAGCTGCTAGCACGGAAGCACATTCAGCCAACTGAAAGGCAAGTTTTGCAAGCCAAACATTTTACTTGCTATTAAAATGAACTCGGAATCTGAATTTCGTCCATTTTTAAAAGTGTATCACACTGGGTATTATAAAGCTGCAGTGAACCAAGTTAAATGGTTACAGGACCTATAACTAGAAGCTGAAAAAAGTAAATTCATCAGACAGTTAAAAAAAAAAAATATTATTTTGTTTGAGATCAGGCCTGTGAAAAACTACTTCCCTGTGTCACCTCTACTTCAAAAATTAACTATTTTCTTGTCCAAAATTCTATATTGGTTTAGACTGAAAAGAGCTAATAAGTCTGATTTTTAAAGAGTGGTGTAAGCAGGCATCCTAGAAAACTGGGACTGTGTCTCTCCACACAAAAGAGTATTTTGTTTCAGCAGCCACAGGAGCTAATGAAACCTACTGGTCAGCTCCCTGGGCACAGGTATGAGCACTGCTCCAGAGCTGCCCTGTAGCAAGTCATTCCCACCAGCTTTCCTTAACTATCAGCTGCCATCACAGCATGTCATTTCCAATCAAATCTTCAGCCCTATAGCCTTTCCATAGGCTGAGCTTCTCTTTAACTGTACCTTGTATTAGCTCAAGGTGTGGAAACAGCAACATCAACTCTAGCGTGGAAAAACTTATAAGGTCTGCAACAGCCCATGGAAGAGTCACTGGGCTGTGCCAGATGCAGTATACTGGTGAAAATTGTTAAGGAAAAGCCTACTAGAGTAGCTGGATACTGCAAAATATGAAGTTCAGATACTGGCATATACCACAGCCTAGGTGAGGTGTCCTCATACAGATGGGGGACAAAGCCCCTTATGATTTTTATTATCATAAGACTGGTTTTTTTGGGTGGCAAAGAGTTGGCAGAATGGCCCCATCATGCCCCATCAGAATACCCTGAGACAGCAGCACAGTCACAGACTGTTCTGGCTCTAGTAAGGCAGTAGTCAGGAGGTGTATGCCTGAGGGTGTCAGGTTGTTAGGGTTTGCATTGACTTCTGGAGAGGTACCACTGCAGTCCTGAGGAAGCTGCAAATTTCCAGTAGTCTTGGGATTCCACCAAAGGCTTCATGTGCAAGTCTCGTGTGGTGAAGCCCTAAATGACCTGAATGGCTCAGTTCTGTTTCAAAACAGTGTAGTGAAGTTGGAATAAATATCACCACCTAAATAGTTGTCTAAAGCCCACTATATAGCTAAAAGACAACAGCAAGTAGCTCCAGAGGGCAGCTCATTTGATCTACTTCAGCCATTTACCTTAGAGTGAGACAAATTGCTTTCTGGAGGTGCCTCTTTTTGCCCACTGGTGCTAAAGGAACTATAATGCAACTGGTGCAGGTGTGGATATGCATCTTTTAGATACCTAACTTTCCTCCCCATAACTGTGCTGTGTTGAGATGCTTTATCAAGCTGCATTCTGAAGGGAGGACTGAAGTGTAAAACTCAAACTTTGACAAGGATACTAATGGGATATATTTGCACCATACAATCAAAATTTATTGTAAAATCACAGGATAGCTCCTCTAGTCTATACAGTCATATTAATAAGATCAGCTTAGCGCATGTAACCTGTGCCCCTTACGAGGCGAACACAGGATTGTGATCTGAATTCTTTCTGACCAGTAATTTTCTTTGGCACTTCAAAATATATTTGACTGTACTTTTCATTCGGAGATGCAGAATGGAATAAACCACCTTCTGTTCTATATTCAGGCATACACATGAACAAAACACCCTCACCATATGGGAGACCATAGATCAGGTGCCTGTGTTTCATACACTTTTAAAAAGGAGGAGGAAGAAAAGAAGGAAGGAAAACTAAGCATGATAGTATTTGCATTAATAGAATTCTGTGGATTTTGTACTGCTTAGTAACACTGGGCTGTGACCTGTATTACATGTACTTCAATTATTCCACTGGTAGAATGAAACTTGGGAGTTTATATAATAGTTTGATGCTGCTAAGCTTTCAATAGAAGTATCAAAGAGTGACTTATCTCTATTCATAACTAGTTCTGGTTCTAATAATTATATAAAAAACTTAGCAGTACTTAAACTTACAGTTTTGAACATAACATGTAAAAATAAACTCCTATAAGTTATTACATAAATCAAACATTGTATAATATTCAGAGAAGTCTAGCAAAATTAGTGATTTGATTGATTACTCGTAACATCTACCTTAAGTGTTGCCTACTCTACTCACCCCAAGAAGCATCTTGCTCCTTGAAAAGCCCCCTTGAAATGAAAATATTTTGTTGGGAAATATGTTAAGAATCCTAAAAAATGCTAAGTTTACCTAGAATACATGCTGACACAAAATTTCAGAGAACATCTACTGTGAAGAACAACTACTATTCATACTGAAAAACTGTTTTAAGTGTAAGCTGGTTTAGAAGCTCAGGTAAGATTATGCTTATTTGTATGAAGATAATTTCCTTCAGGCTGAGTGAGTCTCTGCTTACACCTTTGAATCTATTTTTAATGATGATTTTCTAACCTTGCCCTTCTCAATAACATTTCCTTTTGAAAGTCTACATCACGCATAATATACTTTTCACTTATTGATTCAGGTGCTCTAAGGCTTGCCATAACAATGGCAGTTCAGTTACTTTATTTCTGCCTCCCATGTCCTTTTCTCATTAAAGCTGAATATGCAGCTTTGAGAAGGACCTTTTGCAGCACGCTCCGTGGAAGATGCTACTCAGAGGTATGAATGAAATAGCTGACACAAAGTGATAGTCCTTGGGAAAGCTTTGCATTGATAATTGAAAGACCGCAGTGGTTTCCTATTTGTCACTATTTGTACGTTGACGTGTTGCAACTGGATCTCTAAAGTGCTATGTGGTCTGGATCCTACCTGTTTACAATGCCACTTCCGTACCAGTAACAGCTGAGATATCATATCTGCTTGGGTTTGCAGCTCAGATGCTAGTAGGTGACAAAAATAGAGAAAATAAAATAAAAAAAAAAGCAAAGCAAGAAAGCCCACCTCCAGGCTGGTGTCAGGTCCTTGGGTCTGTCAGCAGTTGATACAACAGAGCCCAAGGGCATGTCACAGAAACAAAAATAACTGTTTCAAAGTGTTCTCTGTCATACTTGTGATAGCGTGAGTTTGAGTTTAGACAGCACTTCAAGGGACAAGTAAGTTTGTTTTAGGCAACACTAGGATAGAACCCAGGACATCTACATCCAGATGTGGTCAAGAAAAAAAAAAAGTTATTTTGTTTTTCTTGCAATAACTGTGGGTCTTTGAAAAACTCTCCACCCAGATTCCATTCTTGGGGTGCACATAAGCTTACCAACAGTTTCATCTGGGGTTTGTGTTCCCCTCCTGAACAGCAGGAGTATGTAGAGCAGACTGAGTCATCATTTGGCTTTACCTTTGGTAAAGGATTCCATAGCTCTAGGAATCTGTGGCACTGTGAAAGAAATGAGGATTATCAACTTTGTATGGGTGTTGCTTCTCAAAACATTGCCATTACTTTTTTGTCCATTAGGAATAAATGTTAGCAGAAATGTTCTGCTTCTAGTGGGTAACACACAGTTATCTAGTGTTTGTCACTGAGTAACATAGCCTATGTAATGACTGCAAGATGTTCCCAAAGCATCACTGGCTTCTGATATGAGAGGCTTTGCTAAGGTGTAAAGTCTGGTAAGCTAGTATTGAAAAGCCTCCTCTCTGCTCTGCAAGTACAGACTGGTGGCAGGACAGCACAGGACGGGCACCTGGACCTTTGCCTGTGCTCTGGGAGGGTGAGCTAAGGCTCAGCCATAAAATGCCTCAGCTTGGCATCCAGGTTATCATGGATAACCTCTTTAAAGTTTCTCCTTTTTTCTTTCTGGGAAAAGTACTGGCATATCCTTGAATTATTTTTCTTCTGTCTCAACTGATGATCAGCTAGCCAGAGTGAGAACAGTTGGGGGTTTTTTTCTGTTACTGCTGTAGAATTTCCCAAGTCCCAGTGGCCTTTGGCATCATGCTGGCTTGCACACCTGAGCGCAGATACCCCGTTTGTTCTCCAAACAATGCTGCCTTCTTTCCTTCCTTGCTTCACTCACTCATTCATTCCCCAGGCACGCTGCGCAGTCAATGCCTGTACAAAGCATTCCTCTGAACTGGCAGAGCTGCTGTCATCCCTCCCAGCCTGCTGTGAGCAACCTGCTACTGCTGGCAAGCTCTTGCAGAGAGATGTAATCCTATGCAGATCTTGCACCACTACTCTGATGCCAGACATTGTGTTGGCTCATGTTGTTTGTTACAATGTGTATAGCTTCTTAATTTTGGTTGGGTTTGTTTTTCAAAGGGTTCGAAATTGGATGCACGCTTGTCTTTCTGCTTCTGGGCTTTTCTGCTGGAGAGCTCTGAAATCTCTGTGTTGGCATCTGTGCAAGGCTATTTTCCTTCCTCTTGTATATTCCAACTCAGCTAGGTAACTTCCTCCATTTCACAAATTCTAGATGTTTTGTTAACATTTAACCCAAGTCTTCCAGCTTTCCAGCTTTCCAGTCTTATGTCCCTGATCCAAATGTCTTGCCTGATCCAAGTCAACTATTCAAAACAAGCCAGCCCTAGATCAGTCAGCCTTCTCCAGCATTTCACCCTCTTTACCTATCTTCTGATTAAAACAGCTTTCTTATGTGATTCAATTCACTTTTACATTTTCATGTTCTGTAATACTCTTTCATGATTCATCTGCCTGGATTCATGGAACTGTATCAAAGGTATTAAGTGCTTCAGCTCCTTGCCAGAAACAAAGCTAGGACCTGGCTCATTTCCATTTTGCTGCTGTGGTAGTATTGTAGTCATTATCTTCTAAGTACCCAGGCAAAATAAATTCTGTAACAAAACCAGCAAAATATCTTTCATTACCCTGTCTTTTACTGGCACCTCTCTGATTTCTCCTCCTAGATGTGGGTCGAAACTGTCCCCGCTTATCTTCTACATTTCCTCATATTTTCAGCACTAGTGGACAAACTGGCTGCTCCACTTTCCCCCTCAGACATTTTCTTAGTTTCTTTTCTTCATGATGATGTTTGTTTGCTCAGCTATGACTCAGAATAGAGAAGTATGAAAAAGATCAGCCTATTTCTTTCTCAGCCTTGTTATTCTCGGCATCATTAAGGTGCAGTTATCCACCCCAACAGGGAATTCAAGACTTCTTTGTGAATGGGTTAAACCATGGCAATGTTACAGAGGAATATAGGCAAGAGAAGCCGCAGTGGCATGGTCTAGCATGTATATGAGGTGACTTGGCCTAAATTAATTAAATTTATTCAGTTAAGACACAGGAGGGTGTCTGAATCAATATTGAGGAAAACCATAGAGATGACTGGAAACTCCATCTGTCGAAATGCATCTGGATCTGGATCAGCAAACTTCACTGACACAGATGTGTAGATTTCAGGATTTTACATTTACCCTCTGACTGCAAGGTTACAGTGTTGACTCAAGCTCCAGTTTACTTCCTTTTGCATTTCCTGATCTTCAAGGTTTTTTTCCTCTGTGGAGTGAGCTGTTACAAAATAGGAGTTGAAAGCCTTCTATAAATACTGCTTTTGAGTAAAATTCTTGAGTAACATGGAGTTATAACAGATTTATTGGCTATTAATTGTCAATAACTGAGACTTTTTTTTTTGAGGGGTGACACTGATTTCTTGTTCCTGGCTGAAGGAGACACAAAATTTTGAATCTGTGCAATTGGCAGCCCTCTGGCAGCGCTTTCTTCATGGGCATACACCTTACTGTGATAATTCCCTTCTAGCAATCTTCTTTGTAATCCATTACTTTAAAGTAACAAAAATCAGGTTTGTTTAACTTTCAATGATGAGTCTCCATTTCCTCACTTCTGAATAGGACATGGAGAATGGTGCAGAAAAATTTAATTGGGACAATATTTGTCCCATGTAATATTCACAAGTACCTAAATCACACTTTAAATGTTTCAGATGATTTATCTATTCTATCAGTAAATCCTTACATGACTCTCATTGCCTGACTACCATTTGGGGAAGGAGAGGCAAGGCAACTTGCCTATGGCAGTTGGAGTCATGAGTGGAATGTGAGTTAAGACACAGGAAATGTGGGTTAAGACACTGCCTTCTAAATCTCTTCTGGTTCTTCCAGATCAGGCTGACTCCCAAGCAGGTAATTACATACGTATCAGTCACCTCTCTTATAATTTTCTTATACTTATTTATGAGCTGTAATTCTCCTGCTTAACTCAATTGTACTTCACTGTATTAATTAGCTGTGCTTTAGCAAAACAACTCAGAGAAGTATTTCATTTACATATTCATGAAGTCAGCTCCAAGAAAGGTGTTAAGTAAGCTTTTAACAAGGCTAGACAAAAAGAAACCCAAAGCCCAATTACAATATTTAAAGGTGCTTACATCTTTGCCTACCAAATATTGCAAAGCTATTTAATCACCCACAACCATGAGAGCAAATTAGTCACAAAGAAAATCATAGCTGCACATATTGTTTGTGCTCAGGCAAGAGAACTCTATGCTTAAACAAAATGAACTTCAGTTACAAGAAGCTCACACACTTTGTAAATGAGATGCTTTTATATTAAGAAGCAGCTTCTCAGTTGTGGAGGAGGAAGAAGCCAGATTTTCAACTGCAACAAATTGATTTTGGTTCAAGGGAATGAATGAATGGAGCTAGATTGACTTATCTATCTAAGGATCTGCATCAAATTTTCTTATAACCACAAAACTTATGAGACTTTCAACTCTGAAATTCATTTTGACAGGAGCAGAGAGAATGGCTGTGTGGAATACAATCTTGCTTACACATTGAGGAATCTGCTGTCCGATATCATTGTACTGTTTTATTCTCTATGTCATTGAAGAATTTTGCTCTCCATTCCAGGCATACAGTATTTTATCAGCTGGGGTTGGTGAGTTGGTTTAAAAATAACCTCATCCTTTTGACATTTTATCCAACCTGAATTTCTTCATTGTTTCTGAAGAATTCTTGCCTCTGTCTCTGTTTAAGAAAGAGCAAATATCAGCTGTGCACACCAGGACAATGCCTCAATGATATTCCCCAGAATACCTAGACATGTGCTCATGTCAGAGCACAGTTTCTGTATTCTGTATGCATTTAGTTATTTTGAATGTATACAGGCACAATCTATTCCTTAAAATTAATCTCTTCCTGACCTGCTACATCTAACCCTTCTGCTCCCCCTAAAGAAGAGCTGTGTTGGCTAGCTGTGTTTTCAGATCACCAGTACACCACTAGGCCTGCCCAAGAAGTTTAAGAAAATACAACAGGACCATTGCTCTATCCTTTGCATAACTGATCTGGACCAGGGAGCAGCTTATATCACAAAATAAAAGTAGTAATACTTTATAATTGTTCTTTTGGTACAAGTGATTGCATAGATGAAGTAGGGCAGAGGTGTCCCTACACAATATTGCAGATTGCATTTCCCAAAACACGAGTCACTCTACCCAGATAGTAAAGTGGTTTTTGATGATTTTTGGTGTTTTCCTTCTGAATGTCTATGGCAAACTTGCATCACAATTTTCAAACTTTTCTTTGGAATGTCAAACCTCAGACCTTTTCCTTTGGAAAAATCAAAGCAGAGGTTCTCAGGAAATCTCTGGATTGCAGTCTCTGCAATCCGTTTTGTGAAAACCACAAAATGTATTAAGTATTGTAATGAAGTTATAGGATGCTGTAATACAACTAGGGTACTTTTTCATCTTCCAGTCTCTCCAGTGCTGAGGCAAAATGGCAAAGGCAGGTACTGAAATATATGCTACTACCAGCTTGTTAATACAGGTACTTCAGACAAATAATTCCATGCTTCAGGGCTGTCAGTCACGATGAGCAAAATACAAGCATGTGTATTATGAATATACATGTAATATGAATCTGAATTCACATGACTGTGATAGGAGAATCAAACTTTTACCTTTGCATAATTTTTGAGTACTTGTCCACACAAGGAATGGTGAAAAGAGGAAGGGAAATTAAGTAGAGTCAGCACATAACCTAATCTTGGGGTTTATAGATGGTGAGAAATTCCCAAATAGCCATCTGAGCTGTTGAACTGGTATGCAGAAGTAGCCCCTTCTGAACACTACTTTCATGGGTCAGGGTATGTTCAGGGCTGCATATGAAAGAGGTGAAACAGCTGAGCACTACAGCACCATAGAGTCTCTTTCTCTTGGAAGGCCATGCTTCTCCTGAAGGTAGTATTAATGAAGGTAATGGTGCGGTAGGTGAGCAAGTGCTTAGGTCCCCTGAATCACTGGACAAATCCCCAGCTAGAGAGACATTTGATTCCTACTTGTAAACTTGCACTAAAGAGCCATCTTTTTACCATGATTGTCTTGTTTCCAGTGTGTTCTTGTGATATGAGCGGAGATGTCTGGATGCTCCTTGATTTCTTTTTATCACTTGTGGCTGCAAGACAGCACTGGCCAGCATCTGTGTCATCACACACCTCAGCTTTCCTTCTCCATAATTCCTGTAAATGCTAACACTGCTGTCTAGGAGCTGATGTGCCAGCTAGTGTAATGCCCAGCATATCTCCCTGTTAGGCTTCCATTTTCCTTTCATACAGGGGAATTACTCCTGGTGTCTGAACTTTGATACTTATAACCCCTGGCATCTGGACTTTGTGTACTCTTTCTTTTCTAAGGAAGAATTCTTTAAAGCAGTGAGCATTATGGATCCCTTTTTTATTTTGATCTGGATGAATATATAAAATCCTTGGTTAATGTGACATGGCAGAATGCTTCCTAAAATGGACATTATGATCTTGATTCAGTCACTCTTGAGTTTATTGTGTCTGTATAAGTCCTTTTCTGTTTATAAGTAATTGAGTAAGATTATAAATCACTTATTTGAGGTTGCTTACACACTGCTTCAGCAAAAATTCTAGTTAGGACTGATATCAAGTGTCTGAGGGAAATAAATATTGCTGGTCGGTGAGCCCAAGTTGTGAAAGCTTCCACCTAACATGTTTACATGAATGAAGATCCTGAAACAATGAGTGCTAGAAAGATGCTGTGTACCAAGTGACAGCATCAAGTCTGTTGTTGGTGTTTTGTGTGAAAAATTATTCTGTCTTGGGTTATGCTTAACCTCAAGACATCTTTTCTTGCAGAATAGGAAAGTCCATGCAGAGGGCAGGTATTAAATAGTTATTAAAACTCCAATTGTGTCTCATACCTATTGCACAAACTTTCTGCAGGGAGACAAGCCTTAAGAAAATGTCACTTGGCATTTGGCCTCTGGCACTTTTGTCACACAACACAAAGCCACACCTCCATTTACAGTCTTTTAAGACCACATAATTTAATTAAGCTCCTCTCTTGCCATAAAGCAATGCTGATTGATAGACTAGGTATCCGTGCAAAGAAACCATGACAGAGCCATTGCAGCAGCCAGCTCCCTTGTGCTTGGGCAGTGGGAATATGCAGAATCAGTCCATAGGAGCACTCTCACAGCAAGGAAGAGAAAATAATCCCTGCTAGGTCAGAAGACTGTTTGGTTATGAAAGCAGTACATCTGTCAGCAAATATTTCTAGACACAGAAGTGATCTATTGGACAGAATTCCCTGGGTTTTTTTACTGTAACATGAATGAAAGACCAGGCACTAATTTGTACACTGTGATTTAAGGGAGTAGGGTTATTGGTCAGTAAACCTTTGTAACAAACAGGAACATCTGTTGTTTAATCATCTCCTCAAATAGGCAGGCCAAAACCTAGAGTTCCTTTCCAACATACTTACATTTTTTTGTTTGACTAAATTGTTATTTGTAAATATATTAAGATCTCCTTCCTCCTTTGGATTTGTGCAAAGCCAGACAGGGTGCTGGCAGAGGTATCATAGATGCTGCTGTCTAGCTAAGACAACATTAGCACCTGGATTTTTGCAATCTTGTCTTCTGGCTCTCATGAATTCGGCTTTCCTGATGGATGTGACAGCCCAGGAAAAGAAAGAAGGCTGCATCTCCACCTTTACGTCTGCCCACTATGAAAGTCTACCTGACTTTTTTCCACACTCTAATTAAATCCTTGAAGGTTTTCATTCCGCAGTGAGTAATCTACTACCTATTTGGATCTCAGTTCTGTTCTTAAAGGTCTAAAACACTCTTAACTTGAATCCAGGCCAGTGTCTTATTAATTGTGGCTATGCCTGAGAAAATCATCTGGGTTGTTACTATATTAGCAAGACTAAATGAAGAAATACAGTATGTGATGAAAGGCACATAGCCTTCATAATTTTCTATCTTGATACAAGTGTTTCTCAGGCCTCACCCTAAATTCCTACCATAGGTAGGTTACACAGTGTCTTTTGAATGAAGTGATCCAGTTCCTGATTTTCTTCTTTGAGCGTATTTCAGAGAAGGGAGAAGACAGGTTGCATACTCCCTGGATTTAGGAAGTATTAACCTTTTACTTGCAAAGAACTTTGAAACTTCCTTAAGAGTGCTTGAAGTAATCACCAAAACACTGGTGAGTCATCAAATTTCAGTTCAAAGTCTATATAATTAAATTTTAAATTATATTAGGATTTGTTCCAACACAGTACAATTAGATCTCTTCCTGTTTTCTGCTCCTATCAGGCAAGGGTTCGTTCTCTTATGCTGAAGCTGCCGATGGGGCTTTTTTCCATTTGTTGTTTCTTTTGATTACTATGAAACAGCCACCTGATGATCAGTCCACGTTTCCATTAAGCACTTTCCATGGCAGAAGCACCAGTTAGACAGAAGGACCTCTTAAACTACATGGTGTTTTTGCTGGACCAGTACCCTGACCACTTTAGCTGGCCTCCCAGCACCTCTGATTATGGATTGTGTGTATTGTGGTTGCATATGTGCACAAACAAAGAATATTTATTGTAAGAGCTCCTCAAGAAAAGTTACTTACCTGCACATTAGGGTTTAGCAGTGTATTGCCTACACACACACACTCACAAGGTCCTATAACATTTGGATTTTACAGAGGGAAGACAAGTTTTGCACCTTTTCTATACCTTATGTGGAGTGTGAGGGACATCCTAGGTAGACAGTGCAGCTCAGAGAACCCTTTTGTTGCACAAACTACAGAAAAAAGAGAATATGGATACAACATACACGGCAAACAGAATTGTCTAAGACAATTCATCAACTCTTTTACTGTTTTTATCACATTTTCTCTGGCATATCCCCTTCCCCCCCGCCTTTTTTTTCAGTCATCGTTCCACCGTGCACAAACCACCTGGGCTCCATTCCATTGGTGTTACCTTTCTTGTCAATCACCCTTGCCACATCTCCTCCTCAGAGCTTTTTATGGATTCCTCCTCTGCTAGTAGCAGCTTTAAGACCTGCCAAGTTGCATAACCCCAAGTGTGCCTCTGTTTTTCCTCCTGTCTCTTGCTCCACCCCTTACTAATTCCACACATTCCACCCGGCCTTCCCCTCGGACCACTCCCTTCCCTTTCTTTTTTGTTCTCGCCTTAATATCTTTCTGTCATGCCATCGACATCCATACAGAGCGAAGTCAGCCTCCCACGTGATGTTTGCTATGCATTTTCCTGCTCCCCTCCCAGAACAACGTGGGAGCGCTGCAGAACCCATCTGTTCCCTGAATCATACTGACTGTGACGGGTACTTTCCATCTGCCCCAGCTCACTGCTGTGCTGACTGCAGTTTGGAAGTTTAAAGTGCACCCATCTGAGCCAAACCGTGCTGAAAACACAGCAGGACTCTCAGTGTTGAATTCAAGACGCTTTGAATCAGGTCATAAATCATCTGAGGCTGACATGCTCCTTTTTTGTTGCCATTTTTTTCTTTCCTGTTTTACAGTGTAATGTACTGACACATCTCAAGTGTTGCATCAAATGCAGGTACTTAAACCCCAGATTGTGCTTTTCCTGGACATTGTGTCTATCCTTTTGAACAGTGATCTTCAGATGAAAACAGATTACCTATAGGTAAGCAAAATTTCCGGGTTTTGAGTGATATTGAAATGCAACCTAGGATAAAAGGCTTAATTTTTGCCCCCAAATGTATGTGCTGCCAGCGAGATCACAGATGTTGAATTCAGCTTGCTTTTTCTGTACATACAACCATATCAGTTCTTGCTTATATTGACTGAATGATATGTTCAAAACAAATATTTGTTATTGAGAGCCCAACCACACTGATGTGAAAGGACTAACTGCACTGAAATCTGGAATCAAAGCCCTAGGAAAATGACTGAAAATACTTTCTTCTAATATATACACACATATAAAGTTGATCAACAGTAGTGTCCTATTTGTGAATTAAACCAGTATTTGTACTAGTACTTTTTTGTCACCTGTGTTATGTGACGTGTTGTAAATACATACTTACTAGTATATATTCTCAACCAAATATTTTCTTAAGGAACAAATGTTGCAGTGAATGCATGTTCTGTATGTAGAAAGGAGCTTTTTTACTTTGCTGGTTTATTTTTCTCCTACTTGAAAAACTGGCTAACTTAGTTTACAGTAGGTTCAAAACAATAAACTTGAGTTTTAGTATGAGCTCATTTAGTATTTCGTCATTATTTCTTAAGTTCCAAAAATGGCCTTAACACAACCTTTAACACAATTGCCAGATCATTATATGGGCAGGTCGGGTGTTGCTGGACTCCAGTCACCCTTTGCAGCCAGTTGCCCATGCCTCCAGAGGAGTTTGTGGCAAGAGCTGGAGTGTGTAACAATAGAAAATATTAATGTTGGTTTACATGCCCCTTCAAATCAGGCATTCCGGTTCCTCCTCTCCCAATGAATTCCTACTTGCTGTCTCATTTCCCCTGGGTGCAGGTGCATTTGTTGGAGAGTAGCCACTGAGCAGCTGAAGTGCATGGAGGCATGGAGCCCAGGCTGGTCTCTCCAGGCTGAAGGCAGCATGGAAAGATTCCCTCGAAGCTTCATCACCCAAGTGTTTTGGGATTTACTTCAAAAATACGATGGCTTTATGTGTCAGTGCTGGCTTCTCTGGTTTAACACCCCAGTCAAGTCTGTCCTGTGAGCTTAGTGGAAAACCACCCTTGTCGTCATGATAGCTGACCAGAAAATGACACAGTCACATTTCCTGGGTGAGGCTAGGAAGAGCCCAGAGTAGCAGACAAGTGCAGGTTCAGAACATCATCTTCACGCCAGAAAAGATTTCTCTATCATGGGTGGTGATTTCTGCTACTACAACAATCCCCACAAACAGATCTTTGGAGTGCTCCATCCCCAATATATAAAGTACTGTAGGTATTTTTTTAAAAAATGAAGTATATTAAATTGAACTCAGCAAGAGAAGCAATAATTCCTATGTGCAGAGAAGGCAGCTAAAGGAACAGTAGGAATCCTGAATTTTATTGAACTAGTTTAATGTCTGAGTTTTAAATTAGATCTAATCGTGTTTTTTCTTTAAAATAGTTCCTCTTCAGTAATGAAAAGCAGTTTAGCTTTCTGAGGGCAAGTTAAAGGCCACAGCTGGGCAAAATTTTACACTTTTATATGGTATAGATTTTTGGCACATAAGTTTGCCATCAGTAATATTTTTAGATAAGAAAAGAAACTCTGGTAATGCTTACTTCCTGGAGGTGTACATATTTCTATCGCAAGTATCATGCAAATACCTTTCTGGGTTTATATCCTTTAAGTTCTTGCAGGTTCTTCTGCGGGATCATTGTATTTCAGTATCATCAGACAAACATCCTCTGGCATGAGTAATTAGAGTTAGGGGAGAAAAAGATAAGAATATTCCTTAATTTAAATCAAATATAGATAAGATAAAGACATATGGGAAGAACTGATTAAAGCTTTATCATTTTTGATCTCTTAGTAGTGTTATGCTACCAACCTGATAACATCATGATGTGGGAGGCCATGTATTCCCTTAACCACAGATTTACCTTCAAGTGTAAATACGAGCATTTTAATAACGCTTGTACTGAGAGGATATACACAGATAAGTCTACTATACAGATATGAAGCAAGAGGAGGAGGCTATCTGAGAAATATGGATAGGTGTCAGGGAGAAAAAAAAAAATCCTTTGAATACCCCTATAAATGTCTTCTAAAATCTGTTTTTCAGAAAAGGCAATTTCAACACAACCATACCAGTATGGAACAATGCAAAACATTTTCTGCATCTTAAAGGCTTAAGGTTTTTGCTGTCAGTGACAGTTATCTTGGGTAATTTACCATATACTCCAGATCACAAAAGTACTCTTTGACATAAATTCAGTCTGAAATTGATGGCTAGTGCTTGATCTCTAGCATTCATAAAAGAGTACATATATGCAAAGTATGTTGCATTATGCAATGTTACACACAATATTTTGGCCTCTTAATGGATTCCATAATGGGGTCTTCTGAGCACTATGCTTAAATCTCATCATTTTATTGATGCTTACTGATGTTTTGCAATTTACCTTGTAGTAAATTCATACCCTTCAGATGAGTGATCTAAAATCCGGGGATAGCTGCTCAGTTGGACAGCTGAACCAGTGTATTTTTAATTCTTATAAGAATGAGGTCTCACCCAAGTCAAATGGAATGTGGACATAGAACATTAAACATAATAACTGAGATCAAAATCAGCAATTAAGAAACATCAGAATACATTTGCTTATCTTAAACGTGTTTTCCTAATATGTTTGCATTGGGATCTAGTTCCTGGTTAGGCTACAATATGTTCTTGTTTTTCACAAGATCTCAGCCTTCATTGAAATAAATAGCCTGGCTTGCGTGTCAGAGAATTTAAGGACAACAACTTTAAGGGAGTGTTTTACGAGTATTTAGAGACAAAGCTGCTGATCAAGTTCTTGTTGCTGACCCTGAACACAGAGAAGCCAACACCTAGGTGCATATGGTGTCAGTGCTTAGGATCACACATTAAAAGGGAAGAGATAGTTACTACTTTCAGAGTGAAATTGCCAGTGTCTACCTTGAGTTCACAAAGACATAATGTGAACAAATCAAGGCTGCCTCCAGAGGTCCAGGTGAACACTTTTCTTCTTGGGCTTCCTCCACACACCTCTGCAAGATGTATTGCACCATTGTTATCCTTTCACCCTCATTTGAGGGGCATGGCATGAATCCAGAAGGTGGCAGATGCAGCACACTTGTGGTGACTTGCTGGGACAAAATAGGGACCCTTGTTGGAAGATGCTTAAGGCTGAGAGGGACCTGGCAACAAAGTAGGTATGAAAAGGACCTGACTGGGGTGGAGATGAGGAATGGAAAGAGCGGGAACTTGTGGCTGCTGGTGGCTGCCAGCTGGTGATTTGGTGCAGGTCCAGATGAGCCAGTCTCTTAAATACCGTACTGTGGTTGCCTCCTGTTCTGGGGTATTAGCTGAGAAACAAGATAATGATGTTTGAATTATGTCTGAGTTATTGAAGCAATAGTTACCCATGTATTCATACAACCAGACATTGCTATGGAGCTGAGGTTTAACGTGGTGTTTAAGGTTCTGCAAAACATGACATTTAAATGGCTCGAACTATAACAAAGGGAAAAAATTGTGAGCACTCTTTACATTTTTTATACCAGTGATGCAAAAATCAACTGAAAAAAATCAGACAAAACCTAATACTCTTGCCATTCTTCCATTAGATTGCCTGCCTTTGCACAGTTCTTTAGAACTTCATGAAGAAACACTGAAAAGTTTCTCCTTTAGACACTCTGTTGCTCTTCACGTTAACTGTAAGCCTACCAGCTTTACAGGGAAGATTAATCTAGAAAATGTTCTGCATCTTCTAGCTGTAATGAAAATGCAAATCTGTGGAATAAAATGAGTCCACTACAATTAAGAGGGCAGCAGGTCTGCTGCAGTACAAAGCTTTCTTCACTTCTGAGGGAGTGACAAACATTCTCTAATTTTTGGAAAAGCACAGGACCAGACAGTCTCATTTCAGCCCGGTGAATCTCTGCTTTCTGCCTTTCCTTCTTTTCCCATGCAAGCTGCTATTAGAAAGCTGCACTGCCACAGAAGTCTCCTCTGTAGGTTATGTATGGTGCACAGCTTTCCTCTTTACAGAAGGTGAAGGTTGGAAACTGTAGGGAGAAGCTACTGAAATCATTAAGTTTAACCTCTTCTAAGGTGTCTGCTAATGTTTTCTCTAAGTATAATAACTGCAGGTGCTACTGTGAATGTCATGGAAACTCCAGGAGTCAGAGACAGAGACCATCTGCTATTAACCTGCAGAATCATTAACCTGCACCAAGTTAAGATAGAAAGTTCCTGAGCAAGGTGTTACATTTCCACCCTGTTTTACTCTGCCATCATCCCTCATTCTATATGGCAAGGGAGCATCTGACTATTAGAGATTAATTAGTAATTAAGAGTCAGTTCAAAAACATCACAAGCTCAGAGAAGAAAGCAACCTTATTATGTCAGAAAATAGTCAGAAATATAAAATCCAGTCTCCTGGGATTTTCTTTTGAGGAGGAAATTTAAATAAATTTATTTTGAAGATACCAAATTGACCCCACTAAGTAGATGTAATAAACAAATGGAGATATTTAAGCTGACATGTGAGCAGTGTCAAAGCCTTCTAAGCTTGTTCTGAGTAGATTAGTAGATAAGTGCTAGCTTTCCCATTCTGGGATATGTTCCAAGGCAAGCATGGGGATTGATGATTTCATTGAACTCCAAAAGTGGGCAATACTGTCTATTTAAATAATGCAAATAATTTCTATAATTCCTGTGACAAGCTACTAGCTGACACTGATGGTGTTGGGATAAAAAAAACTCTCCCCTTGGCACGGTATCTGAGGGCAAAAACTATATTTTCTTTACCGTTCAGTTGGTATGTAAAACTAATTACTAGCCTAGGTTATGTTGTTCCTCAAAAATACATGGTGGATCTCATCTGACACAAAAAACCTGACTTAAATCTTTTCTGAAATAAGAGATCATCATTAGATGTTTCAAAGACTCAGTGATATATTTGTAGACTTAAATAAGATAGTGGCAAATAAATTCACAGCTGGCTCCCTGTATCCCATCAGTTTTTACAAATCAGCAGGTATTTTGGTATATTGTTGGGAGAAGCATACTATTTACCCAAATGCATCCCTATTCAACAAAAGACATGCATAAGTCTCTAGTATGTTTAATGATTCTGACTTCAATCCAATTCCAACACTCACGCATTGCAGAGAAGAATCCCTTTAATATGATTACCTTGTAGGCCATCAGTCTAGGGAAATCTTCAAAACTGAGCTTATAAAACAGAACACTAGTTCTTGGCTGTCAGGATTGTAAACCAATAAACTGATGATTGTTCTGTCACTCTGTTCTGTGTGACTGTGAAAAAGAAATAAAACCAAGCTTTATCTTTAGCGTCAAAACAGCAATCCCAAGCCTATTACACAGGCAATTCTGGAAAAGTTTTCAGGTTTTATTCTCACCTATATGAAAGCCAGATCCACAAAAGGGCTTAATTACTTTAAGTGGAGGTTAGTCAAGAAAGTTCAAAATGGTGATTAGTTAATCCATGAGTACCTCATTAGATCCCTAAAGCTTCAGGAGGCTCCCAAGCTTTTCTAAATGAGGTTTCACACTGGAATTATTACAAGCTTTGCAGGCTTTGCACCTCATTACTTACCTTCCTTTTCCTTAGAAATAAGGGTTGCCAGTGGCTTATGTACTGTTATGCACATTCAGCAGCACGCTGGCAAGACAGGAGTTTACATATGTAATGTAAGCGTCCAGACCCATTTGCATTTGAAAGAGGAGAATTTCTGTAGCAAATCACTTCTTCGAGCTGCGCTTTAAGAGCATAGAGTAAGCCAGCTGTCAGTAGCCAAAGACACAAGGTAAGTGATGGGTTTCCAGCTGTGAATCCAATATAGATTCTTTGCTGAGGAAAGAACCTCGGCCTGGGAAGGAGTCAGTATTTTCAATGCACCATCGTTTTGCTTCTTCCTGCCGGCTAGTTTTGACACACCTCCTGCTCTGTGAACCGACTGTAAATTCCATTTCCACCTGCCTGACTGCAGGCCCTGTACAGAGAGGACAAGTGAGCCACAGAAATCTAAAATTAGTGCTGGAAGCTGGACATTTTAAAATTACATACCAATATGCTGAACTGTGTTTATGTCTTTGTAGGCCCAAGCATAACGATTTTTTGTGTCCCCTTGGCAGTGTTAAGAGATGTTGTTTATAAAGTTCAGGATCTTCACATTTACAAGTGCCATTTAATGGTTGCATTCAAATATAATTATTAATTATATAATTATATAATATAATTATATTATTATTAATTATATGATTATAAAAATGTAATTATTACGGTAGAGAGACAGGTGTCCAATGTACCATTACAACTAGCAGGCAGGGCTCAGTTCAAATCAGTCAGTGGAGCCTAGGCAGCAATTAATTTAATCCTGAAGTAGACACCATCATTTGATCATCTCAAAAGCTCTCCAGACACCACCGAAAGTATTGACTGTGCCTCCATTAGCTGTAATGAGAATTCACCAACAGTTCCTAAATGATCATGTAAGTTGTGCACACCCAAAATTAGGGTGAGTCTCGGGTGTCACAGTTTTCAGCAGTGTGAGAAGTCCAGCTTCCCCAAGGCACCTACAAATTTCAAATTTAAATCACATTTATAAAGACAGAAGCCATTATAGATAACATACGTAGACTAGGTTACATTTTACCCCTGTCTAGCTACATCCAAATTTTGACGTGCCTTTACCTGAGCCTCAGGACCTATGAGCACCCTCTACCAAGACCTGCTGTAAATGTCTGCTTCCCACATCCCCCCAAGCTGTTAAATAACCCATCTGGTTAATTAAGAAACTGTGTATGGGCTCCCATAGGTTTCGCTATATAGCGCTGGGGTCAGCTAGGAGTGAGGTCGCCGGGTTAGGAGGGGCGGTGGAGTCCCGCGGCTCCCTCCGCCCGCCGGGCCCGGCAGAGGGCGCTGTCCGCTCGGCTGACGGCGTTGTTTGGCCCATCGCGGCCGCCTTAGCCGCGCTGTCCGCGGCCCGCCGCGGTTCGTTGGGGTCTGCCCGGCCTCTGGGGGTTCCTCCAGCGGCCCGCGCCGCGGCTGCACTGGCCTGGGCCGGGCCGGGTCAGGTCGGGCTGCCGCCATGTTCACCAGCACCGGCTCCAACGGGCTCTGTGAGTACTGGCCCCGCCGCAGCCCGGAGGGAGGACAGAGCTGGGGGAGGGTGGCGGCGAGGGGTGTGGCGGCGTCTTCACCACGGCGGGTGGCCCGGCCCCATCCGCCGGGCGACGGGACGAGGCCGCCGTTAGGGACCTGGCGGGGCGGCGGCGCTGTGACCTCTGAGGGCGCTGCAGAAGGGGGAGATGGGGCCGCTCCCGCCGCTCGGCCTGGACGCGGCACTCCCGCTGCCGTCTTCTATTAGGGAGTCGCTGGCCTCGCTCTCCCTTCTCCGCACACACGGCCCGGCCTCGGCTTGACTTTTAAACTTGGGCTTTACCGCCTCTCCCTCTACGTGACTGCAGGCGTTGCGGGCAAGGCGCCGCGCCCAGCGGTACAGGAGCTGGAGGGGCCGTTGCGGAGAGCTGGCGGTGCCTTGGGCAGCGCTCGGGGATGTTCAGCTTTACGGGCTTTGCTGCCTGCTCCAGTCAGCGGCAAAGGGTTCTGGCGGAGCGGAGCGGTCCCCTCCCGGCACGGCTGTCCCAAAGCCGACTCCATAGCTCAATGTGTGTATATATGTGTATCTACAAACGTAGAGAAAGATATACATGCCTAGAGATAGATCAGAGAAGAGAAAGAACTCTTTTTTTAATGTGAAAGGATCGCCGATGTTCAAACCATTTCGTTGAGCAGACAGGTTTGAGGACAAATACGTTTCCACCTCTGTTTAACTTAGTGTACAACATCTGTAAATGATTTTATATCCCAGCATTACCTGATCAGACTTAAGAGACGTTGGGTGTTGCTTCTGAGCTTGTTCGCAGGACAGAGAATCTGCGTTTAGAAACGGTGATGAGGAACTGCACTGGCAGTGTGGACTTTGGCATTGCAGTCCTCAGAGCAGGCTGGGCTAGATGATAAATCAAAAGTTTGCTGATTAACTGCGGTCTTCACACAATCTATATCTGAGTAATAAAGCACCCTCTAACTACAGGGGAATAACTCTAGCAGTTAAGAAGGGGCGTTAGTTGTAGCTGTATTCTGTTTGAGGCATCCAATTGAGGAGACACTTTTTGCAGATGGATCTGGTAACACTCTACTTGATTCACAATTGCTGATTTATTTTTTTTTTTATGTTTTTCCCCCCAGCAGTAACTACTGTAGAAGAACAGCCTTTTGATGGCATGTGTCTGTATAATTCTATGAAAAAGAAAGTGGGGTCAAAAGTATCCTTGTTTCAGTGGGTAGGAACTCATAGTCAGTATTTAAAAGTTTTTCCAAGTTCAGAAGAGTAATTGGAAAATTACAGTCACAAATAACATATTTGTGCTAGAAGAAGAACCTAGACAAGATGCCATTCTGCAAAAAGCAAATGGTTTGCTGTTTTTTTTGTTGCGTTCCTTCCTCCCTTACCCCCCCATCTGGGAAACTGGTATAGCATCCACTCTTACTAAAATCACCTGTTGACCTATATTTATTATTTCCACAATAAGACTTTGACAAGTGCACTGACAAACTCTAGCAGAGGCACAGATTTAGGTGACAATGACATGCTTACTTAGTGCACACCTGTGGTAGTTTAAGATGTGTGCCCTCAGGCTTTTATTTTTGCCTTTGTAGCAGAAGTGACTGCTGCAGTAGCAGCAGCTCTGTAGGATTTGGTCGTTGATGTGCAGAATCTTTGGGTTTTCTTTCTTCTGCTAATTTCAGAATAAACCAAAATAAATAACAATGGACTATATCTTAGAATTCCAGGAGTTTGTGGAAACAGAGATTAATTGAAGTGTTGTTGTTGGAGGTCTAAATGAGAGAAATAACTCAAGAATCCTAGTGTTTTATTTGATCAGTACATAGATTTGAGCAGTATGTAGATCAAATTCCTAATAAAATGCCCTATGAAGCCTGTCTTCTTTTGATTGATACTGTGTTAATCCCTTTCCCCCTTCTTGCATCCTGTCTTCTCCGTGTGTCTAAGCTGCCTCTCTCATCTCTTGGCTGTTCTGATGGAAACAAAACTTTTCTTTTAAACTACAGACAGACTGACAATATGAGGATATTTTCAAGCTGCTTGCTAAGTACGTGTTTTAAGCTGGTCTTTCACCCTAATCATGTAGAATAATTAGAATATTAAGTTTTGGACATTTTTTCATTATATGTTGGTCCTCTTGCTGTAAAAATTGATGGAACTTAAGTTACTGTTTAGTTTTCCAAACATTTAATATGACAAAATGTGGCAGAAGAGATGACTGAACTTCAGTAGACTGATGATACGTTGCAGGATTGTTATCTACTGTTTCTAGGAAATATGGGAGGAATACACTGTAGCTTTCCTTTGTCACTGTTTATTTGTAACACTTACTTCGCAAATGCTTTGGCTGCATGCATAAACAAAATCTTCAGTGAGTAAATGAGAAACTTAAGTATTTTGTTTTCATGAATAAAAGGAGTTCATCTAGGTATCTGTGCGGATTGCTGAGCTGCTGCAGTTCCAGATTTGTAGACCAAGAATGCTGTCAGGTTTATTTAATCTGAATGCATTTTGGTTTTGTATTATAAGATGGCCCTAGCACAGTACTACTGAATTAACAGAATAAGTTTAACTTGGTTAAGCTTTTCTGAAGTCCACTTGTCTAGTGTAGCTGTCCTGATTATTGCTGCTCTTCATTTAGAGCAAAGTTGTTGCATTATTTACAGTTGGTTGATAAAACGGTCCTAAAAAACTTGATCTGGATTTATCCACGGGTAGATCCATTGGCTGTTCTTGTTACATGGATCTTCACTCAGTTGAAGGCCAAATTTTATTTCTGCAAATATACTACAACTATACTGAACAAACAATATTTTTCAAAGTTATTAGCAAGTACAAACTATTTCTCTGCTACTTACCTTGAGCTAACTTTATGGTTCACCTCTGCACTATGGGTGCCCGCAGATGCTACAGTACAAATACGTGGCTATACAGAAAAGTTCATTTCATATCCTGGCTCTGTGGTTAAACAAGGTGAGTGATATTGGCTTCAACCAAGGAATATTCAAAACTTGAGAGTTCTTCACCACAGATTCAACTTCAGGTATTCCTCTTAAGTTTGAGCACTTCTATTGAAGTTAAACTTTCTTGTAAATAAGGTTTGAATAGCTGGGCCTGTGTAGTGAAGTCCTTGACCTTATATGTGTGCTTTTTAAGGAGATGTCTCATGACTCTGAGCACAGCAGTAAAGATCAGTTCTTACATAAAGTGTTTCTCTAGTATTTCTTATCCTATTTTAGGCGTTTCCTGGTATAAGTCCCCATCTTACTTCACCTGTTCGCTACTCCTTAAAATCATATGCATGGGCAGGTAGGTTCTTGAAAAGTGACATTATGAGAGACGTGCATAAAACCAAACCCCTCCAACAAGCAAATGGCCCAACCCCAGGTACATGTGAGGCAGTTCAGACTAGCAATGATATGCTGAATTCTAGACAGACAGTATCAGGTATAGCAGATGATGACTGTGTTGGGAGCTGATAGAACAAGTACTCAGTGCCTGACACACACAATTTTGGATGAGAAGATGTAAAAATAAGCATACCTGCTACATGCTACAACTAGCAGATATAAAAGTCAGGAAACAAGGAAGAACACCATTAAAAAGAACAAAGACAATTTGCCGTTGTTAAGGGAAACTGTTTCTGTTATCTGGAATATTAGAAGAGCTGTTATGCCCTGGAAAAAGAAAAAGCCGGTCACTGGATAATGGGAAGTACAGCACAGGCCCAGCTGAGTTGACTTGTAAAACAATACTGCAGTGTGTTCAGCAAGCATGCTGCAGCACCTGATTCTTAAGGAAGTGTTTGAGGGGTGGGCTGTGGTGGCAGACCCACACTGGTTTCTTGTGTTGCAGTCTGCCTCCAAGTTGAGTCCATTGAGAAATGCTGCTGAAACACTTCAGTGGCTCCACGATGGCTACTGTGAGTGCGTGAAAACTGACATGGGGATGGCTGGCTGATTTACTGTAGTGCTGCTTAACTGTAATTGCTGATGTTTGCCAACATGTTTCATCCCAAGATAGAAGTAGGATATGCAGAAGGCTTTCCAATGTAAGATACCAAGGGCTTTCCAACAACTTAAATCTGTAAGAACACCACCAAACTTTTCTGCAGACATTGTAATGTCCCCTCTCAATATTCTTCATGCTTTTTGCAGTACTACATGAGTGTAGATTGAAAGCCTGTTAGAGCTAGTCTTTATTATGGTAAAATCTGAGTCCGTGTTTTAAAACCTATCCACTTGCTACATCTGGAAAATATTTGACTACTTTGACTATTACAAACAAGCTACTTCTTGTAGTGGTAGGGTGTAAAGCCCTTTGAACTTGCATTCAAGCATTTCCAGCAATGCAACTTAGGCTTTTACGTCTCTGTGAACCTTGTAGTGCAGTGCTAGGAATTTGTTAAAAATCCCCAAGGCAGTAAGGGAACGCTGTGCTCCTCTGCTTGCATGTGCTGCAAGACTGAACTGTGTTGTGTGCAGGTGTCAGGAGAATAATAAAGGTATGGAACTTGATGCTTCGTGGTATGGCTACAGGAAGAATGAAGTATATACTGATTTTATCAGACTTACGTAACAATATTATGCATTGCAGTACTATATGGAGAAACAAATTACTTTGTACGTTAATGTGCCACAGTGCAACCTGCTTTGAAATGTTACCTTGAGCCAAGGAAGCAGCATAGCCCATCACTTCAATTAGCCATGCACTGAACACCACAGAAATGTAGCTGTTCTGTTGCTGCTGCAGAGCCAGCTCATTTTAAGATAGCGTGGGCATCTCCACGTGGTATTGTGGTGTAGCCATACCTGGTATTTCTGACAGTGTATACTATTAGTAGCATGGTAATGTGCTCTGTGGTTGCAGTGGAGAAGAGGTCAATGAAGTGAGCATTTTTGTTGACTTTGACGTATTTCGCTTTCAAATGTTCCTTTTGGAAACAGATTTTTTTGTTGTTGGTTTTTGGTTTTTTTTTTAGTTTTTGTAGCTCCTCATTCTTTTGTAGTTTGTGACCTAATCTAAAACCAGCAGTTTTCTAAACTGTAAATGTATAAGCAACTTCTTTTGATTACAGACTTACCAGTGCCTTTTAAAAACAAATTCAAAACGTGGTGACAGTCAGTTTCTTTATTGACTTTCTTAATATACAGTTACTCACCTCTCAGCTTCTGTGTTAAGTTTATAAGCATTTGATGAAAAACTGTTCCTTTCACTTTCAGGCATCATGATGATTAACCACCAGAGTATGCTGTGAAGTGACAGTCTGAACAAAAAATCCCCTTCCTGTGTCTGTGCTCTGTGCCTAGAACCAGGGGCTAGAGATGCTTTTCTGACCCAGGATGCTTCATTCAGTCATGTAATACTTTCAGCAAGCAGTAGTTTCACTGCTTTTGCAAGGTCCTCTGCTATTCTTTCAAAGGAAGAAATATAAAAATACTTACCTTGGATTGAACAAACTCTAAAAATCATCCTGTGGTTAAATTCCGTCCAACCAGTCAGCACATAGTCTCCTGATGCCTTCCAGATTCCTCAAGCAATATTACATGTTTCTGTGTCTCTTGTCATCTAGCCTCCTTGGCATGCTCTCATTTGTTCTCAACTACTGTTCAGGACTCAGTGTGCAAAAGAAAAGCTTTTACTTCTCAGATCTAGTAAGACTGCCTCAGTCTCCGAAAAGCACACACTGGAGCCTAGGAAGGATTTAAAAATTACTATTCAGATTTGCATGTCTGACAGTGGGTTTCATCAACCATTACAATAAAGGACAAGCAAAGTTTCCAAGTATTCAGGAGGTGTTCATGCTGCTCTTTGATGTGTAGCAAACTTGCATTCAAAGGGAAAACAGTAGGAAAAAGTCCTTGAAAACTCTTGACAGTTTTGAAATGTTACTGTTGATTGGTGAACCTGCCGCAGGTTCTTGGACAGATCTTGGAATACAATAGATTAATATCTGCATGGTGGCTTAATGCAGGAAAAACAACCACCCAAAATACAGATCCCATCATTGCATTCAAATATGCATTAGTTATGGTTTAAAAGAGTCACAAATCTTGTATATCTGCATTAAAATATGGTTTGTGTATGTATTGTGCCATTATAGTACCACCAGCAGTTAAGTGACTGTATGAAAGTGGTTTGTCTGCCTCAGAGCAGCTGGTTTGGGAAGTTTGCCTATGATATTGGGGGGGGAGCTGTTACACAGCATATTTCATCTGCCACTGTGGTGTAAGCTCAGCAGGGATCTCCGCAAAAAGTGTTCTGAGCTAATTTGAGCTTCTGCAGCCATTGCTTGTCAGCTGGCATCAGCAATGAAGTCCTCTCCCAAGTCAATGTTGGAGTCTCGGGCCCAGGATAGCAGTCCAGGGTGTGAGGTTGTTCCCCAAAACGCCCTTCTGAAACAGTAGTGTGATTTGACTGCCTGTTTTGATGTGCTTATCTGCTATTTCTCTTGACCTATGAGTGCGTGATGAACAGGCAGGGAACAGGAAATCATTTCAGAAACTGTAGCTGTTGCTGCTACCACAACTTAGGTATTCTTCTCGTTAGTGCAATGGTGGCTTCTGAAGCTGCAGCTACATGATCAATTGTGCTATAAACCTTCCCCTCTGTGAGAGATAGACGCATCTATTCCTTAACCTTCTGTACTTTGAAAGCGGTATTGGCTGCCTGAAAAGGAGTAGGTTATGGAGAAAGAGCATTTGTAGGCATTGTAATGAGTGTGGGGGTGGAACATGGAGACTTTCAGGTAGTTTTCTTATTCGTGTCACGTTTTCAGATCACTTTCACATTGCACAGTGGTAGCACAGAGGTTGGGGTACTTGCCTGTGAGATTGTGAGAGCGGTTTTGGGGAGAACTTCTCCATTGCACCCTGGGGGAAAAAAAAGATCTGTAGTGAAAGCTAGTTCTTTGCTCCTCATTATAGCATAGGCATGTCCTGCTGGTTATTACAAAATTTCTCTCATAACTTAGGTGGAAGCTCAATATATTTGTTGCAGCATCAAGTGCTGTTACTGCCTGTTGTTTGAAAGAATTGCTGCTTAAGGAGTACTTTGGGGTTGCAAATTTATTCCAAGGTCTTTGAAGATAGTATTTGATGTATTTTAACTCTTCAGGGTCAAAATGAGAGTTTATAATTTCATTCTACTTTCTTTATGTGGGATAGAGGCATTGTCTTTTTCTCCTCCTTGTGCACACTTACATTGGTGCTGCCAGCAGAAACTGGTACCCTGGTAAACTGGTAGTGCATGTTTCCATCCTGCATTAGTTGTAGATCCATTGAACTAGAATTTTGCTTCCTGAATTTTGCCTTTACATTGTAAATAAGGAATTTGACTTGGATGTTGGAATGCCCCATCATGCAGTATCTGGGATTGTTAGTGATTTTTGGTCTTAGTGGTTGAGACATTCCATGGCATTTGGAGAGTTGCTCCTTCACTGGTGACATTACAGCAGTCCTTTAGAATGATCTGTATGTTGTTGAGGGATAAAACAAACTACTACATTGTACAGTAAAACACTTTGGATAAAAAACGTTTCAGGAGATGCATTGTTTATTTGGAAGAGTTTATCTTTTGAATTTAAACTAACTGACCTTGATGACATTTTGAGAAGCTTGAGAGTAGAAGTTTCTGTTGCTCATGTGATGTTCACTGTGGGTGAGTTTAACATTAATGAGTTTGTTACTTCTGTGTTTTTTCACTTGGTTACATGCTTAAAAATAAGTACTTTTCTATAACAAGGTTCAAAGTGTCTAAGCTGAAGGCCAAAAGGAGGCTCAAAATAAAAATGTGTGTTCACGCTTCTGGAGAAAACAGAAAAGGTTGTGTTGGCTGATTGTTTTTGAATGCATTCAAATTAGGAATGAACTTGATAAGGTAAAAGTATTTGAAGTATGTATTACCCATAAGACATGTAAAATACATAAACTAACATAATTGCATGAAAATTAGAGTAAAATCTTTATGAAATAGTAAACCTGTGTGTGTGTGTGTGTGTATATATATATATATGTGTATGTGTGTGTGTGTATGTGTGTGTATATATATATATATATGGTCATGTTGGGAAATCTAGTGGTTCGCTTGTCATGTGTTCTTTGGTAGTGTGATCGTTACATGAAAAGTAGTATGGGAATTATGAGTTCTTGTAAAATTTTTTTGAAACTCGTAAAATAATGTACATTTATTTGACAGTGAAATAGTAAATGTTGTCAAACTTTGATTTAAACTTCTCTACTGTTGTGACTACTGTTATTGTTCTGATTTAGGCTGGACTTTCAAATATCGGTTGTATCCTGGTCATAAAGCTTACCTTTTCACATTAAAAAATGTTGATTTAACTAACAGAGCATTGCCTGAGGTTTCAAGTGAGTATGTGCATGCATTGTGTGCACAATAACTTTCAGGCAGCTCCAGCGTTTTTTCCCCCCAGAGTTCTGCAGTACTCTGACTTCAGACTTTTTGGAAGTGTCGAACTAAATCAGAGAAATGAATAATTTAAAAACTATTATTATTCAACTGGGCTTTCTGCTCTCCTGATGTGTTTCACACAAAAAAATCTGATTACAAAGGTAGAAGTTAGGGCTATCAGAGTAACATCTATCTGTGTCAATCCAAGTCACTGCCTAATTTCTCTACAAGGATAGTTCTTTGGGGCATTGATTGCTTAAGTGGAGTAAGGAAAATGAGTCTGTAAACAAACTCAAAGGTGTGCTTGTGGACAGAAAAAAGAGTTTTAAGTACAAATTTACATTTGTAATTAAAACTCTTGCATAGGAAGAGATGTTTCCTTCACATGGGTAACATCAGAAGACTGCGGACTGCAAGGTGATATGAGCTGAGAACAGCTAACAGTGCCTATCAGAGGTGTTCTTGATGTCATCAGTTACTATCTGGATGAGGACCATGCTTAAATTATGTGTTAAGAACTATATTTTTGATAGCAGTGGGATTGTGTCTTGATTAAAATCTTGGCTTTGGTGCCTACTGCCATCTTGCTTTTCTGCGTGTGTTCACTCTTTAGTGTGCAGCAGATGTTGATGGAATCATTCTTGGTAGTTAGCTTGTCTGGCTAGGTATTACATGTTTCCCGCTTTACACTTTTTTAATGCAGTTTTGTTCTTCCTGTGCTCCTGTTCTTTTCTTCCCAGTAGTACTTTTATAGTTTTATTGCTCCTTTTGTTATCTAAGAACAAAGACAACAGTTTTATTGATTTTGTAATACCCTACAAAAAAGCAGCTGTCTGAAAATCAGTAGATTCTATGCTATAACTGGGAAGTTTGGAAAGGAATTAAATGTGATGTAGGTTGCATGTGTCAGAAGGAGAAAAGTAATTAAAAAAATTCAGAGTTTTTGTATTGGCTTGAATTGTTGGGCAAGAGTTTTGTGTTTTGTTGTATCAAATACACCAACAATTTAGTCTGAGTTACTGGGTATATTCCTACTGGATTTTCCACTGGGTGTTTTGGGCTAAATGTGTATTGCAGATTTCTCTGTTCTCTCCTTGTTTTCTTCTGAGTGACCTTTCTGAAAGTCTTGCTACTGGGGGGAAAGAAGTTCTGTTTTCACAAACGTCTCAATTTTATTAATTTCTTTGTTAATAATTGTAATGTTCATTTTTGAATGAACGAGGGATGTCATGTAAAATAACCCAGATATGTTTCCAAGTACAGTGAAGAGAAAGTCAGTTTATTTGGGACATTTATTCGTGTGGTTCCTACTACATAGCCTCCAGAAAAGAAGTTAATCTTAATCCCTAACACAAAGGAAACAAAAGTATTTGTTTTAACTACACGTGCATGTATATTTTGCTAGCCAAAAAGAGTGATTGTTCTATTTCCTGAAACACGATTGAGCCGTGGGAGGGCACGACCTCTATACGTGCAGAAAGCTTAGGTTTAATTATAGCCAAACAATCGATTTCATGACAGAATGTTGAAAATAAAATGTCTGATTAGTATTTAACTGTCATTAATATCTCTAAAGACTTCCTTTAGTTGGTGTGTTTTTCCTATCTATTTGCAAGTTGTTGAGCAGTTGGGAAGTGTTTGAGATAAAAAGTTAAAGTGGTGCCACTGTTATTATGTTTTCCAGTCACCTGTTTAAATGTGTCACTTCTTAACCTTGAGAGACTTTTCTCTAAAATGGCTTCTGTTTGTTTGCTTTCTGTCTTTAAGATAAAGCACCTTTGTCAAAGAGTCTGCTACTAGTCCCAAGTGCCATCTCAGTTCTATTGACTCTGCTCTTCCAACATTATCAGAAGTTCTTTGCATATAACCTACAAGCTATAAAAGAGGATTTTCAGGTAAGAGTCAGTTCATTTTGTGTGGAAAAAGACTGCAAACTGCACTCATTTCTGAGATTTTTTTTTTTCCTTTAAATCTGTTTCTCTTCTGGTTCTTTCTCTTTGTTCACTGTTGTAGACCAGTATGTTTACCTTTCTTCATGCCCCCCCAGTATGCCACGTGTTGGAAAAAATAAGAACAACTGATCCAAAATTACCAACTTAGCTTTGCACTTTTCTTCTGTCTGGGAAATTACTTACTTTGTATTGTTTTTCTTTCTAGCCACTGCACTTTGGAAGCTTGCTGTGACTGAAGTGTGATTTAACCCAAGTAGTAATAGATGTATTTTGATATGAATGTCAGTTTCTTGTGCTTAGTTTTGGAGGCTGAAGAGAGCTATTGTGATCAGGTAGTCTGATTATGATTTTTATTAACAGGCAATAACTCACTCTGACTTCTGTTGTAGTTAGTTGTGGGAAATTAAAAGTTGCCTGTTGAATAGAACTGCTGCTTCTAATTTCAAGATTCCAGGTGATGAGAAATTTTATCATGCTCCTCAGTAATCTGTTGAATTGGTTAATACAGTTACTAGACAATTCTTGCTCATTCCCAGTTCAAACTGAGATACTTTATCTTTTAGGCTTGTAAGGTTTTGTTCTCATCTTAATTAAGAATCCTCTAGTATCAGTTGTAAGTGTTGAAATAATGCACTTAGAAGTAATAAGGTAAGTTTTGTGTAGGTTTGGTGGTGGTGGGTTTGGTTTTTTTTCCATTTTTGGAAGTGGCAAACTACTGCTCTAGTACTTCTCAACAGGGAAGGGTCATTATCTTACCCAGCATGTTTTATAGTTAGATGCAAAAAAAGTATGTAGTCAACTTAATGTCTTTGAGATTGCCAACTGTAGCCTATAAATCTTAAATGATTATTAGACCTAACGACTGATGCTCTGTACTGTTGCAGTCTGTGATCCTTCCTGTCAAGAACAGCTTTATTGTAATGATGCAAACTTTGCAAACTCTGTAAGAGCACTGCTCATATTTTCCAAGTATCTTGCTAATGCTGCTCAACAAAAATGTATAAATTAATGTCAGTATTTTGAAAGTGCTAGAATCAAGAAAGTCTGAGAAACTTTTATTATATATGTATTTGTAATATATGTTATTATGAGAAATTTTATGGGTTTGATGTTTGCTTATTTGTTTGCTTTGCAGTTAGTCTTTAGAAGAGTCCACTCTTTCCATTTGTTTGATGTGCTGAAAAGCAGTAGTAGTTGTGTTTTATTCAAAGAAATAATCTTTACTGCTTCTTAAGTATAAAGATTTGCAGGTATCTGTAGAAGCTATGTTACTTTGATTGTGGTGCTTGGGGGAATTTGTGTTTGGGTTTTTTAATTTCCTGAGCTTCTTTCATTTATTGTTGTAGCCTTTGGAGTAATTACATATGCTATATAGTAGTGTTCCTCTGAGATCAGGGAAAGCAGATTGATTGACTCCTGTCTGATGCTAATAGTCAGATGAGAACACTTAGAAGAAAATTTGTTTAAAATAAATGTTTTGATGTAGATGAGTTTAATGGAATTGGGTTTTTTTTCAGGAGCTGAATAGATGTTTTGGATATTGGCTATTAACACTTGTTAAAGCTGGTAGAAAGCATAGAAAATAAAACATGCATTTGAAGAAGACAACATCTGATTTGGAAGGCAAAATTTGTACTGTCCAAAGCTAAAAGATCTGCCTCCACAAAGGGGACCCTCAAGAGCAGGGAAGATTCTAGACTGCTATGTTGAGGTAGATGGCTGTTTTGGTGACTGTGGGGAGAGAAGTGGATGTTGTCTGTTTAGACCTTAGTATAGCTTTTTACTCTGTCTCCTGTGGCATCCTCAGATAAACTGATGAAGTACAGATGAGATAAGTGGACACTGAAGTGGATTGAAACCTGGCTGAACTGACTGGCTCACAGGATTGTTATCAGTGTCACAAAGTCTAGCTTTTAAGGTTAGAGCATGGGACATAGCAGAAGAGTCTGAGAGAACTGGGTCTGCCCAGCCTCAAGAAGAGAAGGCAAAGAAGAGACAAGTTGTTCTTGTCTCCAAGTGCCTGATCAGAAGCTATATAGACTCTGCTTAGAGGTGCACAAGACAGTGTACACAAGGTGGGAAGTGGGAAGTTCTGCCTAGGTGTAAAGATTTGGTTTAGCTTTTTGAACTGTGGGGGTGGCCAAACACTGGCACAGGTTGCCCACAGAAGTTGTGGAATCTCCATTCTTGTAGGTGTTCAAGGCTCAGCTTGGTATGGCCCTGAGTAAGCTGATCTGATTGGACCTGCTTAGAGCTGTACACTGGACTAGTTGGTATCTGGAGTTTGCTTCAACATTTTTTTTAATAATTCTACAATTTACTGGGGCTGTGATCTCCATTTTTATTTGTAAATGTGAACTGGGGACATGAAAATATTTGACTTCATTTCAATTGTAGATTTATTTCAATAGGTAGACCTCTTCCTTGAAAAGATTGTATTTTGAAACTGACTTCTTGAACTCTCCATAACATTCTGCTCTTTATTTCCTTCCTTAAACATACTGCATTTCTGTTATCTGCTTTAGTATTATATTCATTATGAGCACAAATTCTTTAAAGCATTTCCTTGAAGGAAGAGATAATTAACATAACAATCTTTAACCTTCTAGATTTGGAGACTTGTATGTGGGAGAACAATATGTCTTGATTTGAAAGACACATTCTGCAGCAGTCTGCTCATTTACAACTTTAGAATATTTGAAAGAAGATATGGCAGCAGAAAATTTTCAGTAAGTTCCAGTTACATTTGTTTTTAAGAGAAACTGTTTTCTACCCTGTTTAGAATCTTGTAGTCTTGGATTAATATTGCAGTTTTGTTAATAACTTTTTGTGCAGAGATATATGTGAAGGGTTTTAAAGAGAATTTGGGTTCCATAAATCTAAATTTATATTAATAATACCTTGCAGTCAGTAGACAATTATAATTAAAGTTTGCAGCTCTGTCAGCTGAAAGTTACAAGACCCATAGAATTAAATTTGGTAACAAATGTAACTCTTCATTCTTCAGTGTTTAGACATGCAGATCTGGAATTATGTTGTGCTAAAGATTTTATTTGTCTGAGTTGAACAAGTGTAGTGGTTTTCTTGTTTCTTATTTTGAGATACATTAAAACATTTTTTAAACTGTTGGAGTAATTCAAATTAAATTTTTCTTTTCAGTCATTTTTACTGGGTGCTTGGGTGCTCTCAGCTTTGTTTGATCTTCTGATTGTAGAAATCACTCAGTATATATTTGACATCACCATCAACAGCTTGCCTTCTGGTTTGTAAGTAGCTCCTAATAGATTGTTTATTTTAAATGTAGTTTTGAGGGATTATTTTGTTCAGTTTTAAGTAAAGAACAAAACCAAAACCAACAACAAGCAAACAAACAAAACAACCAAAAACCACAAACAAACCCAACAATTTTCTTCATGTAACCCTATTGTCTTTTGAACTGCAGTATAAAGGTTCTTGACACAGCTATTATATTTTCAAACATTAATTTCCTAGGCATGATCTGTAGTTAGTTAATTTATAATTTATCTATATATATTGGTTACTTTTCCTTCTGTTAGCCCTGCTTCCACTGTCAACATGATTGAAACACAGTTTGCAGTGCACAAATTATTGCCATGTTTGGTTTTGTTCAGTTGAATAAATCTGAAAACTGAAATTGGGTTGGTGCTGATTTCTGTCTTAAGTCACAGACAGCACAACTGTAATTCATATCTTGATGCTCACTTTTAAATGCATGTGCAGTTGTATGCATTTCATACTGGTATTCTCTGTGTTTGTGTTTCAAAAATGGAGTGCTAGATCGTGTTATTCCATTTAGTGCTTGAATCTGAAAGTGCTTAAAGCTTTAGTGTATTCAGTGGCTCAGTTTTGCATAACCTATACTTGAGATTTTTGCACTTAATTGATACATGTTACAGTAGAACTGTAAAGCTTGCAGAGCCTTTGTTGTTAAGCTTTTAACAGGTGAGATCAGACTCATACAGACTTGACTTACCATGTGTTGCACACTATGGTAATAGTAAAAGCTCTTGGAGTGATATGTTTAATAATAAACACCATATTAGGCTTTTTTATTTTTACTTTTTTAGTGTGTCTCTTGCCAGTAGCTAAAGGCTGATTTAATAAGGAAGAAGAAGCATGTGTTTGACATTACAAAGGTATATTTTTTGTAGAGTGTGAGTATTCAAAAGGAGTTGGAAGCTTGAATAGTACTACAGTTACTCATGGTTTTTGCTCCTTTGAAGTTTGTTGCTAGGACATAGAGTGCTAGTGTGTTTGGACAAATTCAGTGTTTTCATCCGTGTAAGAATATACTTTGTGTAAGAGTAGGATGTGCTAAACATGCACGTTATACCCACAGGGAACTAATGGACAGTTTGACTATCACATCTTTTGATGGCATTATGGTGTTTTTATCTATGAGTGCAGTATGTTGTCAGTTACAAAGAATTCCGCATCAAAGAAGTTTTAAGTTGAATGAAATATAAATGTTGCCTACATATATTTTCTCTTTAAGTCATGCTAACACTAAACTTGAGAGAATTAAGCTAATTTTAGAAGTGTGGGATATTCAGTAGTTTCAGGAGCATTTAGTTGCACAAATGAAAAAATACATACGTTGCATCATGATTCTTCAGTGTTATCTGCTTTATTATACTAATTGTCACGTTTTTCACACCTGACAATATTCACAGTCTTTTGAGATGACAAAAGCATTGGAAAACCTAACACTGATACAAGGTTTTATTTCATTTCAGATTTTAAAAAGCTGTTGAGCAAATGTAAAGAGGTGCAATTATTGATCTGCTTCCCTCATATTTACAGGGCAAAAAATGTATCTGTTGCTTCTGGCTATAGAACATTCTTCAATGTAGTCAAAATGCTAGAATTCAGAAAAAGTATCACTTCTTTACCCTACACAAGTCCCCTGGCACTTTTTCTTTTTATATCATTTCACTGTTTATATTACTGAGTGATCTTACACTTCCAGTTCGAAAACTTTTCCTGCGCACGCTTCTAAGGTAGTTCCGATAAAGGATTACGCTGATGACTCTGGCCTGAAATTGTTTAGAAACAATATAGTACAGTATAACATCCAAGCATGTACTGAGATTCATGAGAAAGGTGGTAAAGGCTGCCCAGGGATTGTAAGTTGTATCTCCATCTTGCAGCATCAGGAAGGTGAAGCAAATGTGGAAGGGAACAAAACAGATGAGTACTTGAGCAATTAGAGTAACTATAATTCTTATGGATCTCTCCTTGGCCTTAGGCTTTAGTTTGGAAGTCTTGCCATGGATAAAATTGTAAATAATGACTAAGTAACAGCCCATCATGATAAACAAGGGAATCAAGAAGAAAAAAATCACACGAGAAAAGTTCAATGTATTTACTTCCTTTAAATGGATGATATCAAGCATTTTCAAGCAGGTGGTGAAATTCAGGCCTTTGTCTGGATCAGATTGTAAAAACAGCAACGGGGATGTCGTTGTGAGGGTCATCACCCAGATTCCAGTGCAAGCTAGCACAGCTTTTTTTGTATTTTTTAGTTCTTTGACGTATTTGGGCTGGACAATAGCCATAAATCTGTCAACGCTTATGAAAGTGAGCAACCACAGAGCAATGGCTGGATAAAATACAGTGAAAGCACTGATAATCCGACAGAATATGTCTCCAAAAGGCCACATTTCTTTCCCATAGTAAATTATCCGAAAAGGCAAGGAAAGTATAAAAATGATGTCAAGTAAGGCCACATTCATCATATATACAGTTATAGATGTTCTCTTCTTGGTAGTGCAACTGAAAACCCATAGTGCTGTGGCATTCACCAACAATCCCACTGTGAATACAAAGCTGTAGAAGACCAGTGATGCCATTCTGTATTCTTCAGGATGGTGATTTCCAGACATCATATTTCAATTGAATTTAGGAATAGTCATTGAGCTCCATAAATACCCTAAAAACCAGATAAAATATGAAAAGATATTGTCAGTCAAGAAAGTTTATTAAAAAAAAAAAAAATTGAAGTGGGATGGGGTTATGTGATGAGATTTGTATTATGTAGCTGTGAAATATGCTAGCTATGTTGCTTTTTCTGACTGTAAATACATTATCGTGCTCTGAAGGAAATACATGTACTGTCAGACTTGAGAAATAGTTTTTATAAGCTAGCTTTAATTAAATATTTTTAATTACTGAAGAGATGTCTTATATAAAGGATCAAAAGTCAAGATTGACCAGCTCTGAGTGTGCTTCTGTAGCTGATGATGATATTGAAAACAGCTCTAATTAAGGTGAGAGAGCTGTTTTATAAAGAAAATATTTATTCAAGTTATCTGTGAAAAATTGACTAAAACTGGTTATGTAAAGAAGGTGAGCATAGAGATATGCAAAGTGAAGTATTGACTTCATTTTATCTGTGTAGGAACTACTTAGCTACCAAAAAATAAGTGCATGCTCTTGCTCTTAAAAGATGCTAAAAGCATCTTATTAGCTATGTAGCTTCTAATGCAGTATTTAATCCTAGAGCATTAGAACCAACTACCTACATATGAATGAGATGGATAGATTAATAGACTTCCTATTTAAAAAGGTAAAAAGATAGGAAGCTCTGCAGTCTCTGACCAGGCCTTATGTGAGCAGTATTTGTTCTGAGGAAAGGCTGGTAGCCATCTGCTCCAGAGCACAGTTACATTGCTTCTCTAGGCTTCTTGGTCATAGGAGCTGGACATCTGAAATGTTTTGATGCAGTCTCAGGCGATGAGAGCTGAAAGAGATGATCCTTTGGTTTAGTTGGGAGCCATTTGTGGATTGCAGACCTTACCTGGTGTTTGCGTGGGTGCTTTGGTTAACTTGCACCCTCACCCAGTGGCATTCCTGGATCTTGCTGTGTGATCACAGTTTCATGACTTTGCATGGGAGGGTTCCTCTGGTTTGGGTTTTTACCCAGCCCTACAGCAGTTTTGTGAAGAGAAGGAAAGAATGAGTTTTGTCTGACCTTACCACTTGTGCCAGCCAGCCAGATAACTTCTACAGTATCAATTAGGCACCAACACTCTTCTCAAGAGCAGAGGAGTGCATAGTTTTTGTGGCTTTTTTATCTCCAAAAGTGGAGAATGCATTTTAAAAAAGCTTCTTGTTAGTGGTATCTGGTTTATGCTTTTACTGTAATGCTACCAGGTACTTTTTTCAGTGGCATAGGTGTATATAGGGGGTTGAACCAGTGCTTATTGATCCAACATGCATGTTTGACACTGAAAAATAGCAGCTGCTTTTGAGAAGAGTATCCATTGGGTAACTAACATAAGTACAACATATTAAACAGGTTATGTTAGTTTCTGCCTTGAAATATCAAGTTTGGACTCTGATTTTCTTGCAATTCTCAAGTTTACAGATGTTGGAAAAAGAAGTATGCATATATCTAGCCCAAAACTTTTGTCACAAAGATTTTTTTTTTTTCATCTGTACAAAACCCAAAAATACGTGTGCTCTGATCAGATGAGGTCATTAGACCATGGAACAGAATTTGTTTTGCATGGGAAAAGCTTATGCATATAATACTGGCAAAAATGATTTGGAGGGCGTCTCTGTGAATGCCTTTAAAATACCTCATTGTGTGAAGAACACTAAGACAAAAAAAGAGTGATAGCAGACCTTACTGAAAGGTAGATGGCATATGCTTGAAAGAAAAATTTTGTAGCACATGCTTGTAGCACAGTTGAATATACTATCAAGCATACTGTTCCACTTCCATTACTGTTGCATGAAACTGTCCATATACTGCTTAACACCTCACCCACCCCTGCCACTGACACGCACTTAATTTTTTTTCTCTTGCTCTAGTTTGGTTTTTTTTTTTCCCCTCTTGCTACTGGTTGTGGGTGACATGGTGCATGAGTGCCTAGCTCAAGATCCTGGCTGATTTAGCAGGGGAATTGAGTAGTAATGAATAAGATAGGTTGAAGATGCACATGAATGATAATAAACAGCATCGGCTTTGGTTTTGGTTTTGCTCTTCTGTTCCTTGGACTTTCAGTGGCTGTTTCTGGTCAGATTCTGTGTCCAAAATAACCAGCAGGCTGATACTGATGGGAGGATAGAAAGCCGAATCTGGCATGAGCTTCTATCAGTAAAACCTGTGTTTCCACAGCTTGTTTGCTGGTTATTTCAAGTTTTTGCCAGTTTTGAGCTATATGAAAGAATGGGGCTCCTCTAACAAAATGGAGGGGAGATTATGTAGTTGTGGAAGAGAGTTTCCAAACTTTATGGGTTTAAATGCATGTCCATGTTAGAAATGGGTATCTCTCCCAGGCTTAACTTTTAACAATCTGAAATTTAACATTTTTATAGGTAAGAAACAATGAGATTTTTTAAAAGTGTGTCGTTACCTGTCTGCATTTACATATGAATGCAGATGTTCTACATTTTCATCAGCACTTGTCTGTGTCCAGGTCAGGTTGCTGTTCCCTGGTATTTTTCCTTTAGTGATAACAAACTTGCCAATGCTTTTAGTTATTGCATATTTTTAAGTTGATTTTAAAATCACAAGCAAAAGTATTTATGGTACTATGTTTTTACAAATGCAAACATTTTGCTTTAAATGTTATTTACAGAATGCTGCTGACACTTTGAAAGTGCATTAAAGAATTCAATACCTTTTCATTAGTTCTAGAATTACCACCCCTGTTCAGCTTCTAAAGAAAGTTTATCTTAGCAACATACATAAACATCCAAGTTACTTCATTAGCATAATGGATTGTTACCTTTAAATAATGGATTGTTGCTCACCTTTTGTGCACTCCAAAGTTTCATCAGAGATGCCCCTTTCATCGCCCCAAATCTGTTGAAGTTTTAGACTTCCTCTTCTCTGTTCAGCTTCACTTAGCTAAAATAGCTTCTCTTGGTTGGCCAGAAACAATGATGTAATCTGTCTTGTTCTGAGTTCTGTTATTGGTCATACTTAAAAGTTAGCACTTCACATACATGTGATATCTGTGAACTGGTGTTTTCTAGTACCTTTCAACAGGCAAGCTTTTACAGTCTTTCCAGTGTGGTCAGACTGGGCTGTTGTACTATGGTGGGGTTCTTTTTAATACCTTTGGTGTTTGTGGTATCATGAAAGCATATTTTTGGTTAATCTTTACACGCAAAAGTGTCTGCAAGATACAGAAGTTTCTAATGGGCATGTAAATGTGTTTTCTGTAAAGCATAGTCTGTTTTTTGTGGAAATCCCCATTTTATTTATATTGTCTTGGAGAGCAGTCAGTCTGAAAGTGGTAGGAACTTGCTACGTTTGAAATGAGAAGTGTGATTCACTTGAATACATGGGTTGTTTGTGCCTTTCTTACCATATTTTAGTAACACAGGAGCAGTGTTTCTATATTTTATTTGCTGTCTAAAATAATAACATGCCTATTCAAGAGCTTTGCAGAAAAAACTTCTCTTCATACAGCATTTAGCTTTTGTTAAAAGTGGAGTAAAATAAATCTGTGTTGCTGCCACAGACTTCTTTGGTGGGATGAGAGCAAAGGCTAAAGGTAAAGAAGGTGAAGATGACTACTTTCCTCCATTTTCTCTTTCTCGAAAAAGATCCAGCCTTTGAAAGCCATTCAGAGAAGCAGATCATTCCAAACTCTCTGTAGAATGCTCACTAAGCTCCAGGTCTCTGACCAGCAGTCTTTGGGACACTAAAGCACAATACAGCTACCTCTTGTAGCTTCCTTTTTTTCCCACCTCAAATGAAGCAGAGATGGGTGTTCATTAGGGGAACAGTAATGTTTCAGTCTCCTTCAGGCATTCAGTCAAGAATTTGCCAGCATGTGGACGTGGTGCCAAGAGCAGTAACATCCTACAGTTCAGATGTAGCTAGAACCAGGTCTGTTTATGGGGACCTCTTTCTCAACTGACTGTAGAAACAATGTAGGTAGGTGATCCTCACTTGTGCTAAAGATAACTTCTGTGAAATACACCCTCTCTATTGGAGTCATATAACTTACCTCAGCTGAGTGGGTTTGTGGTAGTGTGTTGGTAGTTGCTTGCATCAATGTGATAGGTGAAATAATCACAGAGAGGGAGCTGGGTCTGGTTTTCAATGTGTAGATTAATAATATCTTTAATATTTGATCTTTCCTGTTTAGGTGAACTAATAACAAACTTATTTTTTGTATTATTCCAAAGACCTCTTACATACTGCAAATCATACCCAGACCATCCTATAGTAATATAAATCTATTTAAAAGTGCTTAATAATTTAGGATTAAAAAGCACTAACCACTGCTGGAAAACTCTTCAGTGGCTTTATCATTAGCAAAACAGCTCTGGAGCATGCTTCAGCAGGATGAGTCACTCATGCTGTTTTCAAGTTTAGTGAAAGCTCATTGAGATTCAGTGACATTCTAAGAAGAAAAATTAGCTCTATCCCAGCCAAAACCAGGACAGTCACATATATTTTTAAAAGGTTTAAAAAAAGAGTGTGTCTCTTGGAAGAGAATAACTAGGCTTTTGAACTCTTCTGGCAAGAGTACTTTATTTTGGGAAAAATAATGTACAGAAGTCTGGAGGCCCCTTCCCACCTGACTTGTGCTATAAATGTACTGAAACAAGCAAGTGGATTGACAGTGCACCCCTTAGCTAAAGAAGGGAGCGCAAAAGTAATTCTGGGTTTGGATGGAAACCAAGCAGATGTTGAAGCTGGGATCAGAAAAGCTGTATGCTGTGACCTGCCTTTCGGCTTGGTCTCTTTGTGGGGGAGGGTTGGAAGGATGAGGTTTTCTAGCTGTGTCTCATTCTGTCTGCAGAGGGCGGCTGACGTCTTGACCCTACAGGGAGGTCACGCCTCGTGAGGGCAGCTGGAATAGTTTACACAGTTGAGTTTACTGGCAGGTTAGGCATCCAGCTGATTTGCTGTAGCATATACATGTCAGTTTGTGTTCTGCTTTCATTCAAGCTTTTCACAATCTGCCTGGCGGAGAAGAGGCAGCTAAACTACTGTGCTGCCTTTCCCTGTGAGTGTGGAGGGGCAGCTCTGTCTGGCAGCAGTGTACTAAAAAGTGGTGTTTGCACTGCCAGCAAGTGCATTCTCATTCTTGTTTAGGTGCTCAGGCTGGCTGCAGCTGCAGTGTGATAAATGTTTGGACATGAACACTCAAGTGAAAAGTTGCCCTAACTGTGGTTTGTGAGGCCGCTCTGCTGTGCTGTGTTCCCCTGGTGCTTCAGATTCTGCTGTAGGAAACACCTGACTCTATTTTTGTTTCCATCTCCTTTTGTACTGTTTTGTACTGTAGAGGTGAGTGTCTCACACTGGTTTTCCTCACGTGGGTGAGTACTTACACTGTTCCAGCTTTTACTGAAATAAGTGCTCCATTCCCTCTGGAGTCTTTTTTGCTATTCTGAAGTTCAGGGAGTAAAAAAGATAATTTGAGTTGCATTATGTTGTATTAAAGCCAGTTTTGAGTAGTTAAAAGCTAAGCCAACCTACTTTATGTGTGAGGTTAAGGCAGAGTGCACGTGTGCTTTATTACATGGGGTTTATTATTCACTTTCTGGCAGTAAGCCTTAGAAGAAATTAGCTTGATCACTTCCAGTAACATGAAACACTAAAGTACTGTCTTCATGCTGTTGCTTTTGCAGGAGTAATGTACTGCTGGGTTGTTCTCTTCCAGTGGTTTAGTCATGGTACAGAAAACTGTTTTGCCTGTCCACTTACCGTGTAATGTAGACTTTTGTCCAGCTAATATAGAGGACATCTGCATGCGGAGGGGCAGAAGGATCACCCTCTGCTTCAGTTTGTTAAGGAGCAGCTTTGTGCTTGCGTTTTCCCTCTCCTTCCAAACTTTCCATCGTGTGGAGCTGTTGAAAAGAGAGAACTGAAGTTTCTTGCACAGTTCATTGCACCAGTGGTGCAGGAAGCAACGCTCACATGTGTGAGTTTGTTAATTTACTGACTTGCTGTTGTGGGTGGGTCCACATGTGGTTTTGGGTTACTGTTATCAACCTTGATGAAATTCTGTTTCATTTTTTTATTCCTGTATTGCATTGTAGTGTAGTGAAGGTTTAAGAATAGACTACTGGTTAAGTGCTGTCAGGGTACCGGATGCATAAACTTGCTGTGGTTGTTTCCAGTTCTGCCATATGTGTGTTGCTAAGGGTCTGTGTCGTGGCAGAGCTGTCCCTCCTCTCCCACTCAGCCTGTGAGTGAGTATAAATGCTGTGTGTGATAGAGCTGAAGGAATGAGGAACAGAGCAGCTTAACAGGACTGCAGCCTAGATAGCTGTACCTGACATGTCCTAATTACTGTCACATTTTGCTTTCTCTTCTGTGTTTTGCTAGAATTTGGTACAGTTCAAGGAAGGGTTCCTGACTTTCTTGCTGACATTCTGTCTTTTTCCTGGGGTTGGGTGTTTTGGTGTGATGGGTTTTTTTTATTGTGGGTTGCTGTGGGGTTTTGTTTGTTTGGGGTTTTTTGAGGGGGGGGGGGGGGGGCATTGGTAGTTTTTTGGTTTTGGTTTTTTCTTTCTTCATTCCCTCCTCTTGTACAGCCAGGACACACCCTGTGTCACTGAATACTCTAAAAATATACAGTGCATCTGGCCTGAAGTTCAGTCTCAGCCTTTGAAAGAAGCAGTACTTTAAAACCTGTTTTTTCTGATTCGTGCTTTCCACTTGTGCTCTGCTGTGTGTGCCAAAGTACAGATTTCTCATGACCGATATTTCATAGTTGTTTAAAACCTGCATGAATACTCAGCTTTTTTCTTTTAAGTCTCTGTGCATTGTCAGGAGCTATGCAAGAAGTTGGTTGTTCCAGGTTGGAAGTGTCTAGGAGAGTGTCTATTTTTCAAATACTTGTTCCTTACTAATTATGTAGTATATGATATTTCTACTGTTAAAAGTCTCAGGTGTGTAGGAGTAATGTTCTGAAACTTGATATGCCTCCCAGGAGTAGAGTTAATGTTTCAAGGGAAATATCTTTGGGAGCTGCTTGTACTTGGGTGCTTCTGATGAAGTCTAGTGCAGAAATAGGGAAAATCGTTTTGACACCTCCAAAGTTCAGGACCTTGAGCAACTGCTAAGTTACTAACCTGACTATGTGCAATCAGAAACTAAATAATTAAAAATTGATACATATGGTTTTGCATGCCTGGAACATTCAGGATGGTAAAGAGGCTGGCGTAATCCAGACTGGGATATAAAGCACATGGAAGTAAATATGGTTAGCTAGGATCTCTGCAGGTTTGGGTGTCTTGGTGTGTAAGCTCAGCACTGTCCTCGGAGAAAAAGGGAGGAGAAGTTGAGTGTGAGTATTGCCAGTGTACCTGAATGCTGGGCCAAGGCCAGCTGATCCTGTGAGCTGGCAAAGGAAGAGAGCAAGAGCTGGCTGCGAGCAGGTGATTTCAGACAAGTCACTGTCTTTGCAGGTACAGAGCTGGGTTCTGTCAGAGGACTCTATACTTTCTGACCAACTATTAACTAAAAAATTACACGCACAGATGCACTTGAAAGGGAAGGAGCTGAAAATCCTGAGCTTTGTCATGACAAGAAGCCTAGCAGAATAAGGCAGGGCATAGATTTGAAGTTCAATAACTTAAGCAGCAGCCTTCCCTGTGTAGATGCTGCATTGGTAGAGATGGCTTTAGAGAGAGCATGGGCCAGTGAAGCTGAGCTGGGACTTGGGTGCATTGTATTTTAAGTCACTTATATCCTTTGCTTCCAAGTCATACTGCCTGAAAATGCATTTTTATTTTTGTCCTAGAACAACTGGGACATTGCTTTCGTTTGCTTGTAGTTGAGCTCTGTGCTGTGTGATGATATGGGTCACCAAATTCACAGCACTTACCCAAACAGCAGAAATGAGAGGGAGTGCAAAGCTTGTTTCAGATGAGATGTGATAGAGGAATAAGGGGCAGAAAAGGTGAGGATATGCTGAACATTTCTGTATTCCTTCTTTCTAATTTGACAGCATATGGAGGTAACTAAGAACTCTACCAGTAGTCCATGGCTCACAGTGCTCATTACTGTATAGGTGACGTAGTTTATTTGCAAGGTGATGGGGCCTAAACAGTCACAGTTACTGGGTGAGCGCTTGGCATAGTATCTTTTAGTAGTGATCCTGGATCTGGCTTCTCTTTACTGCCAAGGCAGTTCCCGCCTGGTGCTAAGATCTCTGATATGTGAAAACAGGACTCAGTCTCCAGTAAGGAACAGTTTTATGAATTGTGTTTTGACGTCTGCTGTGGTGAAGATTAATTACTGCATCAATGCTGCCATCTGTGGATCTTTAGCTAGCATAGCAACTGATCTTTGGAACACCAGAGCACAGGTATAATGGGGTCCTTCCTTTTTATACCTGCACTGCTTAGCCAGTTGTGCAGACATACTGATGAGAAGAGTGAAGACCACCTTGACTCCCCCATGGAAGGGAGGTACTACATGGAAATTTTGATCATTCCTGTAATTGTAAAACTGCAAACTGTTGTTGCTGAAAGTAGCATTTTTTTATAGGTGTAACCCTTGCGTTTCTTTCTGAATGATATGATAGAATTCTGAGGATGACTTTTAAGTGGGGACTTCCTTACTGTGTATAGTCTGAATTTATCCTAAAAAAGTGAAGATTTGGAAGACATCTGGTGAGAGTAAAAGGGCTGGAGGTGACATTTACCATTCTTCTTCTGGCTTTATTATATACCACAAGAATAAAAATTAAAAATTAAACAACCTTGTTTCTAAAGGCACCCATCTCCCCATTTAGTTGTGTTTTCTCTGATGTGTCTCTATCAAAATAAGACAATGGCAACAACTTTCTCATCACAACACTTCATTTTTCTGAAGGAGGGGTGTTTGTCTTCTAAATATTAAATTATTTTGTGAAAACAAACAAAGCCTTCTCTCCTATGTGGGAGTAGGGGGCCTCCTTTCTAGCTTAATAGCTGACCCTTGAAAGCTATTTTAAATCTGTGGGGGTTTGATCAACTTTAAGAAAATCAGCTCTTCTTTCTGTCTTTACTGGCAACTTGTGGGTTTTTTCCCCCTCTTCCTCTTTCAGGAAGTAGGAACACCTTGTTTGTTCAGCCATAGTAAAGGAACACAGGGACGTGGAAGTCCCTTTGGAATTTAAAAGGAAATCCTGCATCTAATTGTAGATGTCTGCAATTCTCTACAACAATTCTTTACAGATTATAATTTTGGCTATTGTTTGCCAGTTGACTTAGTGTCAGTTGTGCCCCATGTTACTTGATCTGAAGGAAAACAATCTCAAAGCAGTTATTACATCCTAGAAACATCAGTTCTCTCCTATCTATAGAACTTCTGCTATGAGTGTGGATTGTTACAACACTGTTATTTTAAGGATCTGGTATCCTTTCATATAAGGAATAAAATACTCCCCTCCATCAAAAATGAACTGCCTCCATTCCAATGATGGTCTGTTTATCTCTTCCCTCCCCTCATATTTGTAGGGCAGCTAATTGTTTGGTTGAGGTGGAGAAAAAAGAAAAGGATGACTAATTCTTCAAAGTAGTTGACAATGTTCCTAGTATGAGGAGATACTCTGTTGTGTCTTTTTGCAAAACAGTGTATGATTGCTCTTTTAGGACAAAGAGGAGGAGGGAAATTGAGTAACTTCAAAGAGGGGGCTTGCAGTGACTGTTGTTTTAAAGAAACTCCTGTTGATTTACCAAAGGAATGTACAGAAGTTGATTCAGTAAGCTCAGTGGTTTTCTGAGAAGGCACAGTTGTATGATTTAGTCCTTAAAAAGCAAATATGCATGAGACAAGACAGTTCATATAGTTAGTTAAAAAACCTAGCGTGGTTGATTCACTAAAAAACTAAGAAATTGAAGTGTCTCTCTTTCAGAGTCTAAGGATTTTGCAGACTTTCTGTGTAAATAACAAGATTTTTTTGTTATGACTGTCTTTTAAAATTTCCTCTTTGCTGTTGTTTTATGCTTACCAAATACACCCCTTTTGTTTAGTCATCACTTTGCTTTGACACCTTGGTCTGTACTTGTGGAAAAAGGGTTATATGGTGGTCCTGATGGGGAAGTATGTTTTGCAAAGAAATCACTTCTCTGCTACAGCTTTTCTATTTTATCTCTATTTTGTCATGAACAAGCTAAACAATTTCCTGAGAGCAGTTTGGGCCTTAGCATACTTGGAGAGCTCTCTTTGGAAAGAAGAAAGATAAGCTACAGCCATGAATCAAAAGGAGGTGTGAATGGTCTTGAAAAAAACAATAAAAAAAAATTGTGGAAAGTGTTTTAGTTTTCAGGTGTTGTCAAGTAAGCCAAACTGTGTGAATAAGGTGGATATTAAAACCTCTCTTTACTAGTCTTTTGCCTTTGAAGACTTTGTGATGTCTGTTACAATGTACTAATTATGTGATTGGTTATGTGATTTAATGTTTTTTCTTTTTTATTTCCAAGCATTCAAAAGTAATTTAAGAAATCGCTCAGCCAAGAAATAATGAATGATATTTTTCTGAGAAAGAGGACTGAGAAGAAACCAGTTACTAGATTGTGCTACAGAATTGCACTCAAAATCTTGAGCAGTGGATATGAGTCACATTTTGGTAGTTAGTTCCAACTTATTGTCTCTGCACTGAAAATAGGTCATAGTAAGTAAGGCAAAAATAACTTACTTGCTTTGTGACATAGGTCATCATGGATTGCCATCCTTTGGCTCTCCTCTGCCCAAGCTTTATGCTAAACACAGATCCTGATAAGAGATCATTGTTTAGTGCTTGAATCAGCAGGGAAACAGGAGTGAGGACCTTCTTCAGCCCATCATTTAGTGAGTTGTGCTCTTGGGTTGCTTAGGTTTGGACTTGGTGATGTGTGTGGTGTATGGGAGCGGGAAACGGGAGAGAAGTGGAGTTTCTGTGCTGGAACATACAAACTCGTAGCACAGTGAGGGACTGGATGTCAGAAATTGGTAGGAAAGACTGAAGCTATCATTTGCCTCTGGTGCCCACCTCTCCATCCCCAGCAAAGGCAGCTGTCACATAGTCAAACATCCGTGCAAGTGGTTCTGAGAGGCTGATGCTACCCTATGCCTCTTTCTGTACTTCCTTTGCGCCAGAAACATGAAGCAAGTGATGTTATGGGAGCCATAAGCTCACTTTGAAATGAAAATATTTCTCACATTATAAAAGGATTATAGCCTTTTGTCTTCAACTATTGTCAGGTATGTAGTCACAGATTTCTACTACTTAAACCAGGAATCTTCTCTGATATCTTTGGAGGGAAAGAGATCTTGCCTTGCATTTCTTTGTCTGCATACCAGACATGAAACAGCTTCAGACTAGGTGGGTTAGGTGATCCTTTTGTCCATCAAAGTTCAACTTAACAGTAGTAAGTAACAGTATCATAGCATGTTACACAAAAGTGAAGGGTGACACCTCACCCCCTTGGTTTGGTTAGGGTTGTCGATTATTTGATGGAATTTATTTATTGGCAAATTACTGAGTAGGATTTTGAGTGCCTAAGTCAGGTGTGTCATGAGAAGGAAATCTGAGATGATTTCTCAGAGCTGTTTTTACAAATGTTTTCCTCTGTTCTGGAGCCGGATATGAGGCCACGTTTTCCAGTTTTCTGACGATAGAGAGATTGGGCAGGATGCAGACGAGTTAGTTGTGTGGCAACTTTCATTCAAGAATGTCTCAGCTAACAATGCAGTCACCCCACATCATCTTCTTTGCTTGTTGTCATTGCTTTCCGGCCTGGAGAGATAGCTTTTAGGGTTGGTAAAGCACATGCACTAAATCCTGTTAAGAAACTGTCAATCACAGAATGTTAGGAGCTGGAAGGGACCTTGAAAGATCATCTAGTCCAATCAAGAAAAAACACATTCTCTTGCCATTCTTAAATGAACTGATTTTCCCTGTAGTGTGAGACAAAAATACCTTTCTGTAGTTTAAAACTTTTCTTCATTTTTTTTGCCTTTTTACCTAAGTCTTGTATACTTTAGAAAATAAACCCTGTTCCATGAAGGGATACTCAGCAGTAACCTCTGTGCTTTTTTGTGGAGAGCTTTTCTGTCACTTGTCACCATGAGCTTTATCAAAGACTTGGTGAGAGAGGGGTGTGTGTCTGTTTGTTTTGGCTTTGCTTTAATGATCCTTTTCCATAATGGGATGTTAGTTAGGTGCTGTCTTTCCTCACAGTATGGCTCTTTTAGCCTGTGGTCACTTGCTCTTTTCACCTCTTGATGAAGATAGTGTTTTGGTAGCTGTGTGCTCTGCCAGAAGTGTGAAAGTTAAGATTCAAGACTGTGTGACTGAAGCCATGTAACATCCTGTACTTTCCCTCTTTTCTTTTTAAAATTCCCCCCAGAATTCATGCCAAATTCCCACATCACTTGTCAGAAACTCAGCCTGATATTTCATCTCAACCCTTATATTTGTAGAGCTGGAGTATCTCTGTTCCTCCTGGATGCCAAACACACTTTTTGCTTTTATATTTATAAAGGTTATTCTGGAGTTTTTCTTGTTTCTTCAGTGCAATAACTGTGTCTGTATAGACTGTCATTCTGAACAGCAGTCTGTGAGCTGACAAGGGAGCTAGGGGTAAATGCCAGACATGAGCCCCAGTGTCTATAGTGGAATCATTAAGGAATATTTCCACTCCAGAAATAAAATTGAAGTTTTATTTACTCCTTAATGAAAGTGGTGCTTTGACTGCAGTCTAAGACAGCAATGGGTGGAGCTTTGCCCTCTCTCCCTCATGTAGCGTAAATAACACTTTTTCTTGTCTATCCTAGTAGGTAGCCCTGAGACATTTAAAATAGTTGCTTTCTCCCTGTCTAAGTGAATGAAGGAGTAAGGTGCTAATGAGTTTTGGGGCTGTTTCAAATAGCTGGCATTGTGAATACACTGTATTTATTTTTGAAAGGACAAAAAAGAAAGAATTGTCCCAGAGCTGCCTTTGTAGTCTGATAACTTATCAGAAGTCTTCAGTTATCTCTTTTTGTAAAAATGCCTCATGCATGCAGCTGTCAGGGGTGCTTCATCTCTTCCTGTCCAACTGGGGGCAATGAACTGTCATTGTTAGTTCCAGAAAGAATTGCTATAACTTTGCAGACTTAGAAGTTGTGATATTAAGGTTTAAGTACTTAGCCCCCTAGTATCAGCAGCTGCTGCTAAAACACTGTCTAGTTGCTTTGTAGGCTAATAAGTTGAGAATAGTCAGTCTTCAGCATCTCTATATTTAAAGTAGGCTGCCTCAGAGTGCCTTCTGTTAACTGACCACAACTTCCCTCAAAAGTTACGTGCCACAGGAAGGATGAAACTGCCAAGTCTAGCTTATTAGAGGGAGGAACGTAGCTCTCCTTGTGCATGGTATAAGACAATGTATTCTTTTCTGGGCGGGATAGGATAACCGCAAATGTTTCTGCCTTTAGAACAGGTGCAAAACTTGCTATTTTATTTTAGCCTTTTGCACAACATCTGTCACAGCTGAGGAAAAGAGGAAGAGGAGAAACCATGTTTTTGCACTGAGGAAAAATGAAGGCAGCTTTTTAAAAAAATTGTCATGACTTGACCTTTATTTTAGGAGGATGCTAATGACAGCATTTTGTTAAGGTCTTAAATAGAAGACAACACTAGAAGATTTTAAAGTTTTATCATTTCCTAGTTATACTGCAAGGCCATTGAGTTTCATGTTGCTTTCTTGTCTAACAAAGTTAGGGCATTTTTTGTTAGTCATAGGAGGATGCAGGTTGCAGAGAGCCTCTGGAGATTGTGTTGTTCAACCCTGGTAGTGCCAATTTAATCAGGGTTATATCCAGTCAAGTTTTGGTAGTATTAAAGATTTCACAGACTTTCTGTGCAGCCTTTCCTGCTATCTGACTAACCTCATGGTGAAAAAGTGTTTCCTGGTGTTTAATTGTTCCTTGTTGCAACTTGTGCCTGTTACTTGCTGTTGTTATCTTTTCTGTATGCCTCCTCATTAAGCAAGTGAAGACAGAGGTTACATCTCTTCTTAGTCTTCCCTTTCCAGGCTGAACGATCTCAGCTCTCTGAGCCTCTCTCTCCTCCTGTAGCATGTGCTGCAAGCCTCTTCATCATTTTTGGTGGCCCTCTGCTGGACTTGTTCCGGTATGTCACTAGCTTTCTTGTACTGGGAAGCCCAAAACAGGGTGCAGGACTCAAAAGTACTGAATGGAAAGATCACTTCCCTTGATGTTCTGTTGAACATGGTCCTATGTTTGTTTGACTGCGAAGTCATCCTGACTTCTCTTTAGCTTCTTGACCACCTGGATCCCAGACATTTTTGCCAACCTGCTTTCTAACTGGGTGATGCCAAGCCTGCACTGTTATGTGAAGCTGTTCCATCTTGCATGCAGGGCTTCACATTGGACTTGCCGAATTTCCTGAGGCTCGTGCGGGCCCATTTTTCTAGCCCATTGAGGTCCTGTTCTTCATTTAATGAAGGTTATCCAAATTTAGCAGTCATGGAGCAAGGACCTAGTTTTGTGACTTACCTGTGTGCTAGTGTGGTAGCAGAAGTAGATCAGAGTGCCATTGATATCCTTGTGTATAGAGATACCCTGTTCTGTCCTGTTATCCAGCTCGAGCACAGTTGGATTTCCATTCTTTCTTTGTACTTGCCATCTTTCTTTCCTCAGCAGTTTGTATGATGTGGTGAAGAGCTTTGATCTGACTCTTTGTGGGAGAATAGACTAGATGACTTGAAGGAAGGGAATTTGATGGAGGTCTGCAAAATAATAATGTGGACAGGACAAATAGGGAGTTGCTGCGTTCATTCATTTCTGGTACGGGAAGCAGGAAACTTGAGATGAAACTAACAGGTGTCACAAGTGAAAGAAAATGCTCCAGACGCCATGGGTCTGTGGAACTTCTTGCTGCAAGATGCTGCAGGCACAGACTTGAGTTCATCAAGGGACCAGACTGGTGGAAGAAAACTTGATTGAGGACTGTCACATGCAAAGATGAGACATCTGCCTCAGAAATTCTGAAGTTAGACATTGCAAGAAGCTAAAAGAATATTCTGAGGGGGGGGAAAAAGAAGAAATATATCTGAGCATTTTCTACACAAATAGCAATTCCCCTGTTTTTCTCCAGATAAGTGCTGCAACTTAGTCAACACTGTATTAGGAAATAATTCACTCAGAAGAATTCAATGTTTTACAAGTAATTCTTGGTTTCCATTGACCTTACCTATATTGAACCAACACAGTGGGATACTGCTTAGATAAAAACCTTCACTTGTTTTGAGTTCTTCCTCTGCTCTGTACCACAGACATGGAGATAGAGGAGACACAGTATGCTTCTAATTTTCAGTTCCTCCAAAACTGGTCATACAAGGCAAAGCTTCTCTTCTTCTCTTCCCCTGCACCCTATTTATTTTTCTTATGTTGCAGGCTGTCTCTTCATTTTCTTGCAGTCTATTCATTCCTTGCTTACCTGAAAGCTTTTCAGTTTCAGAACAACGTTAGTCTTTAAAACAGCATCTGTTCAAAGAAAGACCCACTGCCCTTCAATTTTTTCTTTATCCTAATGAACTTGATGGTTTAAGAGGAGTCATTAAAAACCTTCAGGCATCAAGTTACTTACAGTAGCATGTTTACCACTTTGGACAGTTACTGTTACTGTCTTTCACTAGGAGCTTGCCATGTTGCTGACAGGTTCTTCATCTGTGTAGCTATCAGGGCCACAGCCAAAAGTGAGGCAGTGATGCCTTGGGAAGTACCTGACTTCTGCTGGGACTGTAAGCCACAGGAGATTGTGTTTTTATTGCTACGCTTTCAGTCAGGCTTCAATATCTTCAAGCTCAAGGCAGCTGAGGGAACTTCTCTGAGCACTTGCAGTAGTAGTCATTAGTTTTGCATTCTCAGCAAAAGAAAAGGTGAAGGCACTAAATGCTCTTTTGCTGAAAATATATGTGTTTTGGAAGTTTTCACAGGATGCATGTTCGCTTTGTCATGTGTTCACCAGCAGGGATCTATACAACTTTCTTTTCTGGACGTGGACAGAGACAACCAAAATGTACCATTTGGCTAATGTACCATATCATTTTCATTTCTATGTGCTCTATCCCACTCCCTACCAGATAAGACTTGAGAGAGATGTCAGCAGTGGACACATACTTGTCCATATACAGTGGACACATGTTTGGAGTCCTCTTAACATCTGCCCTAGCTCTATACTCCAAAGTGTGTAGTTGAAAGTTCCTCTACCATTTTGCCATGAGACTGCATTTTAAGACCAACTGGACTTCACCCTACAAATCAAGACCCAGTTTCTTTGAAGAACTTCACTCAGATCCTCATAATGAGCAAGCCATTTGAACCTGCTGTTACTTGTCAGCTGCTTTATTTATGTGTGAAAAGGGTGAGTGAGTTCCAAATCTGTATGACTCTTTCCCAGCCTTTCATGTAGAAAGGGGCATTTTTCTAGAATGTATCAAAAGCTTATGCCAAAGTGAAAGCTCATTTTCTCTTGCAAAGCTCATACTGCTTCAGCCACATGTTGCATGGCATGACATGCACATGTCTTTTAAGACAAACACATCCATTATATACTCAGTGTTGGAGAGGAAAAGAAGATACCAGGTAGACTTCACCCCCTTTACTCATGTCTGTGTGGTATGCAGGAGGAGAAGGACCTGAGATGTGCCACTACAGGTAACTGCTATCATAAAAATACTCCAGTGAACAGTGGTGGGGGAAGAATGCCAGCAGGTTAAATAGATAAGGACATCTCAAAGGGAACCAGTTGTTTGAAAACAACTGTAAGGTTTTGATATTATTGCTCTCCCTTGCTCCCATGCAGTTGCTTGTTACCTCATCTCTCTGGTGAGGGCTACCAGCCCCACAGCACAACTGGTAGAAGAAACAGGACAGATGCTCTCTGAAGGACTTCAGTACTGGCCAGCGGAAGCCACCACTGCTACTTCTGGCAGTTTCAGATAAGCAGACAAAGGCTTCTCATTGATACAAGTGTTCATGAGCTGTATGTACTGACAACTAGTGAGGGGAGGCAGCAGCAGCAGTGGCCACAGCTATAAATTGTCACTGTCTGTGTGTCTGTGCCTTTAGGACTCTTGTCAGGAAGCTAAGCTTATCTTAGCTTTTAAAGGTTCTGGTTTTATTGGTTTCTTCAGCATTTGAGAGATAGTAAAATAAGCAGAAATAAATAGCTTTTTTTCAAACACATATCTAACACTGTAGGACTTAGAGTAAGAGTGGTATTTTCAGGTAAAGTTAGCTGTCTAAGACTGTTGAAGTGATTAAAGTCTAAATTTGAAAATAACTGAATTTCTAACATGAGAAAATGGGAACAGAGATTTTCAATACAAATCTTCACTTTGTTTTCACTTAGATATCTGCATTATGTGGTGTTGTAATATATATTGAGTTATATTTTACAGACAAATATAAAAAAGACTTGTCTTTTAAGGCTGTAGAATCACAGTTAGATGAAATGCATATCAAAATAAAAAAAACAAGCTTTAGTAGAATAAAATAAGCTAGTACTGATATGATAATAATACATATATTTTATTTCTACAGCCTCTAGGTATTCATGAGTGGTCTGTGTGGTTTTATGAGGTTATCATTTGCTTACTCCAATAGGAACAAATTCTTAAATAATATTTTAAAATAGTTTATTAAAAAAGCTGACAAGAACAGAACTGCTATAGTATACAGAATTAGGTAGAACTTCTGTTAAAAAATATTTTTCTTACTCTGTATTCCTGTAGTTGCATAGTGTCTTTTGTAATTAGAAACTCAAGTTTGACAATCTAACTGTTTTATGGGGGGGTTGCATTTTCTTTCCCATAAAAAAGTAGTTGTTAATTTAATGTTTCAGTACTGCTGTTCAGATATGACCCTTCAATGTTTGCAGGTAGGTGGAGGTCAACACATGTGGAAGGAAGGAGTTCCAAGATGACAAATGTAACTTTGTTTGTTTTACTTCCAGTACAACCTTAATGCCAGAGACATACAGCTGCAGTAAATAACATTTATTCTGACATCTGGCATAGCTTTTACCAGTAGTTATCAGGCATTCTTTAATTTTCCTTTTCCATCACAACCTTATGGTGCAATTACCAAGTTGTGTTGGCAAATGAAGGCATATTAATAAGACAGAAGACAAAAGAAAAGACGGGGGCCAGGAATGAAGTAGGGAAGGAAACTGACACATGATGGAAGGGCATGACAGCCAGAACCCAGGGCTTGCATCCTGAGCACTCAACTAGTATTGGGCCAGTTCCGGCAGGATGTTTTTAAGTCATTTGGTCTCTTTGCTGGCCCAATTTCAGTGTCCCCAAAGGGATCCCAGATAGGCTGTATGAAGGCATGATGGGAGAGCTTGTTCTTTCCCAGCCAATCGTGCTGCTTTCATTTATCGATCTCTTAGGTTAAACAGTGCTAAAAAGAGGTGGCCGTATCACACCATCAGAATGAAACCATTAATTTACTTTCCAGTGGCTTCAACTGTGAATATTTATTCCTGTTTCTGAAATATTTGTCTGGTGTTCATGTCTGACTTCAGCAGAAGTTCTGAAGAACCCTGTATCACTGCTCTTTTAACTGGGGCAGTACAGTTTTTGTATTACAGTGTCTTGCTTCAACTTATTTTTTAGGTTTATAAATAACTTATACACAACTGGAGTAGACACTCTTTACAATACACACTAGAAAGAAATGTTCTCCTTTAGAAAAAGGAGTAAAGAGATAATACACCTTGCAAAGATGAGTAATTTAACATATGAGAGATATTCAGTGTTGGGGAGAACCAAACACTTCATTAACTTTTCCTCTGTTACATTTGACAATATTGAAGTGAATTGTCCAGTATGACATTTATGCTCCAAATACTGCAATAACTGATTTCACCTCCAAAGGGCTACAAACTAAGCACTTGTGACAGTCAAACATGCACAGAAATTGTCCATTTTATCTCACAATTTGATTTTCTTTGCTTGTGTGACTTGGCTAACAAAACCCTTGCTGTAATTGGAGCTCAGTTAGACGTCTTGGCATTTTGAGATGCTCTGGTTGTAGTCAGTTTGAATTGTAAGCTGTTTGTGTTTAATCCTTTCCCAGACACCCACACTGTGGATTGAGTTAATAACATCCAGGCATACATATATCCAGTGTGCAGTGTGAACATTCACAATGGTGTATATTTCCTGGAAAGAATGAGTTAGGTCAAAATAATACAGCTAGGAAACAATAATGCTGAGTTTTGCTGTGACAACTCTTTTTAGGTCCAACATCACTCCTTGATTTTCTGACATCTGGAGAAACAGTACAGAGAGCACTAAGTTTTTACAGTGGACCCTGGATTTTCAAACTTGCCCTACTGCAGTGTGCTATGGATTTTATTTCTCAGGTAGCTTCCCATTGGGAGATTTTGCAAGTACCATCATTTGTGTTTCTCCCACATCACGTGAGCTTTCCTCATGATGTGACCTGACAGCACTTGAAATAGATACACTGACTTGTCGTCTCAATATTTTCATTACGGTTCTCTTGTATCCTTTGCAAGCAAAGAAATAGATGAAAGGATCTAGGCAGCAGTTAAAATTCATCAGAAACACAGTATAATGGAGTGACTTCTGGAAAATTTTCTTTTCAGTGCACAAAGGTTCACTCTGAAGCTTCTTAATCATGTGTTGTATGATTGCAACATGATAAGGGGTAAAGCAGATGATGAACACTATAATTACAAATATGATTGTATTGATGGCTTTTTTGTTTATTCCTGATTTTTCAGTCAGTGGATTTTCCTTGGCCGTTTGAAAAAGTTTGCAACTAATTTGAGAGTAACAAAATAGGATAATCCCCAGGGGAATAAGGTACCCTATTAAACAGGCAGCAAGAAGTATAAGTGGTAAATGTGCTATTTTTTCAAAGTTTGGATATTCCATACATGTAGTCCTTTGTTTTTCTTCCTGTGACATGGGTTGTATAAGTAATGGGAAAGTTTGGCTGAATACGAGAAACCAGATAAAGACACAAATGCCCTTGGCATATTTAATCCTTCTGATCTTGTATCGGAAGGGGTGGACAACAGCAAAAAACCTGTCAATGCTCAAGCAGGTCATGAAGTTTACACCTGCATAGGTATTGATGTAGAAGAAGAGAGCAGTTATTCGACACAGCGCTTCTCCAAATGGCCAGTGAAATCCCAGGGCGTAATAAGCTATCCTTGTAGGCAAGGCAATGCAGAACAGGAGATCGGACAGGACAAGGTTTGTTGAATAGAGAGTAGTGGAGTTGATCTTCTTTCTGTTTTTAAAAATGACAGTGAGGGCAATGGTGTTTCCAAGCACCCCAAGAATTAGGATGGAGCTGTAGAAGACAGACAGTAGTATCCGTGCTGTATCTTTGTGCTCATATAAGTCACAGGTGGAACTATTTGTCTGAAAAGCTGTGAAAGTGTCCATTTCTATAGCCACTGTTGTTTCAGGAAGCTCAGTAGACCTACCATGAAAAGAAGAAAACAGAAAAGGGAACATTTTGTAATAAATGTAGATAAGCGACTTGCACATGACAACAGTCAACCTCTGTTGCAAAAAGCAAGATTGTAAATAACTGAAATGAAACTTATTATAGTGATTTACTTTTTCAAGCCTCCTTCCAAAACAAACAATAAGATGTCTCTCTGTCTTTTCTCTTTTGATATCAATTCTTTCTCTCCTGAAAAAATCAGACAGGGAGTAAAATAATAAACATAATGTTTTTGAAAAGTGAAGTTTACAGATATTAAGGAGGCAGGAGACTGTTTAAAGCAATCCGAAGGGAGAAGAGAGTCTGAAGAAACCATGTGATAAAGGGCCATATGAAGTCACTGTGGGTCGGATAAGTAGACAAAATCTTTTAGATAGTTTTCAGTTATTTTTAGGGCATTTTTGTTTTTAACAATTCATGTTGTGGTGGTTTAACTTGTTTAGAGACATTTGAATTTCTCTAAATGTTCTTACTGTATTGGCAATATAATAATTCAGCTTGTTTAATACTAATTTTTAGAACTGGTTTTTGGAATCCAATTCAAATATTGTTCCATGCATAAGTTCTTAAAGCCACTACTTTAGTCACTCTATAGAGGTGCTGTGAAGAGAGATGACTCAGCTGAAATATTTTCTACACTGTCGATTTAGTAGATTTTAGAAATTCTTTTATCTTCCCAGTCAGAAGTAGCATGGAAGACCTGCAAAGCAGCAGTGATTTGGAGGACTTAAAAACACAAGAAATGATCTATCAGAATTTCAGAAACAGAAAGGACCACATCCTGTTGATACTGCATCTAGCACAAAATATTTCGTAGGTGTGTTGTTGCCTGACAGTTGCATAGTGTAAGCATAAATGTCATAAAGGTTGGGGCATCTAATGTTACTCCTTGAGCAGCTATTCAGCAGAATTCTTTGAGGAGATCATCCTACTTATTTCAAGTTGTTTGCAATTAATATACCTGCAACACATTCTGTTTTATGAGGCAGTCTGATCAGACTACTGACTAGATTAGCAGGGGTGCATAGGATTTTCTGTACACAGTAAACCTGTAATAGTGGATGATGTGTGTTAAAATACATAGTTATATTACATGCATTTAAGGAAGAAATTTAGCATCCAGGTAGTATTTTAAGTCTGTTTGCTGTGTTGCACAGGCAGTAGGAAAGACAGGCGAGTGATGTTCTGATTCTTAGATACCCCCAAAGTATCTACCATGTGCAAGAGGTGGGAATACTGCATTCACGGTTGGAAGTCAAATCTGAAGTGGGAGTTTTGTGGTTTCAGTAAGAGAATTAAACTGATAAACATCAAATTGAGCTGTAGTGCAGATTTAAGAATACCTGTAATTTTATGCTGGTTAATTCCACATTGTTCATGGTATCTTGGTGGTAGTGTGTTTGGTGATTGATTAATACAGTAGTTATTACTCTGAGGATGGTTCTGGTATACTTTCCTCCTGTTTGACCTTTTCCCTTATAGAAGCGTGTAGGATGGCTCTTGTTTTACCTAAATGTAACAGGCTGCTTTTTGCAGAAAATGACGTGGGTTTGTGTGGGCACCTACTTCAGAGTCAGTCAGGTATTTTCTTTTTCTCTTTAAATGCTTCTGGTGACATGGTTGCATTCCCAGCATGATATCTATCTACTACTCATCTCTTCCTTGAAATTTAGGTCAGATCACTTCTTAAACATATGTAAGGAACAATAATCTTGAGATTTTTTGATAAACAGTTCTATTGCAGTAACCAGCTACCGCATGTTAATGGCATAAAATTATTTCACTGTGAAGTTGTAGTGGTATTGGTTCATAAATAATGTGCATATCTGACACATCCATTCATTTGACTTTCTAGAAATGTTTCTAAAATGTAGGCTATCTATTATACAAACATATTCAACTACGGCTTAGGAAAAATTCTGTGATTTCAGGTTGTGTGTTTTGTTGGTTTTTTTTTTTTTTAATATCAAGAGTGGAATTTTGTAAAATCCATGGTACTTAGTTTTGTGGTGTGAAGTTGGATCTGTAATATAATATATTAAACTAGAACTTATTGATCAAAATAGGATGTTCACCCTTGCAGAAAACCATGGCTGTATTGAGAAGGAGTCCTAGCTGGGAGAGAATTTTTTCTGTTCGTGGTGCTATCATGGATATACATGGGGAGCAGTTCCATGGCAGGGCAGACTGAGAAAATGAATTAGCCATTTCTACTGTAGTTTTTGGTTAGTCAATCTCCATGTTAAAGATATGATTGTCTGGATAAATGATAAAGATATGATTCCAGTCTGGAAGTACTACATAATCCAAAGCTTTTGTTCATAGAGATGTTCATCTATGATGAGCTTTTATGTATTATCATAGTGTTATGTACATTTAACTATTAACAACTACAGACTTAAGCTATGAGCTAGCAATTGCAGTGTTGCAACCTTAGATTACATGGGTAAAAAAAAAAAAAGTTTTTCTCTGTATGCTAAATGAATTTTCCTCTTCTTCTCATCTCCTGCTTTTGCTGAAGGAGCACTATCTGCCTTCTCAGCAGAACAGGGAACATGTGGAAGGCTTTAACTGTGTATTGTAGTCTAATGTGTCATTTGTCTATCTCTCTTCATAATACTCATTTTTTCAAGATGAGTCCCTGCTCCATCTGTCCAGTAGCTAATTTAAGAGGGATGCCAATTAAATTATTGGAAAGACACAGCAGATCACTAGAAAGACCTCCCCTGACTAGGCATATTATTGTTTAGTCACTTTGATATGGACAGAATTTCTTTAACAAACAGTATTGGTGAATAATGTTGTTTATGTGTGCATAAAGAGTATAAAAAATATAAAAGGAATGCTTAGGAAAGAGACTTCTCTTTCCCTGCAATGCCTGACCTGAGGATTTACTGATATCCTCTATAGGTGTAAACTGCGTAAGTCTTACAGAGTTGAAAAACAGTAGAAGATGGGAGATATGCAGTGCTGTGGTTATGTAGGTTTCTTTTTTCCTTTGTCTCTGTTTTCTGTTGACCAGTCACATTTATTGTTTGAGATTCTAATTTACAAGTGATCTTCACCGCAGTGTTTTCTCTGTTTGAGAAGATTTGATTCAATTATATTATGTGTATTAAGAAGTATGCATGCTGAGTTGCATAATAGAACACTGTTAATACAGAAAGAGCATATGCCTAAGGTACATGTACCTAGGTATGTGTATTGGCAGCTTAGGAACTGCACGTGGTTTGAAAGATGGGGCAAGAGACAAGTGTGTCCTAAAGGTTTCTATTTCTTTCTAACACTTTAACACTCATACACTTCTCATCTATTATGTTAATTTACCTTTTTTTCAAAAGCTGTAGAGTTTTGTGTCCCAAATGACAATGAGTAGGCCTAATGACCTACAGACTGACCCCTCAGGTCACAACCCACAGCTGATCTTGGTGAGATAGTTTCCAGGCTAGTGTTTTTATCATTCCTTGATATAGATCCAAATCTGCTGGGAGTACTAAAGCCAAATTTGTAAGTCACGCATAAGAGAATCACAAATGTGCATTTAATGAATGAAATTGTCTTAATGATGGCTATGGAGGATTATAATATTAAGTGCTTAACAAAATTTGCAGTTGTACACAGAATGGGATCTTTGTGGTCCTACTTTTTTCTGTTACTATAGATTTTGCCAAGTGGCATGACAGTTATATTTGGCACTCAAAAATCATAGAAGCAAAATGGAAATACAGAAGTAGAGTTGAAATGCTGCATAGCTAGTTAAAGGAAAAGTGGAAGTCATTTGAAGGGTGCATGTCTCATTCTTATCTGGTGGATCTCTTCTCAAATGTGATCTGTCCTACGAAAACTGTAAGGATATCTAACGTGAATCTTCTCTGCCAAAGACACATGTTAATGTGAAGAGCCATGCTGGTGTTGGGATGACTCCCTTTAGTTTGCTTGCCTAAGTATACTAAATGTAAAAAGGAGAGAGCGTAAAATACAGGAAATAAACTAAAAACCTGAGCCACTGACAATTACATTCCTGTAAGCAGAAGAAAAAAGGGGCCAAATAACAATTTGTGGTTTAGTACTAGAAAATGTGCACACCTTTTTGTATGATTTTTTTTTTTTTCTTCAGGGTGGTGTGGAACCTGTACAGATAGTCATTAATTTTAGGGATTACAATTTCAGAACTCTAGCTTAAATTTCTTATTACTTGTATACATATGCAATCTTTTGAACAGAAAGGGTAGAGATTTGATCTGTTAAAAGCTAATTGCCAGATAAGTTTTCAGATCCCCCATCTCTTCAGGAGACTGATGAAATATTTGACAGACCTCTTGTATTCTTTGCTTGAGAACATGTATGTCATCTCAGTTTTTTAAGATAAATGATAGTTAAGGTATTGTCTGTTGAACAGTCTATCTTGTTTTGCCAGTCTAATAGGAAAAATGGATCCTGACTGTGATCTTTCCCAATTAACTGGGAAGATTTATAAAAATCATTTCACTTGTAGTATTTATTTAGCTTTGTGACAGTAATAAGGTGATTGTGATTCCCAAAAATTATTACTTCTACAAATTTTGAAAGAAATGAGTGTCAGAAGATAGAAGAGGAATTAGCTCATAAAACTTTGAATTCTTAAGTATTCTGTTGCAATATTTAGATGTGAGAACCATGACTGAGGAGCTCTTGAGCTGATAATAGAGGCTCTTTCATAGATAAGCGCATGTGACAAAGCAAGCTATGCATTTATGAGCATAATGTAGATTTAAGGCTCTCTCCTTCTATTATTCTGTGAGGTTCAGTGAATGACTTAAGACCTGCAATGCTTCCCTTCCTTCTTGTACAGTAGTTATTTCTGCATTAGTATAAATTAAAATATTATTGCTAAAAAAAAAGTCTAAGCTAAGGCAGCATCAAATGTTTCCTTATGATTGCTGGAAAGCTGTTTTATAAGGACCTGAAATAGCTTGTTGATGCTGTGGGTCAACAGATCCTTTAAATAAAATCTAACTGGCAGCATATGTGAACATATAATATCACAATTTACTCCAGGAACCTTGTCTCTTTCATCCAAAGATCACTTATCCTTTGTAACACATGAAAATATTCAGTATATTGAAAAAAAGAGTATTTCTGGAATTGTTTGATGCTGTAGAGTGAAAAAAAGTTTTCTTTTTTCTGTACTTACATATCTGTGGCTTCTTGGATCCTCTGAGCAGTTAAGGGCATTAGCAGGATGGCTTGACTGTGAAAGTTTACCCTAGCTCATTGTTTTCAAGAGTGATTATGATTACGTGAGTCTCTTGTGGGAGGGGTAGGTTTTTTCAAGCGCCTGAAAAAACCCTTATTTGTATGCTAGCTTTGGTTTGCCTCTCAACTGTTTTATGGGATGTGAAAGCATCTATTTTTAAATCTTTTACAATTAGTCTGTTCAAAAAGAGTAATAAGAATCAACCCTCCCTCTTCCCCCCTGAAGGTTTGCATTACTGACTCTCAAAGTAGGGACTTTACCCAGAGGTTTACTTTACTAATTGGTGACCAAGTAGAATCTCGAGTGAAAACCTTGCATTTAAAAATAACATTAGCTTGTAGCAAAGAGCTGTATGATCAGTATATGCTTTAAAACTGCTTGTTGCTGGTCAAATCTTACACACAGCACAAGAAAACCTCAGAACTGAGGCATACTGAGATGCTGTGTAAAAACACGTCTCAACAGCCCATGTACATTCCCAACACTGTTTTAGTATCATAATGATGAGGCTTTACAGAAAAGCCCTCTGGGAAAAAAATATGAAGGAGCTGAAGAACTCTGGTGGTTTGAGAGACTAGTGAGGATGTGTACCTTTGTAAGCTGTCTACTGCATTTTGAGAAAGGATAATAATAATAATACACATGTAAGGTAAATACATTAAAGATAAAAAGCTTTTAAAACACAAATCTTATTCCCCTAAAATGATACTGATAGGAATGGGTGGCTAGGAAATAGGAAAGGAGTAGGATGTCAAATAAGAGGTAACTTCTTGTTATCTGGAGTAAACTTGTATCTGGGTAAAGAATGTTGATCTAAGAGTTAAAATTGTGTGTTTGCTACGAGGGTTTTGGAGATCAGAGATAGAGGGAAAATCCTGTGATTTGCTGTTACAGACTGTGGTTGAGAGTTACCTGGGACTTTCCCCGAAAAATCGTACTGATTGTTAACGACTGCAAAGAACTTATCTTTAAAGTGGTCTCATTTAGTGGCCTCATTTAAAAAAAAAACCAGCAAGTAGGCATGATGGTGCTATTTTTGATGAGTCCAACCCATGCAAAAGGTGGAATGCCTCTTTAGAGACATTAGGGCTGTGTTCATGGCACAAGTGTTTGCTGATGCAGTGTTGGAGGTGTGCGGTGATAGCTTCTCAACTAACATGCCCATCTCATCAGAAAGCCTAAAGTAAATGCAGATCTAGTGACAGTATGAAACTTTAGTAAACGTACCTTGTCCTGTGAGAAATGTTTTTGCTGTAGCAGAATGGAAATAGAGCCTTGGGAGCTACTTTTGTGCCAACTTGGAGCATTTAGTTGGCACTACACGCTGATTTTTCTAGTGCTGAACTTGCAGTGCAGACACGGCTCAATTCCCCTTGGATTCCTGAGAGCTGTAGGGCTCAATCTAAGGCTTTCAGCTCCTCATTTTTTGTAGGACTTTTATCATCTAACAGTAGATTCAGATTTCTTTGAGAGAACTTTCTGGACTCATTCTGGATTATTTCTGTTCTTGGTTTTGAATTGTTTTTTAATTATTCATCTTCATCACAGAGGAGGTTCTCTTTAAATGAAGTAATGAGAATTAAAACTGTTCAAAGGGAAATTGCACAGGGAACTTGCTTCATCTGTATACAAAGTAATACTGCAATGTGGTTCCTTTTGCAGCAGCAAAAAAATGTAGTAGAAATGGCAATTTTTGAGTGTAGTAGTCTTTGTTCAAGGGCTGACATCAGTGCCAAGCCTTCATATTAAAGAGAATGCTTTTTATTTCAGAGTAGTCTTACCATTATAAAATAATGCCTATGTGTTTCCTGCTCTGATGTGATAGTGTTGCCTTCCTTTGATTAAGATACATTACTAGATTGTACCCTTTGAGTCACACTTACATATTAGCTACCAGTCCAGTTTAGCATATGATAACTGCTTGAGCTAAATGATACTGGTTGCATTCTTTCACTATTTGTTCTTCTAGCTATTTGGTTTCTGTTCTTATACAGCTGCTGTTTCTCCAATATTTGTTTGACTGCCCCAGGATTTGAACATTTAAACCAACAAATGCCATGTATGAAGAAGGGTGACATACATTTGGTTTTGCCATTTGTGTGCAAAAGCTTACTGGTTTGCTTTTGGCATGAAAGGAGAGTAGTATGTAAAATATACTAATTTGTAACTAATTTGTTACTAATATGTAAATATACAAATTTGTTACTCTCGGAGATGGCGACATCGAAAAAATGCAGTTAATATTTTGACCAGTGTGTTATACCTGCAGTGATTATTTTGTTTGCTTAGTCCCTACCCTATTTGAGCAGTTTACAAATGGTACTGGATTTAGCTTTACAGTTCCCTATCTAGAGAGCTACTACCCAAGGTAAGAAATGACTTCTGAGTTACACAGGGTGTTTATGGGTCAAATGGGAAATGAATCCCGTTGGCCTGTTTCTTAACTGCATAACTGCCTTTCCTTCCAAGGCTATTTTTGTTCTGGAAGACAAGTCAGGTGTCTAGAACTGACCTGTAGTTGAATTCTTTTTTTGTGGGCAAACATGATTTCTCAAGTGACTTAGTAAGAGGAACAGTAAATGATGTCTCATTAGTGAGTCATGGTAACGCTGCAGAGGCCAAATTAAATGTGTTAGGTTACTCTAAATGAAAAAATAGTTGAACTTGGGACATTAAAAATGTCAATACAGCTGTTGAACTGTACCTTCTCAACAAAATACTGTGCCATCTAAATACCTTCAGTGTTTTCTTGTGCCTTCATATGTCTTCTACCTAGCTCCAGTTTCTGTGCTAGATTTATATGATTATGGGATTCAATGAGAGCCTCTGCCTTTTAGAAGGGTGCAAGCTCCACTCCTTTGCTGAACTCAAACTCTTGTTTCATTATATGATCTGTCATGAAAGCAAAGCTACCTGCTAAGCTGTCACTGTCAATCACTTGCTGCAGACATCTGATGCAGAGCAGCAACTGTCAGTGGGTAATCATGGATAACTAACTGTGTAACACCTAGTTGACATAAATAACCTAGAAGTTAAGGATAAATAATTGTCCCTGTAACACTGTACTTGCTTGTGGCACAGCATTTGGCCAGCTGTTTGTATACTTATCTGTTGGTTTCATCTGTATCTCCATACTTCGACCTTCACATGAATGGCAGCATGCTAATTATATATTAAGGATAGGGACCTTGATTTAAAAAATAAAATAAAATAATATCTTCATAGTGCTGTAAGTTGAATAATTATTTGATGGTCTGCAGTAATTGCTTGCCTGAGGGAGGCGGTATGTTGTGAACACGTAACTGAAGAAATTTTATGTTGTATATTGCAGCAGGCTGTTAGAATAGAAATGGTCAGGTACCATGAGTTACCTTTGCACAACAAAGGCTGAGGGGAGGTAAAATTAGCTGATCTTTTTGGAAGAAGCTGAAGAATAATGATTATATATATTAGCATCTTGTTAATGATGAATAAATCAAACAGAAATTGGAAGATAGCTCCTAGCCAGCACAATAGGGAAGGTGTGGATTAGCTCACCAATGAGAAGGAAAGGAACTTGAAATTGGTTTAGAGTGGAGCTGAACAGTTTACAGAATAAATTGTTGAATAGCCTTGCCATTAAAAATTGAAGCTTATTTAAGAGGAGACTGAATCAAAGGCCATCCTAAAATCAGAGTGTACAACATTCACTGCCTTCCCCTTCCTTGTTCACAGCGCCAGAGTCACCTTGGTAAATCCATACATGGGATATTGACAGTTGGCTTGCCCATCATGTGGCTGGCAATGACTTCTAGATTGCTCTGTAACTTTCTCAGGGGCAGAAGTGAGGCTTGTGGCTACCTGAATTTCTTCTTGCCCTTCTTGAAGATGAGTGCAACATTTACATTTTTCCAGTCATCAGGAAACTGCCCTGATGACCACAGTGTTTCAGTGATAGTAATATCAGCTGTCTTCCTCAGTCTCCTGAGGTACATCCTGTCTGGTCTTGTTGACTACTATATGGCCGGTTGGGCTCAAGAACTTCCTAACTGTCTTCCTTTAGAGCAAGTGTTGCTCCTCTCAGGGACCTCGGAGGCACGAGGGCAAAACTAACCAGTGAAATCTAAGGTAAAGTCGAGTACCTTGGCTTTTTCCATGTCCTTTGTAACTAGGTCCCTTTTTCCACTGGTCAGTGAATCCATGTTTTCCTTAGCCATCCTTTTGTTGTCCCTTACTATATCAGTCATATTCTGGTATTGTTGTGTAGATAACTTCTCTGACAGACCTGCTGTAGGTAAGCAGTATTTCCATATAGATACTCTAAAACAAGGCATGAGTAATGTGTAGAAAATTCTGAAGACAACTGAAAAGATTAATTGAAATTTTCTAAGTACAGAATTAATATAATGAAAGCTAAGGATGAGAGTTTAAAAATAATCAGAATAAATTTTCAGACAGTAGAGTCACCTGTACAAATGAGTTTCACAAAAAGTTTGGAGGGTACTAGTTTTGACATTGAAAAAAGACGCCTGAATGGGTATTTGTGTAATACCTATTTATACTAGATGTGAACTCTATCTGCAAAACAGAACCTGATGTCTTTGGAAGCATATGTATGTGATGCCTACAGACTTACTGTTTTAGGAGAAAAGGTCTATCACTAGGTTTCCTAGCTCCTTTAGATTGTCAGGTTTTGAGCAGTGCCAGACACTGGACTTCTGATTACGTGGATCACTACCCTGGACTGGGGTGGTGCTTTCTGTGGTCTCTGTTGACGTTAATAGTGAATATTAACATTTAAGGAACCTTTCAATGTTCTCTAATCTCTTTTTTAAAATGCACTTGTCATGGGAAATTCCTTTTTGTACTTTCCCATCATATGATTGAGTGCTCTCTTGCATGTGAAATCTCTAAGTCACTCTTTATCACAGGAGGAATAAAACCTGAAAAGCACACCACAGTTTTGGTACTTCTTCAGATCATTCAGTAAGAGTAGGAAGAAAGCATTTAAAATTACCTTAAGAAAAGGTGGTCTTTTCTTTGTTTTTCTTCTCTCTTCACTTAATAATGCCTGATTTACTTCAGTGAATATTGTTTACAATGGAAGCACTTTTGACAAAGAATTATTTTTGTATGTGACACTCTTACAGCTGTGTCTATTGGCTAATACAATTTAAATAATTAGAATTATTTTTGTATGTGTTGTGTTTGTATTTATACAGGTGTGGGGGGGTTTTGGATATGTAAGAAGAATTATATGAAAAATAGAACATTTTTCAGTAGTTCCTGAATTAGCATTCTCTATACATGCAAGTGCATCTGACTGTGTGTTAAATGGATGGTTCTGAAAATGTTTCTGTAATTAAACTGTATTTAAGTCTTCAGAGAGGAAGCTTTTCAGCAAGCTGAACTTGAAATGTAACAAACAAAGTGATAAAGAAATGCTCTTAAGCCACAGCCCGTTAAATGAATAAACCCAATATCTGAAGGGTTTTTTTCATAGCTGTGGGTGTTGCCTTTTTCAGTTATTCAGGAAATGTAAGTTTTAATATTCAGACCACCATTTCACATACCATTACTCCTATCAGTAGTTTCCCCAGAAGGGAGATGTATTTTTCAGTGAGCACTTAAAGTTATTTAGGTCCTGGTTTGTGCTATTTGCAGAATTCCGGCCGAGTATAAGAAGAGCCCTCTAATGTAAAATCCTGTGGAAACTGCAGCTCTTTAAAGATTTGATAAGCTGGTGAGCAGTGAAAAATTATCCTGTGCAGCATCCCATGCCTGTCAGACACAAGACAGCACAGAACCGCAGACAAGGACTCAGCTGGGGTAGACACTTTGCTGTTAGACTCCCCCTGCCTGCAGCTTGCTGCCTGGAGGTTGCCAACCACCACAGCTCTGCCAATGGACTAGGTTGTGTCTAGCTGAAGTGACTTTTCTTTCTTCCCTTTCTCCATCCTAGGAAGTAGGTTTATTCTAGGATGTCCCATTTCCATGCCTTTGGCATTGGTTCTGCTGTGACCTCTCCAGCTTTCCTTAATACATGGTTTAGTTTTCTGGATGTTTTATCGTGAGGAGCACAGGCTTTGTATCTGGGTATACGGATGAGATGCTCTAGTTTATATGATCACAAGTCTTGGTCATTGTAAAAGATGCTTGAGTCTTAAATTCTATGAAACTGCTTCCAATGAGGGTTTAGAAATGTAATAAACATCTCATGCTGTGATTAAGGTCAGGACTGTGAAGAAGGTTGGTTATTTGTAGGGCCATGGAAGTCACTGGCAAAGGGAAGTCCAATCGAACTCAGTATTCGCATCTTAGATGCTGAAGTCTCTTGGCAATTCTCTAACACCTTGAGCCTGGGTAAATGATAGGAGCTCAACTTCATAACTGAAGTGGTTTCCATAACCATTAGGTACAATCCTTACCTTTTGTCCATTTGAATCAAAGAGGTTTCATTCTGATGCAGACGACTACTGCTCTTATCTTTGTGTGCTTTATTTTATAGAAACAGTCTGTATTGGGCTAAATGTGTTGCCTTCTCTGCTGCCTTCAGTCCTAAACATTTGGAAATAAGATACTTTTTGCCACCTGTTTTTCTTACTTCCTAAAGAATGTATTATCCTGAATGCTGCAAGTTATCTAATTGTTGGTTCCCAAGGAAGACCTTTTTCTTTTTTTGCAAGGTTATACTACATTTTGGTTGTTAGGATTGATTATTTTTGATTGGTTTATACTACTGTTGCTAGTATCATTCTTCTTAAGTGTCTGTATCTTTGTTTTTGTAGCTTGGGTCCTGTATTTGCGCTGTTTGTACCGTTTTATTCCTCCATTCCAAGAGTGCAGGTGGCACAAGTACTAGGCCACTTTTCCATCACAAACAAGACACTGGTCTACATACTGGGTTTACAGGTATGGTATGCACTTGCTTGTTCAGTGTTTAATGAATTACTAATCTAATAGCTAGCATTTCTGCATGTTATCTATGAGTGTTGGTGCTCGAGGTATGTTTAGCTAGTGACAGTCGCATCAACTAAAATACTGAAAAACCTTGCTACTGTGCATTTCTGTACACTGAAGTGGTGGGCAACTGATCTGTTCTGCCATTGTCTTCTGTCTTGACTGTCTTGTGCAGGAAAATGTAGCAGACTATTCTACAGGGTTTTTTCTTTTGTCAATAAAATGAACAAGATGAAAACAGAATCTTATGCTAGGTCAATGTGTATCTTTCACCTTTCCAATTTGCATATATTCTTGATTTTGTTTGTTTTCCCCTTGTCCATTAGAGCTCAAACAAAGCAGTAGAATACAGTATTTTACTATGGTAGGCTGTCAGTAAATAAGGTTTTGGCTAAATTCCACCTTTATATAAATAAATATTATTTGTATTTCAAGCATTACCATGTGACAGGTAATTTAAAATAGTGTAAAGTAGGGCACAGCAACATCATGTCTAGTGTTATGCTAAATGAGTGGAAAAATACAGGTACAAAAGGCAGTAGTTGTTCAAAAGAAAAACAACAGCAAAAAAACCCCAGCAGCCTAGAAATGAATGGATACTTATGTCACAGCCTGAATTATGAAACAAGAAGTGTGCAAACTTATGAGAAATTATACTCATATTTATGTATCCTGGAGACTCAGAAGTAGCTCTGGCACTAGCAATGGAAAGCACCATAGTTGTGTGATATGTGGTAGAGAGTATTTAGAATGAGTGGTCAGTTTCAGAATGTTGACTTGTGTTCCATTTGAGTATTTCATTCATTCCTTTTCCTGTTCAGCCTTTGGATTCCTTCAATTTCCACTCCAACATCTTATTTTCTTGATCTTTCAGGAATATTATTTTTTCTCTTCCCAACCTATCGATACCACCATTATTCCAGTCTTTGGGAAAGCCATGATATTGTCTGAGCTCTTTTCCATCATGTCCTTTGCCTTTTGCTTTCATACACACACCCCCTGCGATACTAATCACTGTTACTAATCACTGTGTCTTCACCAGTTCTTTCCCTGCTGCGGTATAGAGCAGTTGCTGCCGTCACACAGAGGCTGAGGGACAAATCATTTGCCTTCTCCTCATTTGTAAATTCTGCTTTTATCTCAAGTCACTGTTTCCTTAGTCAGATGTCTAGAGGGAAGGTGTTCTCATGATTCAGTCAGCAGCATGCAGAACTGGTTCAGTAACCAGTGTCAGTCTAGTTTTCAGCCCATTTTCCTGGTTGGTAATAACCTTCTCCAGGTGATTAATCATGCACCTAAGAGAAATGATGGGTTACCCTCTTGGCTTATCAGGATTTTTGAAAAAATTCACTCCAACTTATTTCTGTGATTTCATGTCAACAAGTGTGCCACTGGGTGAGAACACTATTTCTTTAATTTTTATGCTCATGCTTTATCTCATGGTGACTGCATGTCTGAGAGCTTCACTTGCACTGCCTGCCTCACTTGGAACTCTTCTCCTTTTACTGCTGAATCATTTCCTTTCCTTCAGTCTATCTTTCAGACTTGTTTTTCTGTGCAGCCTATAACTGACATCCTGTTATACTTAGTATGCTATATGAAAATAAAATGTATTGTTCTGTTGAATGAGAACAATTGTTGGGTCCCTGTGTTTTTTCCACTTCTGCTACTTCTGGAATACATCTTTTTTTTTTTTTTTAATGTTAAACTAAATTTTCACAGAGATAAATGTCTGACATCTCCCATTGTCATGATAAGTAGATAGCCTGCGTAATAGTTCAGACAACAGCTTTGTAAAATTAAAATTTTAAATCACTGCTTTTGTCTTCTAGCTCTTAACTTCTGGTTCCTACATCTGGATTTTAGCCTTAAGTGGATTGGTAAGTCATACTGCTTTAAAAATTATACATTGCTTGTAACAACCTGTTATGTATATTATCTGTGCACTATATTTAGGCTCAAAAAGAACAGAAATTCATGGGTTTATTTGTGATGGTAAGTAGAAAGTTTTCATCTTTAACATTTGAAGGTGTAAACCACTGACTGGCTGGTGATAAACAATAAAAGAAGTGGTTAATATTTGCAGAGTGACACTGCTTTCACCCCCTAAAATGGTAGAAATGTTTGACCTATTGCTAATTTTTTTGTTTTTAGCAAGCCTCAAGATCTTATTTCAAAAAGCAGCTTTTAACAACTTTGCTGTGAGGGTTTTTTGTCTTGCTGTTCTCCTAGGACATCTGTAATATAGCTGTTTCTCACCATGACAACAGCACTAAAGGTGCAAAATCACTTTCTTCACACCAGTCAGATAAAAGTCAGTGTGGTCTGTCTTCTCCTTTCTGACTCTGTTCTTAGTACTAAGGCACTCAGTGCTAAAACAGGCTGTACTAAATCTTCCAGATTGTTAGGTAATGATAAGCTTTTTTAAAATTTTACAAACTAGGAACTTGGACTCTGATTTCTTGGCCCAGAATACTATCTGCTTTTTGAACAGTGAAAGCACCACCTCTTTGAAAGAAGTTCATTATTAAGTTGAGGCAATCTTTAGAAGAACTTAAATTGTGCCCTTGCTGTTTAGAAGCTACTAATTTGAATTTGCGGTGAGCTCAGAGTGAAATGCCTGGGGACACTTCACATATTGCTGCTGTAACTCAGTGGTTTGGTCTCTGACCTTTTGCATTTACTGTTCCAAAATACTCTGTGAGCTCACAGGATAACTGCCATCAGTGATGGAGCAGTAAATAGTGAAGTTTGCTTAGCAGTTTGGTCTGACCATAAATAACAATGAAAACCGTGCAACTAACAAACCAGAATTTCTCTCTCCTGGAGATCCTCTGTGCCTGCCTAAGGACCTGTGGCTTCCTACAAATTCACTACCCTTCCTGTTACTCTTCTGTCTCCTTTAATAGCCCTTCCTTTTGAACAGGTGTTCATTAGAGAGGAAAGGAAAGGCAAGGCATTTTAACTCCTTCCTGGTGGCAAAAAATGTACATATAGTTGGTTACACAGACTTATAAAAGGCTGCACAATTTGTTTTTCGTAAAATATCTTGCAGTTTTTATTTTAATTCCCTTTTAGTGAGCAGTTTCATTTAGCTGTAAAATGTTAACTTTCTTAGGATTCTTTTTCATAAAAGACCCTTTTTTAAATTGCAGGTTGACAGTATGTTTTACATAGATATAAGTACATAGGAATAAATCGGGCTTTCCCTGCCTCACAAGAGAGCTTAACAAAGTACGTTTTCATATTGCTTCAGTCAACATGAATTGTCATCATCAATGATGTGTTTTCAGTCTCAATTTCTTCTGCAGCAAGCGGAGAGCTGCACTTTACCATGGTGTAATAAGTGCTATACTTTGAGGTTCACGTTACCAATTTCAGCCAGTTTTTGTACAGCATATCTGTCACCCTTCTGTGAATAAGAAGTCTCTTTTTCTCCTCTGCTAGAAATGATAATTTGGTGCCTTTTGAGAAAACTTGTGAAAAAAGTAGTTTCACAGTATATGCAATAATCTGAAGAGGGATATGAGAAACTATAAAGCACCTTTTAGCACTACAAGTGTATATATTTGATACAATTACAGAAATACGTAGGTTGGCAAATCAGTGCTAAGTCATTCTGACAACCTGTGTATTTTGAAATTTTCTGCTCTTAATGTTTTCTAACATAGTCTATATCTGCTGAATCAAATTTTCATGTATTTGTACAAAAAGGCTGAGTAAATACATGAACACCAAGTCAGCTAGGTGTGTTATTTAGTCACTAGTTTATTGCCCGTTTTGAGCAACACTTGCTCCTGCGTCAGTTAAAGCGCCTGAGAAAAAAGGAATTGATTCATCTGACATACAGGGAATGTTGGTGTGGAAATGAGGTTGTAATTGTTTGGAGAGGAGAGGCAGATATTTCCAATTCTGAAAGAAGGAGAAAGTAGTGGGGAACAAGGGAAAAAATAATTTGTTCTCTTTTTTTCTCTTTTACATCCACAGTTTCTCTTTTACATCTCAGTTTCTGAGATACTTTAGAAAAGTGGATTTTAGTTTTCAGTTCATATTTCTCTTCTAAGTTTTCGGTTTCTCTCTCGGATCCGGGGAGTTTGTGTGCCCAAAATCTGGTTTACTTGTTCAGCTGTGCCAAATGGTTCAGTAAGAAGTAGATTCCTTCTATCAAGCTTTTCTAGTCTGTACCTGTACACCGTCATGGCTGCAATGTTACAGTTGTTTAGGGAGGGAATCTTTGAGAATAATTCAGCTCTATGTGCTCTTTGGAGACATCAGCCATAGGATGAATCACTTTGTAGCAGTGCCACTTTCTCTGCTGATTATGAAACCAGCTTCTAAGTAGATTTTTAAATTACAGATATCTATGTTGGGATAGATAAATACAATCATCATATTAAGCAGTTTGGTTAACAGCATGACAATTGCTTGCAGACCTCTAGCAGAGACCAAGGAAGCTTATCCTTAGGTCACAAGTACAAGTGAAGAATAAATGTACTGTGCTGAAGTGGCAGTACAGTCATGCTTCCACATACTCAAAGAATGAGTGAGCTCTCATAGTGGTTGCACCTGACCAGTGAAGATAGCATTGGTGGACTCCAAAGAGAAAAAAATTCGAAGTATCTGGGAAATTTATGATCCCAGTCAACCAGGAAGGAAATTGAAGAGAATCAGTTTATTGTTGTTATAATCTTATTTTTCTGTCAAGTTAACTATTGCAAAAGGCTGTTGATACTTCTAGTAACCACTTCCAGAAAGAAAACCCAAACAAAATTATCTGTTGTGGTACAGTTACAAGTTGAAAATACATGTGTAGTGGTTTTATTTTCTGGGTGGTTTTCACACAGTCATTCCTGGTTTTAATAAATATGTTTCTGTAATCAAGGTAAATGAAGAATCTTCACACAAACTTGAACCTCTTATTTTGATTCTAGTTGTATAGAGTTCAGAACATACTAGGGTTAAAGCAGGTAAAATAGGTATTAAAATGTCACTTCACCTTAAGAATACCACTATTTGCTTTTAATTTGTTCATATGTGAAAACAGCAGTCTTGAGTACGTGTGATGAATATATAAATTAATCAGAACAAATTAATTATTTGCTGTCAAGGTCTAACCATAAGGCAAAATTATTTTGAACTTATTTTTAAAGCAATCTGCCTACTGTTTTTTCTGTTTGATTTCCTTTTTCAGTATTAATCAAATCCAGCAATTTAAAGTATCTCAGTTAGTAGCAAAGCATATGTCTTTGTCCTGTAAAATATTGGAAAGCTTCCACGTTTGGTTTACCTAATGTAAAAGAGAAACTGGAGCTACTTCCTTATTCCAAAACATGTACAACTTCAGAGGACATGAGGGAAGGGGAAGTTGGGCTTTATACAGGGGCAGGAATAGGTTAGAAAACTTCATGTGAAGGATCAGTAGTAAGTTGTGATGTTAACAGGCAGAAGAAATGTGAGCATGCTATTTTTTCTGCAGTGTGGCAGACAATTCCCAGCATACTCTATTTCATCTGCTTAGCGTTGTGCCTCATGCAGTATGGTGGATGAGGCTGTAGGTTGTGGTGGCGTGACTAACAGAAAACAACTAAGATTCTTTTTATATTGTCAGGCAAAAATTCTGCATTCTCACAATGTGAACTTAACTGTAACATCCTTCTGTGGTGACTTTTAGAGCCTAAAATAGCCTGGAGGCTTGTCAGTTTGGGGGAAGTAGCCCTTTAATCTCATGTGCAGCGTTGAAGTTGGGATATAATGAGATCATCTTGTCTTCATTGCATAATTAAAGTTCGTTTACTTTCTTAAACACTAGAAATTCACTACATGTCTGCAACAAAAATAGTATAAAAAATTACTTTATACTTTGTCAAAGCTTGGGGGTTTTTAAATGCTGTATCTCAAGTTTGCCTTATGAACCAGCTAAAGAGGAAGTTCTTTGGAAATATTTGACATTAAGATGAATGTATGACACTTAACCAGACTGAATCACGAGACTTATTTTGACTGCAAATGCCTCCGTTCTGGGTTTGTTGGAAATATGCAGATAGGTATCTCTTCCTCACTAGATGAAACTTCTTGAATATTTGTTAGATTTTCAAGAAATTTAAACTTTCTTGTACAGCATTTATAGTGTCTTATACTTCCATCTAATAACTTTATATCTGTAATAGTAAATCAAGGAAGAGGGGAAAGGGACTGGCACTGAAATCCGAACAGATGTAGGGGTAGCGAGGTGGATAGCCAGTATACACTTGTTGCTTTTCACTGCTGAGTCCGTCCTTCCATCTTTTTATACTTGTGAAGAATTGTGGTTTCACACAATTAATCTGAACAGTTACTGGTCCACAGCAAGATTCTTGGCAACTATATGGAGAAGATATACCTCTGTTCTGCTAGTGGCATGCTGTTTTGTCTTGTTCCTTCTCCAGGTGCTTTTTAGTTTAGATCTTACAGTGAACTTTATACTGTCAGACTTCTTGACTTCCTGCTCTGTGAGCACAGAAGTCCACATATGTGTGTGATGCAATGAATGTTTGATTATGGCAGGACAAGGAGGGGCCCAACCACTAATCTGCTGTTGAGGAGCAACAAGGAGAGAGAAAACAGCCCATGGCAACTGGTGCATTGGCTGTAGACCAGGCGTGCTGCGCCAGTGAGCAGGTTAATGGTTGGAATTGATGATCTTAAGAGTCTCTTTCAACCTAGATGATTCTGTGACTAGCCATCTCTGCTTAAAAAATTATGAGAATGCTTTTACTGATGCAGCTGCTAGTTGGTGCTTGCAACACACTTTCCCTTCTGAAACAAACAAGTCCTAAAATACTGACACTAAGCATGTGCTGCTGCTCTCTCTTTGCTGTATTTTCTATCTTGAATTGATAAGAGAATGATTCTGTTTGTGGTTAATGTGTTCAGACACATGCCAAGATTTGCCATACATTCAGGGAGATTTTCCTGTCACCACTTCTTTGTTTGGTTCTTTTGACCTTTTGAACCCATTCAAGATTTAGGGGACCCTGAAAACATTAGGCCTTAATAAAGGACTGTAGGTGATGAAAATGAGCAGAGATCAGTAAGTAGGAGAAACACTTGGAAGAAGTGAGAGAATGCTGGTGTGATGTTGGGACAAAGTATTTTGAGTGGCAGTGGTTTCCCTGCATGATTACACCTGTGCAACCAGAACTGCAGAATCCTTGCGACAGAGGAGGCCTGGCTCCATAGCCTCATGATAGAGGATGGGAGGAAGGAAGAGAATTTGTAGGTTCTGGTGGTGCTTTTGCATTTTGTGTCTAAGGAAGCATCAGATTAAATGTATATGTAATATTTGAACCTGGTTCAGCAATTCCTGCTCCCCAAAAGGTGACATTCTTGGTAGCCTTACAATCTAGGTTTTCTTGAGTGAGGAGCCTGTCTACATAATTCTCTGGGGACCAGATGGTGAGCTTCTGAGGGACCTTCTTACTAGGTAGATACCTCAAGCTCTACATAACAAAAGCAGATAAATTGCAGAAGTGATATGAATTTTTCTTCACTTAGTCTTTGGCAATTATGTTTCTATCTTAGTTTCCAGTTGATGTGTACAAGTTTTGGTCATGGGCTTACTGTCATCTGGAAGTTTCACTACAGCTGAGGAAAGAATTCTAAAGTCATGAATAAGCTTCTGTTCCAGTGCTCTGTCATTCATGAAGTCCATTCCAGACCTTCGAATACAGAAAATTTTTGTTAAATATAGCTTTCACTATGATGCCAGAGATTGTCCTTCTTCTTATCACATTCCATTTACCTCCTTTGTCATGGCCAAAAAGATTGAGAGGGTTAAGGGTAGTTTAAAACTGTTCTTTCTCATTTTAGAATGGTAGCCTGAGTTTGGTATTACATCAGACCCTGAGAACAGTCATAAAATGAAAGTAGAATAAAATGAAAATCAGTTTCCCAAGACAGAATGGTTTTTTTGCTAAAAGTCTTATTATCTCACTGTATAATTAACAATAACACTGTAAATGATCTATAATATAAACACCTCCCAAAGAATGTTGTTTTCCCATACTGTCTCCCCTGTCTATAAATGCAGCAATACATTTGCTGTGTTTATACAAGTATCAGTGAGATTGAAATAAATATCCCCAAATAAAAATCCCACATGTGAAGCTTCTACATTGCTTCTAGCATAACTGCATTGTTTGGGTATGTTTATGGATTTTTTCAGGGTTCATATTTTTTTCCTGTTCATTTCATTCTGTTTTCATAGCATAACAGAAAATAAATAGCCAAGAATACTGGAATGTGGCATAAAGCAGAATGCAGGATGCAAGTTTGTGCAAGAACTTTGACCTTCCTGCTGGACTACTTTGGGCTCAAGTGCTAGGGCTTCATAATGAGGTTCAAAATGACTGATGCCTATAGATCACTTAAGGGGCACATGGATTTTTGTCGCTCATCAAGCCCCATGGCAAGCACAACTGTAAATGCAGGGAATGGGTATTTTCTTAAAGGTGGGAGAAGGGCATCACAAAACCAGAGCTTTTCAATATTATCGATTTTAATGAACTGATTTTTGGACTTTTCTTCCTCTCCCAGAAGGTAGATGAGATCCTTTTGGAGTAAGTCTGTGCATACTCTTAGATTTAACTTCAGCTGGTTTTCCTTTTGTTTTAACTAGAAGGAAAGACTTGGGTGTTGGGGCCAGAAACCTTAAGGGTTTGGGTGTTTTTTGAGTGTTTACAATGCTTCAGCATCCTCCAGGGCAGCCTTAATTTTCTCAAATCAGCTTGCAGCATACCCTGTGACCAGTTCCTTCACTAGAAATGAAAATTTAGTTTGAGTTTTGACCTGTTTGAAAAATAGTTGCTTGGTTTGGGCTCAAATTCTGAGACAAAAAAAACTCAAGCAGCTTTCTGAGTCACAGACAATGCAGCACCCAGATTTTAAGAAGTAATCATCTATAGCTGGGTGGGGAAGTTGGAGGTAGAGAAATCCCCTATTCTTTCTCTGATTCTTGACTGAGGACTCTGGGTAAATAAAATTAAAAGTGCTTTAGAAAACAGAAAGACTAACTGTTTTCTGCACCTAAATACAAAGCAAATTTGGAGTATTTAAGGGGGTTTTTTTTGTTTGGGCTTGTTTTAACATTTCATTTTTGGTTTTAGGTTTCTGGGATTTGCTACAATAGCAGTATATTGAAAGTTCATCAAATTCTTTGTGTACCCAGCGGGGTAGCAAAGATATTTTCTTGGACTCTTGAACCAATCTTTTCATCTGCGGAACCAACGAATGAAGTTCGAGTGGGAATGGGAGCAACAGTTGACATCCAGAGGCAGCAGAGGATGGAGCAACTGGATCGGCAGATCATGATGTCTCAGGTTGCCCAAATGAGGCGGCAAAGGCAGCAGCAGGTATTCATATGCATTCTGTAAGGATTATATTGACTTATGAGAAAATAAGTTTTTGCTTCATATATCTTTTTTTGTTTCCCATTCCTTAAAAAGAAGGTATTTCTTTATTCTCCACTAGTCTTTCATACACTGTTGTACTCCTAATAGCCATTTACATGTTTCATGTAACTTTACATGTTAAAATTACTTCACAAGATGTAAGCAGATTGTCAGACAATCCTGTGCAGATTATCAGTGCTCCTGGCATTCCATCACCAATCACGAGACTGAAAGGTAAAGTGGTTGCCTCTCCGTGGTCTTTAGGTAAGAGCCATTGTGGAAAGTCAGGAAGTCAAAATGCTTCTCACTCTTCTGAGTGTTTATATTATTAACATCCTTTTCAGAGAGGTTGAAAATTGTCTCTGTAAATCCATTCTTTGCAGAGGTACTTTGAATAAGGCTTGTTTCTTTTAAGAAAGTACAGAAATCGAGTTGTCTAATGTTCTTATAGAGGTCAAACACAGGGGATTTCTATTTGCTACATTTAATACTCTAGTTTTATTTCCTTAATGAATAGCAGACCCCTTTTTATTTTCTCTGTTCTAGTCAAACTAGCAAGTGCAGGTATTCACATACTTTATGTTGTAGGACAGTAAAACAAGGTAGGTGGAGTCTCAATTAACTTTTTCCTGTACCTCAGATATGTGTGTTACTACTCTGTCAAACCTAGAAGACAACATAGGCCTTGCGTTGCTCTGTCAACTTACATCGCTCGTAGTTTAATTACATATAGCAATTTGAGGTCTTATTGAGTTTCCTTTGCCTGAAACACAGCTCTGTACTAATACACAAGTTCTTCTTGTGTGCAAGGTAGTGTAGTGCAAGTAGATATAGCTATGTTACTATTAATATATTGCCAGAATTAGGTGTGTGATGGCATAAAGCTTTGGCAATAACTGGAATACAAATCTTTGTTTCCAGTCCCTGATAACATAATTCTGTTTTTCTTGATTCTTAACATTTCATTCTGATAAAATTGTTTCTCAGGTGGAAAGATCCTAATCTACTTTTCTTTATTATGAGTAGAATATTAATCAGCTTTAACATAAGTACTAAGCTAGGAATTGCTCAATTCTTGAACAGTGCCATTGTAATAGAAAATGAATCAAAAGTGTCTGTTAGGCTAAAAGCTGCTGGGAAAAGTGCAGCCAGGTTTCTTCAGACAGGAGGAAGAAGCCATTTCTGGTTATGAAGGACAGTCCTTATGTCTTTAACAGGAAAAAATGGTAAACAAGTTCAGAATGGGAAATGATAAGTTGATAACACTTTCTTTTCATTTTCTCCATTCCTTAGGCTATGAGCAACGAAAGTGGAAAAATGTCTTTTCATGTTTGACTTCAAATAGGGTTCTTTAAAAAGGTGGAGGGGTTTAAGTAAAATAAGCAAACATTGTTTGAAAATCATTAAGATGCTTCCCTTCACAAGCTGCTGGAACAGTTTCAAGTTACTTTCATGTTTGTCTGTTAACTGTTAGTGCTAATCTGTGGAACCAGTGTTCAGAAGGCAGTGAGATCAATGTATGAATGTTTCAGAGAAGCTTGTCTGAAGAAAGCGTTCCATTGTCTGTGCAATGTGGCAAAATCTGTTCTGGCTATAAAGAAGCCTCTTTTTTAAACACTTTTTGTTGTAAGCTTATTCTTCAGGTCTTTGCAAGAAATTCTGAAGACTGTGAGCCTGACAAGTTATGCAACCTGACACAGAAAGAGTAAAAGTTTAAAACAAAACAAACAAACAAAAATTTTAAAAAACCCCACCACCACCAAAAAACCCCACAGAACAGAACAAAAGAAAGTGGGGAAAAATGTTTCTTATAAGTTGTTTTCATTGTACCTCCCACATACTGCGAAATAAACAGTTTTAGTTTTTTCTTTTTATTTTGTTTTTCCCCTACTGTACATTGTTTTATCCAAGGCAGAATTAACTTTGGATGTTTTCTGCAAAAAACAAACAAAAATCCCCAAACAACCACAGAAACCACCCCACACTGAAGAATTTCTTTGCTGTAAACTCTGAGATTCACCTTTCCCCGTCTTTTTCTAACTGAAATGCTCTGGTCTGGAGGAGCCCGAAGCACAGAGCTGTGTATGTGAACGCTGGGTTGTCAGACACCTATAACTTCAAGGAGTAGGTTCAGTATGTGGTAGAATTTCATCACTTCATGTATCTCATTTCAGCTCTTAACTGTTTAGTGCTACTGTGCCTGAATGTGTTGTTAGAAACTGAAAATATTATCTTAGGTTGCTGGTTTCTCAAGGGAGTGTGGTTACGTGGTGATTGATTTTTTGCCTTGATTTCTGGTTGCTGTGGATGCAGCCTGTAAACAGATGGTAGTGTGCGTATTGAAAACTTTCTGTTCTATTTTTTTCTTCCACAGATAATCCTGTTAAATGATGAACTTGTCATGAATAAAGAATTACTGAGTACCACCTCCACGCACCTTTTGAGACAGTAGAATAAAATGTGTGCCATATGTATTCATTCCCTCAGACAATGCCAGCTTGCTCTTTGTTCCTTAAAAACTTCTGTTTCTTAGTTCTTTTCCTTCCCATTCTGTTGTCTAGCCTCTTTTCTAGTTTAAATTATTTATCCTATTCTTCTTTTCCCTGTCATCTGATCTTATTCTTCTTCATATCACTTTGACATTTTCATTCCCTACTATACCATTTTTCCATCTGCATTTTCATTGTCTCTTCCTCATCTCCATTGTTTCCCATATTTTGTATTTGTTCCTGTACAAAATCCTTCACTTGAGGGAAGTTCTCCCCCATCGTGTCTTATCACCAGTAGTCATTTGCAGATGCATCATGAAGCTTGTAGGATTATAGGGATGAATGTCTCTTGCCTTTCTCTCATTCAGACAAGATACAATTAATGTCTTTGGGCACTATTTTGTGCTTTTGGTACTGTAATATCAATGAACATTTTGGACTTTCCAACTCCTAGCATTCTGTGATTCTGTGATTTGCTCTTCTGACTTTTTTATTTCTTGATCTGTTTCATTTCCCAGCATTTTTCTAAGATTTGTCTTTCTGTAATTCAAATGAAATCTGTGGTGGGGTAAGGGCAGCAACTGATGTGCACCAGTGTGATAGCAGGGAGTCAACTTGACTTTCACTTCCTTTTCAGAAACTTGGAGGGACACTAGCAGATAAAATGCAAATAGATAAAGGAGAAGTCCATGCCTAGATATTATTGACAACACTGTTGTCACTAAAGACAGATATGTGGAAGGTGATGGAAGGTTGCAGAAAAGGTGGTCAGTGCCTTCTGTTGGCAACTAAATACCACTTCTCTTTTGAGCACTCATCTCTGTGTCCATTCAGGAGGGACTGTGTGTGAACCTCAGCCCCTTTGTCTTGAAAAAATGCTCTCTCTATCCACACAGTATTTATTCTTTCATTCATGCTGGGCATGTTAAAGACATCATATTGCCTGTTTCTTGGCTTCTCTTCATTTTCCTGACTCAGAAAAGACCTTCATCAGGTTGCTCCAGACTGTCTGATAAGCCTACAAACATATAGGAAAATCTTCATTTCACTGCCTCTTCTTTGCCCCGTCCTCCACTTTAAGCTCATTTCATCTTTTCCTTCATGTTTTTTTGTTATTCAATTCCATCTGCCATTACTTTTCAGTGAGGCCAGACTCTCCTTTGATTGATATCACACTGTCTCTCTATATGAGATTCTACTGCTTGCAAAGCCCAGACTTCTTCTGTAACAATGTGACTTCCTCTAATTGTTTGTTCATTAGATGTCTTTCTCCTGGGACACTGGAGAGATGCTCTGTGGGTAGGCACACTCAGTGTCTTTGTTGTTGTGAGGAGTCTCATATCCTGAGATACGTGCAAATTTCACTTTTGTCACCAAAAGACTGTGAGGCTAGGTTGCTGATTTACCTCCTGGTTATTTCTAAGTGGTAAACTCCTCACCTTGGAGAAAATAGGTTAATGGAGATGGCACAAGAATTCCCTCTCAGGAATGTTATCCTAGTTCATAATGGCAGAAAAAAACCAACCAACCCTCAATGAGTGTACTCCCAGATAGTCCATTTCTGCTTTCTGAAAGAGGTCTAAGAACAGGACCTAAATATATTCTTTAGCTGATTCAGGTAACGAACATTTTATTACTCTTTCCCTTACAGGCTACCACTTCATTTTTCTGCGGTTTTTTTGTGGAAATTAGCAATTCCACAAGCTGACAGGATAACCTGAATGTCTGACTTTAGCAGCCAGTTGTCACAGTGACTAGGCTGTCACAGACTTTTACTTCTCAGTAGCACCTTGCTCACACATTGAACTATAATATTTTTCATTACAAAATTCTTTTTCTGTCTGGGCTTTTGAGCTGTGGTCTTCGAATTTTGTTTATTTCTAACCAATTTTTCTAGAGAAGCAGTGTTTGATAGAGGGGTTGGACAACTTCCTAAACCAAAACACTCTCTTGTTTCACAACAAACAATTTTTTGATAAATAGAATATGTTTTATTCTCCTATGTGATTGTTGTATATTCTCTTCATCTGACAGTTTAACTGAAGGCAGTTCTTCATTTAAAAAAAAAAAAAGTTCCTGGTGTACAAATCTCCCCAAGCATTTCCAGAGTATTTATTTAATCCTTTGATTAATTCCTGTTTACAGAACACAAGCTTCTTTTTAACTGGTACCTGTCCATTCATTTATAGCTTTGAATATGGGGTAAATAAACCACCCATTTTGGGAAGTGGTTGGTTATTGGATGTGAAGGCTTTGTCTGTTGTCCCTCCAGTCTGCCCTGAGAGAGCCTTGATGGGCCATTTCTTCTTCCTAGTGTTGTTTTCCCTAGCATTGTAGTAAATAAGCAAGTAGTGCAGATAGTATGTCATGCTGTTCATGCTGGTGGATCTGCTTTCAGCATTTGGCACACTGGGCTCCACACCCCCTGCCCACCCCAGTTATCTCAGTCAGCAGGTGTTGAAAGCCAAATGTAAGTACAGCTTCAAATCACGTCATTCCTTTAAAATTCAGCTGGTGATCATGATTGACAGCTTCAATTCTCACAAAGCACTTGCAAAGATTAATCTTTAAGTAGGAACTCACTTTTCAATACATACTTGAGAATTCTGTAAGAAGAAGTGATGAGCCCCACTGCCAAGAGTATGATACTGATGCATGTTTTCAAGTGATGTCACAGCATCAGCAAGACCCCAGTTTGGATGAAAAAACAGCTGATGCAAGCAAGGGAAGCTGGGAAGTTGGGAAAAGGAAATGCTTTGAAAAGGTGATTGAATGACCTGTCTTTGCTGGCTAGAGAAGATCCAAAATCCCAATTCATTATTGCAGACAAAGTCGAAGAGTCCTGCTCAGCACTTACTGCTGGATGAATGAATAACGTCAGTTCTCAGAAATGCCATCTTTCTACTTCTCCTTGATACAAAATACCTTTCTTTCTTGGCATGGTGACCCCTCACTTTCTGGCTTAATTGCTGCATTACTTCAGTAAAGAAAAGTGAATATTACTGTGATGCACAATTTGGTACAGAATAGGTATTTACCCTTCCTGTTAGGGGTTAAGCACAGAGTAATCTGACTCTGTGTTCTCAGCTAACCACCAGTGTTTGGGACACCACCACCAGCAGCTTTTCACATACTGCCAGCCAGTCATGTGTCTGACTCAAATAACAGCACCCCTTCCTCTTGTGTGTGACAAGCTGTGGTCTACAAGGCCAAGTGCTTAGACATGCACTTGAGTACATGAGGAAGCATTCACAACTCTGTGCCTCCCTTGACTACAGTAGCAGAGCAGAAGCAGCCATTCCCACCTCTCCTTCCAAAGAGCAGATGTGTGTCTACTCCTTGGTATTTCTGGCTTCTGCTGCTGTGAAGGCATCATGCCAGTGCTGAAATGCCTTCCATTGTCTCTCAGGCAGCTTCAGAGGCCAGATTAAGGTGTTCCTCCTAGATTTCAAAGGAAATAGCTGACCAGGCTTCAGAAAAGACCACATGTGGATTTCTGAACTTCTGTGACACATGAGCTCCTCTGGGATAATGCAGGCATCAAAGTTCAGGATGCAGCAACTAGGAGTTGGAGACGGAGCCTCTTGCCTAAAGAGACTTGTCTGTAGGATCCATTTCCAGAGGAAATTGGAATATGATTAGAAATTGCTGGAGTACTTTCCTTGGTGAAAAATTCTTTCCAGCATTACAAACAATGCCTAGAACACTATGATGTTATGTTTTTTACCCCCTTTCAAAAGAAAACTTATTAAAGTAAAAAACAAGCAGAAAAAAACCCACCAAACAAAAAACTCCCAACCAAAAACCAGAAGAGTTTTGTCCTCACAAAAAGAGGCAGGCTAGACATTTGAAAAAGTCTACTGGAAATTTCATTATTGCCACTGATCTTTCTTACACAGTGTTGGGGGCAACAGATACCATGTAATTCATGGCTATGCTTTTCCTTTCTTTATATCATTGGTATGTGTACTTTGAAGTCAAAAATTTGTAGAAACATTTACATCTGAAAAGCAAATAAGTGTTTCTTGCTTTCAGTGTGTGTCTTAAAATGAAGCTTTATATGGAAATTAAGGCAATATTTATGTCCGTACCATGTAATGGCCTCTATGCAGAGTAACAAACTTTATAAAAATGCTATTTTTAAAAGATGAAATGCAAAGCAATTTCCTTTTTTTTTTTCTCTCACTGTGGTTGTTATGTTAAGAAAAGGTGAACAGGACAGATATCAGGAGCTGCTTCCTGTTTGTGCAAACAGATGGTGTGTTGGCATTAACCATATATGTGAGATAACATTATCAAAATATCTTAACCACATGGATCACTTTTAAGGGGACTTAAATAAAGCATTTTCTTCCACTTCTTTTTAAAATTGATCTAATTAAAATACAGGCAGATGTGGTAGTTACCTGTTAATTGTCCATAATACAACATTTTTAATTGTCAAGCTTCGGATAAAAGTGTTTTTACAAAATATGTCATGGCAAGTATGTATATGGGAACCAGCCAGAGCTGCTTTTCAAAAAGAGAGGAAAGAGATTACATGAAAAGAAATTGCATAACTGGGGTTTGAGCAGGCTGTACAATCAGAGACATTGCTGACACTAGATATCCCTTCCTTATTCTGTAGGAAAGGAGGATACTCCTTTCCTTGTAAATAGTATTGTCCCAGGCACCATAAAAAAAACCTCAACAAACCCAAAATAAAAAAGACATCAAGGATGTGACCTCAAAAGGCACAACTTCAGTGTGTAAAGCTCTGACAGCTATCCAAGAGTAAGTCATCAATATGGCATTTCCTTAAAACCCTTTCTGTGATTAGGAGCTGCTCTTTTCCCATTCTTTTAATTTAGTCTGTTCTTAAATCTCATTCTTTGGTCATCTAAACTTGTGACTGGTTTGTTGTCTTTCTTTAACAGAAGTTCCAACATCACCAGTGTTCTCCATTTCTAGTAGTGATTTATCAGAGACCAATAAAACAGTCTCCTTGGTATGTTTGTCTGCTGTCATGCAATAACAAAGAATTGATAATCAATCAGTTCATCCAGTTGTCTCACTGCTAAACCAAAGGAAACCAAATTTTTCCTTAGTTGAACAGTTACAACCTAGGAGTAAAGGAGGAGGAAAGACTTACAGGCCTTTCTTAGGTGTGTTCATCACCCTTCTACTCAAGTAATTAGTGAAGCAGTCTTTCTGTCCAGTGTTTTTCCTGATGACATGTGGAAGACTGTTGAGGACAGAAGTAGGGGCCCAATTGCCAAGGTGTACAGTTATGAATGATGATCAGTACTTGTTTCCCTCTAGCTGCTCAGTAGTCAGGACTTCCAAAACAGAGTTTCAGATTAACACCATGTAAACAAGTATGACAGCTGGCAATGGAGAAAAGTTCTTCATAGCATCCAACTGCAGGGACTGGAACCAGTGCCTTCAAGTTGATGGGAACCTTCAGCCTCTTGACTACAGTGAGCTTGATGCTGTTTTCACACCATATGCAGAGAATATCTCCTTGAGCCTCTTATCCTGAAGCACAAACAAAGCAATGGAGGAGTTGAATATGCAGTATTTTATTTTCCTTTTGCTATAGTACATCTTGCAGTATTCACAAAATTGCACATGTTAAAAATGGACTAAGGAAGCAGATGCAAAGAAGAAATCTTACCTTTGCATAAGATTTATCTAACGTGACACATGGCTACTGTCCAGAGCACTGAATGGGGTAAGATACTGGTTTATGTCATGTCCCTGAGTGCCCTGGCAGGTGCTCTAGGGATATGTCTACCTGTGTTGAGGTCCAAGTCTGGTACAGTACAGCTTTTCAGCCTTGGAGAAGACTTGTGTGAGAAGGAGCTGTGGTTAGAAACACCTGTGAGAAGCCTTGTTGGGACAACACTCGCTTTGACTAGGAGTTGCTTTTTAAGTTCAGGTCCTTGTCCTTGGTCCTTGCTGAGCTTTGTGGATACACATGTGCCAGCTGGTGTATCTCCCTCCCCACTCTTGACCCACTGACTTCTAAACTTGCTCTTACACGTACCTGGCTGCCTGGACTTTCGGCTGACCATAGTTAACTGTCACTGGACTTTCTTTGCTCCTCTCACTTGGATCCTGTGGGAACATAGCATGTTTCAGTGAGGCCACTGCCTCTAATTGCCTTGTTTTCACCCTTGGCTCTCAGCTTGCTTTTCCTCTTGGAGCAGCTGCTCCTTGACACCTATGATTCAGGACAAAGAAAAATGTCACCTGAGATAATTTTGGTGCAAGATAGCATGAGTCTATCAGTTGAGGAAACTGGCTCTGAATATGACAGGTTTCATGCATCCTCCTTACCTAGTCCTGAGCCTTGTTAAGTCCCAGCCCCCTAACCATTTATTATTAAACTTAAATCTTTTTATAACAAACTAACAAACCAGAGTCACAGAAGAACTGCCCAGATTTCATTAAATGGATTAGACTGATGGATACTTGTTACTGAACAAGCAGCTCAGGAAAGGACTTTGCATACTGGACCCTTGATTATCCTCACTGCTTTATTATTAACTCCTTTTCTGTCTTTGTTTTGGACTACTCCAGAGAGCTCTATTATCTGAGACAAGGCTCCTACAGAGCGTGAGGAGATGGGCGTGAGCTCATCTGTGCTGTTGGGTGCTTAGAGTGTGAAATGCTTAAATATTTTTTGCTGATTCCCCAGTAGGGACTCTCAGGTGGTTTAGAAGCATCACTTCTAAATAATTTCATCAGATTGATATCTTCATGAGAAATCTTCCTAACTTCTCACAGAGTAATTTCAGCATGTTACCATGGTCAGAAACCACTGTAATACAGAAAACATCATAAAATTAGGAATTAAGACTTTATTTTACTGTTTGCTTTGGGTGAAGTTAAGAGTCACAGATCTTTATGTATTTCTGCTGTAATAGTTAAGGTTGTCTGAAAGTCTTTACAGAATCATAATTCACACTGGAAATCCATAGCCTTGATCTCCATCTTCTGTGGATCTAAGACATTAGCTGCACTTCCTAATTTTTCCTTACCTTTACTTTATGGGGTTGGTTTCAGTACCAGTTCCATGGTTCCTGCTGTGGTTCCCTGAATCTTTGCTCTTTTGAGCCTGACTTTGTGCAGGTCCATTGTATAATTAGAGGCAAATCTGTGAGGGGAAACAATTTTCTTGCAGTTAACATAAAGAAGCTTAATGTACCTGGTTTTGTGAAGTAATACACAGATGAGAAGCAGATCATAATGTTGGGAATGATGCTGAACACCAATGCTCACATACCATTATGAGTTTCAGCCTTTAATTGTTGTGTGTTGGCTATTCTTATCTTATGTAGTTAAGAACTGATGAATTATGTTAGTCACAATTTCCAGAGATAATTAAAATATCCTGAAGGCAACTGAAGAAGATCTTTTCAAAACTCTTTTGATCTAATTTGTTGAATCTGTTATTTCTTCACATAGAACACTTCTGAATACATTAGTCCATAGCTGTAGTTTATCAAGATATCTGCAGTAGACCTTCAAAACTAGTTACACAGAATCACAGAATATTAGGAGTTGGAAGGGACCTCAAAAGATCATCTAGTCCAACCCCCCTGCCACAGCAGGATTCCCTAGACCAGGTCACACAGAAGCGCGTCCAGACGGGTTTTGAATACCTCCAGAGAAGGAGACTCCACAACCTCTCTGGGCAGTCTGTTCCAGTGCTCTGGCACCTCAACTGGGAAAACATTTCTGCGTGTATTCACACGGAATCTCCTATGCTTCAGCTTACAGCCATTGCCTCTTGTCCTGTCACTGGGCTTCACTGAGAANTCCACCCCAGAATCTCATTGGCCCTCCTGGCCACAAGAGCACACACTGCTGGCTCATGGTCATCCTTCCATCCACCAGGACCCCCAGATCCCTTTCCCCTTCACTGCTCTCCAACAGCTCAGTCCCCAACCTATACTCATACATGGGGTTGGTCTTTCCCAGGTGCAAGACTCGACACTTGGCCTTATTGAATTTCATTAAATTTCTCCCTGCCCAACTCTCCAGCCTAAGTCTCACTGAATGGCACCACAACCCTCTGGTGTGTCAGCCACTCCACCCAGTTTAGTGTCATCAGCAAACTTGCTGAGAGCACACTCTGTTCCCTCATCCAGGTCATTAATGAATAGATTGAAAAGTACTGGTCCCAGTACTGACCCCTGAGGGACTCCACTAGACACAGGCCTCCAAGTAGACTTCATCCCATTGACCACAACTCTCTGACTTCTGTCCTTCAACCAGTTCACAATCCACCTCACTACCCAATCAGCCGGACCACACTTCCTAAGGAATCTGTATTTTTTTATTTGAAGTAATCAATTCTCTGTGTGTTAATTTAAAATGTAAATTTAGGTAAGAAAGTAGGCTCTGTAGTGTTAGGTGACAGCACACAGGACAGGGATGATGTGAAACCAAATAGGAATAGCCAGCTCGGTATAAAAGCTGAGGGCACAGCTAGGGAGGTGCATTTATTTCAGTCTTCAGATACACTGGAATATTGCTAAATTAATACCTTCTTTGTAGATTTTATATTTCATATATGTTATTCTGTATGACTTCTAGTGCCTCCTAGGAGCGTGTCATAGTCCTGTTGGCATTTTTCAGTTCACTAGTTTAACGTGGAAGACCAGTGGAAGCCTTCTTTTCTCATCCTCAAGTTTTTTCAAAAGAGCAAAAGCAGGCAAAACAGCATTAGTGCAGTTCTTACTGAACTATAGAGCTTAGTAGACTTTCAGAAATCTAGTATTAATGATTTAAAGCTCAACCTAATTCTGAGTTAGGGGAAATTATTATAAATGGAGAAGTACAGGACATGTGATCTTCCAAGACCACAGAGTAGTGCAGTGGTGTCAGTAGAAGGTCTGAGGTCCCTCTCTGGGTTTAAACTACAAACCAGTTCTCATTTTTATTGTGCTATACTGTTTGGCTTATGCAAGGTTTATACAAAATCCTTTGGTTAAGACCTCATGACTTTTAAACAAATGTTTTATACAGTATGCAGAATAGAAATGTAGATAGATAATGTTTTTTAAAGTTCAGAATGACTAGCAGTGGAAACTATTGAAAACAAGTGATGACTCCTAGCAATCACACGTCCTCACAGGGAAAAATACACATTAGTGTACAAGGGAGTGGAACACTTCACAGGATAGCATTTCAAATATTCTGACTCCAGATGCTTTCTTAAGTGTGCTATTGCACTGCCCCCTGTGGTGTCTGGGCTGATTGTGTCTCCTCTGGAGAGAAAGGAAGAAAACAAAGGAAAGGGCAGGAAAATTAAATGAATGATTTTCTACAATTTTATTTGTGGTGTAGGAGCAGGTTTAGCTGCTGCTGATCTGATTGAGCAGTGAGCATTTAATGCTCATGGGATATAAAGGCAGGAAGAGCCCTTGCTGAGAGAAGAAAAGAAAAAACTCTCTTAAGAGGAAGATCTTCTGAGAAATGACATTATAGAACTAAAATAGAGCATCTAGAGGAAGGAAACCTGAGTCCTATATATACAGAAAGGGAGGGAGCAGGGGAGGAGGAAAAGGACAGCATAAACTTCAAAAGATGTTTTAACAAATTGTACAGGAAAGAGAGATATTTGGGGTTTGTTCTTCTTCCCTGCTTACAGGCCTGTAGTTTGGTGTGATACAAAAACCTTTTAAAAATTATGTTAATAAAATAATGATTAATTATTTCTGGACAATTAGAAAGCTTGTACTCCTGTATTTGAACCTTATGTTCTGAATGTCTTTTTATTGTAAGACTTGAAGCTTGGTAGTTAAAAGAACGTTTGAGTTCTGTGATTTACACTGTACATAAGTTACTGCTGTGTGTTTCTATTGTTACTGTGTGGTAGGGAAATATGTTGCACTGGAATATGGCCAGAATTTCCATGGTGTTTAGTTTGTGGAAGTTAGGTGAGCTGGTCTGCATGTCCGTTAACAGTCACGTTGGTGTCAAAGCAGTAATCTTATGTGTGGAAATCACAGGTACCCTGAAAGTGGGGCTTGTTCTGTGGTTCCTGGTGTGGTTTTGCTGATGGCCCGAAAATGCATTTTTGCTTCCCTCCCCCCCCACCTTTAGTTAACTCCAGCAGCAGTTTTGCAAAGTGCTTGCAGGACATGCTGCTACATCTCTTGCCAGGCAAATCCCTATCAATCAGGAGAGCACTCCTTCAAGCCTCAGAAGTCTAGCACTGTAGTAAAACAAATCTTTCAGTGTCATTGTGAAATGTCCTTTCCTCCTTCTGTTAGCACTTCTCCTTAATTTGTCGTGATTACTTCTAACAACTAGGAAAGCAGTAACCAGACCCAATTTTACCTCATAAGAGACTGCAGAAGTTTTTGTTGTTTAGAATAAAGTATTTTACTCAAACATTTGCCTTTCCTATGTGGGATGGATGATCTTTTTGTTTAAAAACATCTGTGATTCTCTTTGCAAAGACTGACAGCAGTGTCTTGTTTTCAGGGTGGGATGATTAACTGGAACAGACTGTTTCCTCCTCTACGTCAGAGACATAATGCAAATTATCAAGATCATCGCCCATCTGAACAAGACACACCTCCACCAACCGAGGTTTCTGAAGAGCAGGTAAACAGTTTTTTCATTTTAAAGTGGCATTAAAAACTGTTTTGGAATTACTTCTACCACTTTTTTTATCATCTGTTGACACAATTCCTTAAATGTGCTCTATAGCAGCACAGATCAGAATAGCAGGTAACGGTCACAATACAGAGATTATTGAAATTGTCATTACCATCCAAACCACAGTTACACATCAGCTTGGAAGCTTCTGCTCTTGTGGGTAACGGCTTGTCTTTGTTTTTTGAAGATGAGACAGTTTGACTAATGAGGGCTATTCAAATCTGACAAAATAAATGTTCCAGAGAAGGAAGAATGACAAACAAATGTCATTATTTGTCTTGTCGATATGCAAGTTTTCCTTCACAGCTTAAGTTTCCAGTTCAGTCATGTAGGTTTTTGGAAATAAGAATGTTGTGCCAGCTGTGGACTGCAGCACACACTTGGTCTAAAATTTGGATGTTTCCCTCAATAATGTGGTTGACGGATTTTCTTTTCTGTCAAGTATAGATTTTGACTTACAGTATAGTTTCAGACTTTTAGACTTTCACTGATAGTTTTATTCTCAAAAGAAACAATGACTTACTAGGAAATTTAAGAATTAAAAATGAGTCTCATTTCTGTATTCAGGATTTATTGCATGCAGTCAAGTTCTTCAGGCTGTAGCCTGTCTGTGGTTAGCTGCATTGCCCGTTTTACAGTCTAAAGGCTCTGCTACACTTGAGCAAGAGTAGGTTTCTTTCCTTTTTTTAGGGATATAAATCAACACTTGCTAGCACCACACTGTCATTTCTAGTGAGTTTAAAATGAGCTTGTCCCAAACATAAATCTTTGCTATGATTTGATTTCTGGTTTTGATTCAGTGTTCATGTATGTTCAAAATGGTCAAAACTTTCAGCTGCACTGGTGGTTTTGACTGCAACACTGGTGGGCTACATCCTAAAAGGAAAAAGAAAAACCTTAACCAACCAATGAAAAAAAATCCCACACCAAAGAACGACTTCTGAGACAAAACCTAGAAACTTAGTTTTGGCTGGCCTGAAAGCTTACTTAGTGCCAGGTGTGGGGTGGACCAAAAGATTTCCTGGGTTAGTTCATTGATTTGTTTTACTGACAAATTCTGCTTATAGGAACTTCTTTTTTTTTTTTTAAATAGTTATTAGTCTGACTTATAAATTCTTACCCAAAGCCTTTGGGCCTAGATTTATAAAGGCAATATTTGCTTTTATTTTCTCATGCATTGAAGTTATAGAGCTCACCTGATTGCTGTCATTTGCAATGCTGTGTAGTTACTCTGCAAAGAAGAGAGTGATCTAATTGCCTTTGATTTCTCAGGACTCTTCTGGTAACTGCACAAATTGTCTTAAATTGGCAGAAATGCAAGGTTTTCTTCTGTTCTTCAGATTAAAATCTGCAAGTGATTGCAATGGTTTTGGTACAAAAACCTCTGCATTTCTTGTGAGTTTTTTTAAGCACCTTAAATTTCTGTTACTAGTAAACATCTCTGCTTCCTGGAGCTGGATTCAGTTCTTGTGGTTAAAGTATACTCAGATGAAAAGAGCTTTTTGTCGTTACAATCTAATCCTTGTGATACTTTCTGGATATTTCTGTAAATGGGAACCTTGCTATTCCATCCACCACTTAAGGTTAGAATTCATGGCAACTGCAGTAACAAGCTTTCTTCTGAAATGTATTTCCGTGGTTGGCTTTTATTCCACTGCCTGCCCTTTTTCTTGGAAAAAAAACAATCTTTGATGAAAATTCAGTCAAAGAAAGCTTTAGAAAGTTGTGGGTTATGAAATCCAGTTTGAAGTTACACTGTTGCAGAGATGTTGAAAGTAACAATTCATTTCTCTCTCTACAAGAAGGTGAGAAACTGACATTGGGTTTTAAGAGGGGGGAGAAAGAGGGAAAGGCACAAAAACGATCAGTACCGCGTTTGATGTTCAGACAATTGCGGTAGCTGTTTTCAAACGTCTTGTAACAGTGTATTTAGATTAAGAAAAGGAGGAGCCCCACCTCTGGGCATACTTGGCAGTAGTAGATTTCTCAATAAGCCAACAAAACAGAGATTAAAAATGAAAGTTCTGGAGGTGTCTTAGAGGAAGAGGAGCTTGCTTTTAATGGCACTTTTCATTTAAAAGGCATTTGAAGTACTAGTGCACATTGCTTTTGTACCCTGGGAAAATTGCTCCTGAGACATCAACAGCCCCTGCTGTGTTCCTGTTCAGTTTCGTTCTGCTGCTGGAGGCTCCATACAAGCAGAGGAGGTACAGCAGTAGCTCTAGGGCAGCTCCTGTATCCCAGGACTTCCAGGTTCAGGAGCTGTGGTGTCTGCTCACAAGGCCCTTTGGATCAGGATGCAGAATGCTTTATGCCATTAGTGGCCATAGTTAATTTTACATCCTGCTCCATGTTGCCACNGAAGATTAACTATAAAAGTAAATGAGTTATATTGTGACTTTCAGTCACACCTAATTGGGAACTGTAGATTTTAAATTCATGTTAGATTGGAATTTATCCATAAATTAAATTTGGTTATACAGGCATTGCTTTTTACATGTGGTAATTTGAGTATCTGTTAGCACAGAGCAAAAAAGTTAGGTGTCAAGTACATTATTTTATAAAGAGAGATGGTCAAGTGGTTGACCAAAATCACTGTCTTAAAGTGCCCTTTTCCAGGAAATTATTCCATCAAATGCCATTGACTTACACCAGTTTAAGAATATGTAGAAACCTTCCAAAGATTTTACTGAACCCATTTAAGTCTCGTGCTGCCTCTTTTATGCCTGTCTTTCAGGTTTATTTTAAAAATCACCTAGTGTGAATGAATGGTTTTGAACTTTTTAATACCTTCTGAAGAAGGAAGTCTTGTCAAGGAAAGTACAGCTAAGGAAGTCTGGACAGGTTTTCACATCTGCTCTGAAATTCCATATTTTGGTCAGTGTTGAATTCTTGAGGTCCTGTTCTTGTCAAGAACAGCAAGACCAAAGGTCAGGTGGTAGTTGTCATGGAAGGTTTCTATAGTTTCCATAGTTTGCCATAGTTTCTATTTTACTCTTCTTTCAAAACTGGGCTGTCTATAAAAATACAGGTGTGGCATTGTCAGCAAGTGTTTGGTTTTGAATTAAGAAAACAGTTATCTCTGTGGCAGTGTTTTCAAACATGCTGTCTCAGATATGTCTGTGTGACAGTGCATAGGCATGCTTGCTTACTTTCTGAAAAGGTAAGCTTTTGAACAGCCTGATCAGTGGAAAAGTGATGTCTGACATTGTTACCATGAATAATGCTCACACAGTGTGAATAAAACTCTGGTTTAAAGCAGTGTTCTTTCTTTTCCAGGTTGCACGACTTATGGAAATGGGTTTTTCCAGGGGAGATGCTTTAGAAGCTCTGAGGGCTTCAAATAATGACTTAAATGTAGCTACTAATTTTCTACTGCAGCACTGATTGTTTTGTGTATGAAGGAACTTCACTTGATGGGATTGTAAACGTCTGAAAGAGGATCAAAGCCACCTGCTGGACAGACTCATGAAGGTCATCCCCACGAGTGTCAGAAAAGAGAAATTGGCTCCGCGTGTCTGGTGATTCACAGTGGTGTTAGGAGGTGACGTGAACTGTTCCCAAGCCTTCAGATCACTCGGTGGTTTCTAGTCTGGTTATCCTTTCCAAAGTAACTTCAGTTTCTACTTATTACTGGATATCACCTCAATTTATTTTTAAAATAAAGTAGGTGGGGTTTTTTCTTGCAAAGCATTGTTAGACATGTTATCAGACTTAATGACTAGGAAAAGAAGCTCCAGGAACCACAACTGCATTTACCTATCAGGAAAAAAATCATATTTTCTTCATTTACCAGTCTAATTTCTCTAGTTTATGTGTTACTTTACCATATTTGATTTTGGATTAGAGTAATAAAAGGTTTGAAGATCAGTTCATTTTCAAAAGGGTTAGAGGACTAGTGTGTCAATCTTTGGAAAGTTCTATTAATGCCTGTAATATTTTTTTTTTCTTTAATTCCTTTACAAATAGAAGTTGTAGTTCAGCACATAATACACAGGTAGGATGAGAGAGGATTCATATGTGTATTGCAAGTTATGGTAAGTGGCCACTGTAGATTTAAATTTTTACAAACTGAGTGAATTGCTGTTCAGATACAGGTCATGAAGATACTCACTGGAAGCAATAAAGCCGAATCCAATGGTAGAATAAGATCAGAACTGAAATGATTTGAATGACTTTTATGTCTAATTCAGACACGTTTCTGTAACAATGGATGTATGCTCAGTGTCCTATGTGCTGGTTTCAGTTTTTGAGCTGGTTACATACTGTCTTACAAGAAAATTATAAAAAGCTAACTTTTATATATATAATTCTAGTTTTCTACTGTTAAAGATGTGGATGATGCTGCATTTGTTGAAATCTCACTGTCTGAAGCAGCTTACTGTTGATCACATACTGGAATATTAACCTTAAGGGTAATTCAGGCCACCACAGGAGGGAACAGGACAGTAATGCCAAGGGTAGTGCAATACTGGGTTTGAAGTTTAGATTGATAAATAAGCTTGCTTGGCCTGAGTCTCAGAAGTGCTCAGTATGAGCACCTTAGGAGTTTCAGGAGGTGGGGTGGAGAGAGGTGAACATCTCTGGAAAACCAAGCTGAAGTAGTACAAGATTCCAAACTGTGACTCCATGAAACTAATCTACATGTGTATCTCAAGCATATATTGTATGTTTCTATATGTACTTGTGTTTGTATATCGTGTGTATGTGTTTATTCACATACACATAAGCATATTTAAAACATACATACTTTTAGAATAAGATGTAGATCATCAGAAACATAACAAAGGCAATAGCAGGTGCAAAGAGGAAGAGGTGAAAGAATATAAGAAAGAGAAGGATGTTTTGGAAATCCAAATATCACATGTGTATCAAAGCACAGATCTGTGCAGTCTCACTTGGCCTGAAAAATATAGTGGGAAATTACAGGACAAGATCTGGGGAGAGATGCCTTTCTTTTTCTGTTTTAATTACCTGATAAAACTGAAAAAAGTCCTTCAGGTATACAAGTCCTTATCGAGAAATGACATTAAATCTGTGCAGCTTTTGGCACATGACATAATTTTTAATAAAGGCATTGTCCTGTGTGTATTTTTTAGTGTTTTCCAGTGGGTGAAATAAGGGGTTTTTGGAATGACCATGTGTTTTCCTCGGCTTTGATCAATCTCCCTCAGGGTCTGGCTTGCTGCTGTGTTCACATTGTCTAGGCAGGGTCTGATTTTAATGGAAAGGTTTTGCTTGTGTGAAACTGGGCCCTGTGTTTGCAGGCTAGGGACATTTCTGTGCCCAGAGAACACTGGAAACCTCCTGTCTTACAAAGCAAAGGACAAATGTAAGAAAAAAGCCCTACAATAATTTGCGAACTAGTTAAATGCTTTGAAACAAGTGCAGGTTTTAATTTTGAAAAGTACAGATTCTTCCTTTGTGAATACTTTGTCAAAAGTAGCTATAAAGACTAGTGAATTACTTCAGAAGTCAGACTTTGGCTGTAGAAACTAGAGGTCCACCTAGCCCAGAGTAAATCAAATATGACCTGTGCCCTCTCAGACATTGCCCTGCTATAAGCACAAAGAGCATTTACTCCCTGGAATTTTGAGAGACAGTGAATGGCATCTGGGACATTTAAGGGGGTATTCTCCAAGTCTAAATCCTTTTTCTCTCTTACCTGTACAAGGGGTATTCAAATGTCACAGTTGTGTGGAAAATCCCATGTTGATGAGCATTTTACAAAACATGGTCAAACAGAAGGGGAAGAATTCAGGTCTTGGTGATGTCAGTTGAAAACTCCCCTTGACATCTGTGAGAACAGTTTGTACTCAAAATACTTCCACAGTTGTGATTTCCAATATTTAAAAAAAAACAAACAAAACAGTAGTAGAAGGAGGGGTCTTGAGTGCTGTTGAACACAGTTCCTGTTTCCTGCAAGAACCATGACAGAAAGATTCACATGTTAGAGCTGGAAGACAACATGGTTTCCACTTCATGGTAAAACTTTCGTGGACCATTTCTGGGAATGCAAGAAGCATGTTCTTCACAGCCTACACAGTGTTCGTCCACTACAATATGGTTTTGAATATCTCATTGCACTGTTTCTATTTTGTTTGTGGCACAAAGATATTTTTGGGCAGCAAGGGAATGCAGAATAGTTTTCTATGGAGAGGATTTTAAGTCCATTGGAAATTCACACTCATTTTAGTAAAGCCAAAATTTGGTGCTTAGAAATAAAAGTAGTTGCTGCTGTTAAAATTTCTCTACTGCACTGGGAATGTTGTCTTTTGAGATGTCAGAGTAATTTATTGGGGACTTTCTGAGATGATGATGTGATACTTTGAAATACACCCACAGTGAGGTTTGTATTTGTAGACATCTTCCTGATAAGCTACCAGGTTCTCAAGCCTTAACTTTCTGCTAAGATGCACAATGTGTGGGCTCTGTACCTACCAAAACCATTTTCCTCTCCCAAAACAGTTGTACAAGGTTGGCTGCTGCTCAGTGAGTGCACAGACAGTCGCAGTTGGTTCTTGTACCAGCCTGTGCTTTCTTGCACGTGTCAGTGCCTTTGTGAACGTGTGGTGGAGAAAAGGTCTCATTATTTTTGTCTGAAACAAAAGAACAAGCAAGCAAAACTTATTGCAAGGTACTGGGCTTTTAGCTGTCTTATTTCTCTGTGTGTGTATATGTGTATGCATATATATATGTGTATGCATATGTATTCAGAGAGTGAATGAGAATATTTATGTATTGGGTTAATGAATCTAACTGGAGCAAAGAGATTGTTGAAGAAAATTAAAAGTCTGTATTCAAAGACTGCCATCTCTCAAACGTGTATTTGGAGTATATATACAGTTGACAAGGCACCCAAATTTGAAAACACTCAGAACTACAACTCTGGTGTAGGGGAACTACATCTGTTTGAGGATAGATAAATGCACTGCATTCATTGGCACTAATAGACGTTGTTGATACATAAGTGCAAGTAATTTCTTCTGTGGCTTCTTTCACAAGAAAACGCAAAATGAGATTAGCTTTGTTTAACTGAGTAGCCATAGTAATGAGTATTTTATATAAATGAGTATAAATACTGTTAGGAGAGTCACATGAACACACAAACATGTTATGCATATATGTGTGCATATGTACTAGGTTTGCTTTAATTTTTAGACTGTAGAAAGTCGAGTTTTAATTGAAACTCAAAGAGGGCATGTGCTACCAGTAGTTTTCAGTCTAAATACAAGTCAAGCAACGGATAATGGTACCACCTGAGGAATGGTGTGACTGGTGAGAATCTCAACAAATTGCTAGTTCAGCACTAGTCATTTGATTTTTGAGGGGGAATGGGAGGTTAGTTGGGTTCACACATTTGCAGAGGGCTGTTTAAAAACCTGAATGGTAGCACTGAACAAGGCAGGAATATACATACTTCAAAATGGGTGAAAAATTCCAAGATCATGGCTGAAACAAAAGCAGGATTTGGCCTTTTGACTGAAGATAACTAGGGACTGTACCTGTAATTTAAGTTTAGCAAAAGAAAGGACTTAAAGGAGATGAAGGAGGTGGAAGGGACCAAAACCAGAGAGTTTAGAGAAAATGAGCAAAGCAGACAATAGGCTGCAGGGGACAGAAAGAAAAGATCTGCAGAGAGAAGGGTGCTGGGATATCACATTGTGCTTAGTTCAGTTTTGAAAGAACTCACAGAGATTCTGTGTGGAAAATGCAAATACACAATATTGTGACTAGTCTTGTATGGAAAAACCATTCTTTTTTGTAATCCAAGCAACTTAGCAGTGAGGCAAACTCTGGGGTCACCACAGTGTGTGAGAAAGCAGGTGTTCTGGCTTTCAAAGACTAGTTGGTCACATCAACCTGACCCTTCTAGCACCCCATCCCAACTGCGGAGAGACCTGCTTCTTGCCGGTCCCACTGCTCTTCCCACCAAAGCTTACTTATAAATCCCTGTGCCACAAGAGCACACCATCTTCCTCGGGAAACCAATGTGCTGTGTGCAGAAGGTGGATCGGGAGCTTGTGCTTTCCCCTTGCAGCTTCTGTGTGTTTGCCTGGCAAGGGGAGAGGCATGTGTGCACCTCTGAAAAAAAAACCAAACAAAACCAGTTGTCCACATCACCTGGCCCAAACAATCACACCAGGACTTGTTGCTTGGCCATGAGAAGCATTTATTTTAAGTAGATAAGTGCATCTTTACATGACAGTATTTTACTGGCTTACAAAGATGAATGCCATGACACGCAATAGCTTCAATTCAGGACAAGTTAAAGCACAGACTGAAGAGCTGTGGAGTTTACTAACAGGTAATGTGTAACTATGGCCAGGAGCTGTGATTCTTAAGGGCTCTCCTGCTAATTTATGCTTTTAGCTGAAAGTGTTAGGTTGGGAACCACCACTGAGGGAAGAAGGAAATGCTGTTCCAGCTCCCTGTGCTTGTTTGCCATCAAGAGACGTCTTGCTAGACAGGCAGGTCATCTGCAGAAATCCCATCTGCTTTCTGCACTGCATTCAATTGCCTGAGCTGATAACCCTTTTGCAGAAGAAGTTCAAGAGAAACATAAATTAATGTTGTTAGAGAGATCTGGCCCACAAGGGGTTTTGAGCTACAAGGATTACAGCATGAGATTGCTAAGAAAAATCTCAGTCTGCATGGTGTAGGTATATATTCTGTATGACTGTACACAGATATGGTAACTTTGTGTGACCACAAGAAGTGTACTCGCTGCCCTTAGATGAAAATCCAGTTTTCACTTCTTAGAAGGCAGTATGGCAATAGGCTGCAGTCCAGGGTGAAGTAAGAAATCATAGAATGGGTTGGGTTAGGAGAGACTAGACTAAGGTCATCCAGTCCACCCCCTCTGCAATGAGCAGAGACATCTTCAACTAAATCAGTTTGATCAGAGCCGTGTCCAACCAGATGTGGAATGTTTCCAGGGATGGGGCTTCTACCACCTCTCAGGCACCCTGTCCCACTGTTCCATCACCTTCATTGTAAAACATTTCTTCCTTATATCTACTCGAACACAAAAAGCCATCAGGGATCCCTGTGCGCTAGCATGTGCTGGCCATAAACTTCACAATCATTCTTCTTAGTAAATGCAGCGTGTCCCTAGGTGGCAGTAGATGCGTAGGGGGAGCACCACCTGCCTCTACTACAGTTCGGTTTATAGGTTACTGGGCGTGTTTTTAAACCCGAGTAAAGGTTACAACTCCCTCTCCGGCGGGAACTGGCGCTGCCCCTTTCTGCGGAGCAGCCCAGGGGGCGCAGCGCGGAACCACCCAACCACCCACGCGCCAGAGCCTGGGAGGCCACAGCCGCCGAGCGCCGCTCGTCGGGAGCGCTCCGGGAGCGCTCCGCTGCTGGGAGCGCTGCGCTGCTCGTGAGCGGTGCTCTGGTATCCCTCCGCTGCTGGTAACGCTGCGCTGCTCGTGAGCGGTGCTCTGGTATCCCTCCGCTGCTGGTAACGCTGCGCTGCTCGTGCGCGCTTCTCTGGTATCCCTCCGCTGCTGGTAGCGCTCTGCCGCTCGCGAGGCGTATGGTGGTCTCCTCCGCTGCTGGTAGCACACAGCCGCTGGTATCGCTCCGCCGCTGGTATCATCCTGCTGCCGGTATCCCTTTGCCACTGATATCCTTCTGCTTCTGTTTCTCTCCGCCACTGGTATCCCTCCGCCGCAGGTATCCTACTTTTGATGGTATCCCTCTGTTGCTAGTATTCCTCCTACTCTGGTGGTATCCCTCCACCGCTGATAGCCTTCTGTCTCTGGTGATATCTCTCCGCTGCTGGGATCCCCCCGCATATGGCGGTATCCCACTGCCACTGGTAGCCCTCCACCGATCATAGCCCTCCACCTCTGGTATCTGCTGCTATTCCACTGCCACTGGTATTCCTCCGCCTCTGATACCACTCTACCACTGGAATTCCTCTACCACTGGTATCCTGCCTCCTCTGCTGGTATCCCTCCACCACTGGTATCCCACTGCCAATGGTATCCCTCTACCTCTGATATCACACTTCCACCAGTATCCTTCGGCCACTGTTATCCCTCCACCAATCATATCCCTCCACCTCTAATATCCCTCCATCTCTGGTATCTCTCTACTGATCATATTTCTCTGCTTCTGGTGGTATCTCTCTGCCACTTGTATCCTTCTGCCACTGGTATCCCTCTGCCAAAGGTATCCCTCCACCAATCGTATCCTTCTGCCTCTGCTACCCCTCTGCTTATGATATCACTCTACCACTGGTATTCCTCCGCCTCTGCTACCATCTCATTGCCACTGGTATCCCTCCGCCTCTGGTGGTATCCCTCTGCCACTGGTATCCCTCAACCTCTGGTATCCCTCCACTTCTGGTGGTGCCCCTCTGACATTGGTATACCTCCGCTCCAGGAATCCGTCTGCTGCTGGTATCCATCCACCTCTGGTCGTATCCACTGACACTGGTATCCCTCCACCAATTGTAACCCTCTGCCTCTGATATCCCCCCACCACTGGTATCCCTCCACCTCTGGTGGTATCCCTCTACCGAGAGTATCCCTCCGCCTCCGATATCCATCTGCCACTGGTACACCTCTGCCTCTGGTATCCCTCTGCCAAAGATATCCCTTCACCACTGATGTCCCTCTGCCTCTGGTGCTATTCCTCTACTGAGAGTATCCCTCCACCTCCGATATCCATCTGCCACTGGTACACCTCTGCCTCTGGTATCCCTCCATCACTGGTATGCCTCCGCCAAAGATATCCCTTCACTGCTGTATCCCTCTGCCTCAAGTGGTAACACACAGTCACTCTGCCTCTAATGTCTCTCCACCACTGGTATCCCTCCATCACTGGTATCCCTACGCCTCTGCTGCTATCCCACTGCCACTGGTACACCTCTGCCTCTGATATCACTCCACCACTGGTATCCCTCTGCCCCCAATATCTCTCTACCACTAGTATCCTTCTGCCACTGATATCCTTCCTCTTCTGGTGTCCCTCCACCAATTGTGTGCCTCTGCCTCTGATATCCCTCCTCCACTGGTATCCCTCTGCCTCTGGCATCCCTCCGCCTGTGGTGGTATCCCTCTGCCACTCGTATCCCTTCACTTCTGGTATCCCTCCGCTTCTGGTATCTCTCCTCCAAAGGTATCCCTCCACAAATCGTATCCCTCCTCCTCTGATATCCCTCTTCCACAGGTATCCTTCTGCCTCTGGTATCCTTCCGGCACTGGTATCCCTCTGCCAAAGGTATCCCTTTCAATCATATCCCCAATCATATCCCTCCACAAATTGTATCCCTCCACTTCTGATATCCCTCTGCCTCTGATATCCCTCCGCCTCTGATATCCCTCTGCCACTGGTATCTCTCTGCTAAAGGTATCCCTCCAGCAATTTTATCCCTTTGCCTCTGGTATCCCTCCACTTCTGGTATCCCTCTGCCGAAGGTATTCCTCCACAAATTGTATGCCTCTGCCACTGGTATCTCTCCACCTCTGGTATCCCTCCACTTCAGGTGGTGCCTGATACGATACCACTGCCACTGGTATCCTTCCACCTCTGGCATCCTTCTGCCACTCGTATCCCTCCATCAAAGGCGTCCCTCCACCAATTGTATCCCTCCACCTCTGGTGGTATCCTGCTGCCTCTGGTATCCCTCTGCCACTGGTATCCCTCCACCTCTGGTATCTCTCCACCACTGGTATCCCTCTGCCTGGTGGTTTCCTGAGGTGTTTAGCCCAACAGTTGGTGCCAGAGGAGGCAGTGGCTGAGTGGAGCTGGTAGCAAAATGAAGAGATGGTTCTCATAGGGTTTGTCCATTGGGTAAAGCAAAGGAGTGGGAAGTAGGTGCAGTGCTTACTGTCAGCTGCTCAGCTGGTGTGGTGGCTAGTCAGATTGAGCACCTTGTGTGGAGCTCAGGTTGGGCAGGTGGACAATCTGGAGAAAAAGTGTTAACTGTACCTGTAGACAAAAGACTGTACAGTTTCTCTTCAATTTTAGTGGAATGCTCTGTTTTCAAGCAGGCAGGGGTCACCCCCAGGGGTAGCAAATGCGTGGTCTAGACAGATGGTCCAGCACCTTGTCCAGCTGACTCTTACAAGTGTCCAATGTCGGGGAATCCACCACTTCCCTGGAAAGCTTATTCCAGTGGCTGATTGTTCTCATTTTGAAAAAAAATCCTCTTGTGTCTAATTGGAATCCTCCCAGGAGTAACTTGTACCCACTACCTCTTGTCTTTTCTACGTGACTCCTTGTAAAAAGGGAGTCTCCATCTTCTTTGTAGCCACCTTTTAGATACTGGGCCGTGGTGATAATGGTCTCCCCTCAGCCTTCTTTTCTCAAGGCTGAACAAACTCAATCCTCTCAGTTTGCAGCACTACACACAACTATTCACTTGTTTTCTTCTCCAAAGGCTCTCACTGACGGCAAGAGGATGGATGGTGGGGATACCTTTGTTAGTAAAATGCTTTGGGAAAAAAATAGAGCCCAGCAAGGAGCAAATGAAGCTATAGTCCACCTTTTCCTGAGAAGGCATTGTCACAGATTTACCTTTGCTTCAGCTGTAGGCTCCAGCCTCGCATAACACTTCCATGCCTTGGTCCTGAGAAGGAGAGTTGGCCACTGCTGCAGACCTGTGCTCCAGTGTTCATGTGGAAGTTCACTGAGACTATGTTATGTACAACTGTTCTCCCAGCAGCCCCTGCCACAATCACATAGGGATTTGGGTTACAAAAATGACAGAGCCAAGCTCTTTTTAGCACAGGTAGGTTATGTTAGGGGTGATAGCCACCAGCTGTGAATGAGGAGGTTCAGACTTGACAGTAGAGAAAACATTTTCATCCAGAGGATGATGCAGCATGGGAACCATCACCTTAGTGAGAGAAGCCTCCTTGCCTGGAGTTTCCAAGCCTCAGGTAAATAAAGCAATGGCCAGCCTGACAATGTGCCAGCTATGGTCCTGCTTTGAGTAGGCTGTTGGATGAGGTGATGCAGAGCGGTCTCTTTTAGCCAACTCTTCTTTAACAAGTGAATAGGGCAGCATAACACTTTGGCAGTTACCAGTCTTGCCAGGCTCCTTCAAGGTGTTTAGACCATTAATATTCTTACATTATTGCACAGCAGCTCTTCCTTGTCCATTGTAACATGTTTTCTAGGATGCAGCCTCTCTGCAGGCCAGCACTGAGGTTAGACCTGCTTTGAGGAGGGTTCAGATAGCTTCCTGAAAGGACCTACTGGAGTAGCTTTCTCACCTGAATTATTTTAGGCATCCCTCTTAGCCTTCAGGATGCTACAGTTACTATAAGAAAAATCATCATCATGCAAGAGCTCATTCATGCACGTTTAAAATAACCAAGAGCTGCATATGCATGTGCATTATTACCTTAAAGAATGATTTGCATTAATCAAGAATGTCCCTTCATGAAACTTCTTCAGGTTTACTTTTCAGCAAAACAAAGCTGCTTTTTTTTTCCTCTTCATGTCTCTCTGTGTGTCTGTGTCCCTTCCGGCCTCAAACAGAAAATCAGCCATCCCACAAGCTGTGAAATCCTGTGTCTTTTTTAGTTATCATAATCCAGTGATTTCAAGGAAGAGCCAAGGAGGTCCTTGCTCCTGCCACTTCTCTTGTCACACAGGCTAAAATATCAATGGGAATCTGACATCTCCTATGAGAAGAGGACTCTTCCTCTAACTCTGGCAATAAGTCATGTGTAACCTGCCCTTAGCCAGGCTTTCAGAGTCACCAGGGTGCTGGGTTCAAGCAAAGATAAGGCAAGGTAAGGTAAAGCCACCTTTAGTCCTCATCCCCTTGTCCTGTTTCCTCCACTCCCCCAAGGTTAAGGAGGGATGCGAAGGTTTCCCAGGTGGGTGCCCCCAGGCCAGGTTTGCAAGAGCTTGTGGACCAAACTAGCCCCAGCATCCCCTTCCTGGAAACAGGTCCCAGGGCAACCACAGCACCATCAGCTGCAAGAAAGGGCACCCTGGGGAAGGAGCAGCCGCTGCCACCCAAGTGGCTGGTGCAGGCAGCAGCACTCCTGGGAGCTCTGCAAATTCATCTCCTCAGCACTGTCCCTTGAAGAAGAGCTTCTCGAGCAGCTACCATGCACCCTGTGCTTACTGCTTAGCCCATGCCAGCACCTGGATGCAAGATGGGGACACTGTGTGGGGGAATAGCAGAGCTGCTGTTTGTCAGTGTGGGGAGAGAGATGTAGGTGACTTTCTTTATGAAGTAACATTCCAGCCTTTTCCTGAAATGCCCCTAGTCCATGCTGGCTCACCCCAAGGGCTGAGGATACGCTGCCCCAGCACTCCAGGAAGGGACCAGAGATGCAGGCACAGCCATGGTGGTTGCAGCAGCCATGCAGGGGATGCGGGATGGGTGTGGGAGGGTGGCATGGTGCAGTGCTGGCAAAGCCCTGGCTGTGTTTGCCAGCCAGAGCAGTTTCAGGAGATGCCTCCACTGGAGTTGGGATGAAAACAAGCCTCTCTGTCCTCAAAGATGACAGGTCCAGCAACGCTGAGTGCAGAGCCAGGCATGTGGAGCCAGGCAGGTCTGTGTTCCATCTGGCTTGGCTTTGTGAGAGCTCCTGTCTCCAGGAAGGGGAGTGGTGAAGACTGTTGGAGGTGCTGGTCCTGCTCTGCAGCCCATCTCTGGCTCCTGCTGTTGGGGGAGGTCCAAAAGCTGCAGGCCAGAGCCAAAGGGAAGGGGTTGTGCCTCTAAACAGAGATGGAGCCAGGCGGCTGGCTGTTGCTATTGCTCTCAGAGGCGGTCTTGGCAGTGGAGGAAGTGGTCATCGAGCCACCGTTCTTGAAGATGCGGAGCAGCCTCCGTTTGTAGCCCCGGAAGGCAAAGAAGTAGATGATGGGATCGATGCAGCAGTTGAGATTCATGAACGCAACAGTGACTTGCAGGGACATCTTGAAAGCTTGCTGCTCACGGCAGGATGGCTGGTAGAGGATCTTCCTGACCATGAACTGGACAATGTTGAGGTGGTAGGGACTGAAGCAGATCAGGACAGCCAGCAGCACCACCAGGATGACAGTGAAGGCCCGGCGGTGGTGCCCATTCTTCACTGTCAGTGGGTTCTCCTTGGCTGTCTGGCAGAGCTTGAGATTGATCCTCATGTAGCACACCAAGATGATGCCCACAGGCAGGAAGAAGCCAAGCATACAGGCCCCCAGGAGCAGGAAGGGCAGCTTGGGAATCTCCTCGAAATTGAAATACTCCATGCACGTCAGCTTGTCCCCCATTCTCCGTGTCATGGGCCATAGAAGCAGTGGTGCTGTCTGCAGGAACACCAAGGACCAGATGAGGATGCAGACACCCCTGGCATGGCTCATCTTCTGGATCCTGCCGGGGTGCCTGGTGCGAACCACAGCGATGTAGCGGTCCACACTTACACACGTCATGAAGTAGATGCCCACATAGGTGTTCATATAGAAAATGAAGGCTGTGACTCTGCAGAACCAGTCCCCAAAGGGCCAGTCAAACTCCAGGATGTAGTAGGCAATCCTGCCTGGCAGTGCCAGGGTGAAGAGGGCATCGGAGAGGGCCAGGTTCACCAGGTAGAGGTCAGTGGAGTTGATTTTCTTCTTTCTGCGCTGGAAGGTGATGCAGAGGGCCAGGACATTCCCGCAGGCGCCAAACAGCAGCAGGGCAATGTAGAAGAGGGAGAAGGTGACTTTGGCAGAGAAGTGGTAGTTGTGCACATTGCAGATGCTCTGGTTGCTGGAGCTGAGATTGGTGGGTAGTAACATGGCCTCCACAACAGTCATTTCTGTGGTGTCTCGTGAGCTCTCGCTCTCTCCCTGGGAAAAAGAACAGGCATGGAACTTACAGCTTGTTGATTACAGGAGCAGCACCAGTGGTCCTGGCCCTAGTCACTGCTAGAAAGGTCTATCCTCTGCTCCCTGCCACCCCTCTGGCAGCACATAGCTCGAGTCATTTGGAAAAATGCATCTCTTGTGATTTTGGTCTCAACAAAGCTGTGACTCATTTTCGTCTTCTTGTCACCAGCTCCTCTTATTTTGTTTTTTTTTTGTTGTTTGTTTTCTTTTTTGGGGGGCTTTTGGGACAGTGTGTTTTTTTTTCTTATTTGGGGTTTTTTTGTTTTTGATTTTGTTTTTGGGTTTTTTGCGAGTCCAATCAATACCAGAAAGGACAGAGAGGGCTGGAAGGGGGAATCACCTGTCACACAAACAAGGTCTCAAACTCCCCGGGTGGCAGCAATGTCATTTATTTGTCACCGCAGGGGGGAATGGAGACTTTCATTGAGGAAATGCCTAGAAAGCTTTGGGGCTGGTGGAGAGGTGGGGGCTGGAGGTGGGGGCTGGGGCTAGGGGAGTGGGCACGGACACGAGACTAGGGAGGAGTGGTGGGGCTGGAGGGACCGGCTGCCAGAGGTGACAGGGAGAACCTTCGCAAACCTAGGTCTGACACCCCAGAGCGGAAACAAATCCGAAGAAATTCCGAGAACATTTCCAGCCTTCCCCCAACATCCAGCACCCCATGCCGGTTCAAAGCGGGGAGCGGGGAAACAGTCCCTCACCCACCGCCCGTGCCCGCATCTCCTGCCGCCGCTCTCCCTGCTCTGGGACTCTGCTCCGCGGGTCCCTCTACAACCCCGGGGCTGCCTCGGCCCCGGGCCCACCGCCCCCCGCCCGGCCTCTCACCTCACTCTGCCGCACTGGAGGTCAGCTCCTGTCGCCGGGATCCTAGGGGTAGGACGAGACGGGACACGGTAGGAGGGGATGGCGCGTCCCGGGCTCTGGGCTGCCTCCCGCCCCCGGCGGCAGGACCCTGCGGGGCTCTGATGCTCACATGCACTCTGACACGCCTGAGAGAAATCAGAGGCTCCAAGCTGGGAGCGGCGGTGCTACCTCCTCCTTTTCCTCCTCCTCCTTCTTCTTCTCCTCCTCCTCCTTTACCTCCCTCTCCGCCCGATGCTGGGGCTGGGGAGGCTGGTGCATGTGCACGGAGCCACCGGTCCTTCCGGCTCCCTGACCGTGTGAGCCTCTGGGGATTCACTCACGGTATAAAAGTACCGTGAGGTCTGGGTGTTTGTATGTTTGTTTGTTCGTTTTGGGGGTTTGGTTTTGGTTTTTTCCCCCCCCCCCCTTAGGGTTAGTAAAAAAGTGTGTTCTTTCTGGGTACTTTTACAATTTTTGTTTCGTTGTATGAGAGGCATCTGGCAGCAGAGAGGGTTATTCTCAGTAGCGGTTGTGCTGCTGAAGATAAATGACTGTACCTGCGCGGCAATCTCTCCTGACATCTGAGCCGACTTTGGGTTTTACTCTGAAAATATCTACAAGGATGCAAAACGCAACTGAACAGTGAAAACAGCCTCAGCTCTGGTTCACGTGTGGTCCACAGGGTTCAGCCCATAGTGCATTCATGTCTACGGCCGTGGCAGCACTTTCGGACCATGGCACCTTCTCCAACAAAGTCGGCACAAATCTCCCATGAAGGTATTGTGCCCGTGGCCAGCAGAAGCCGCACCATGCATGGCTCCCGAGGCTGTGGAGCAGCCCTGGTTTGCCTTCCATACACACAAGGAGAGACCACCAGGCACCACTCCTTGAGGCAGAAACTAACCGAGTGGAATGAGAGTTTGCCCTTAGTGGAAAAATATTTTCATTATTAAGATGACACTTTGTGTGGTGAATGTAGGGTAAAGCCCTTTGTCTCCACTGGAGCTCTCGGGGCAGGCTGTGTTCCCTCAGGGTGCTGGGGAGTGGAGAGCTTTGGTTTTCCCCACAGCTCCACATGTTGGTGCTGGCAGGGTTGTGGCGTGGCTGGGGAGACACTTCAAGCACAGTGGCACTAACCATGGCACAGTGCTGCCAGAGACAGGGAAAGGGCTGTGGGCAACCAGTGCACCCTGCAGTGGGGGGAGAGTACTTTCCTTCCCTGCACTCCCCAAAATGGTTGAAGAAGTGCAAGCTGCCCTGTGACCAGTGGAGTGGTTTTCCCCATGGTGACTACTTACTGGAGTTCACTGGGGCTTTCAAATCCCAAAAGGATTTCATAGTCTTTTTAGTGATTTTATGGGGGGTTTTGTTGCTGTTCTTGATGGTTATAGTCTTGCTTGTTTTCTTTTTTTATTCCCCTTCCAAAAAACCCTCCTAATAAACCAGGAAATTCCCATCACAGTGCATTAGGGGTGCTACTGAAAAATGCTGAAGCATGAAGAAATGTCAAGGTTAAGATGGCAATTAAGCTAAACATAAATTTCCCTCTGAGCTAGTAAAGCTCAAGCAATTTTTAATTGCATAATATTTATGTTTTACAACACAGTAACATTAAACTCAGTACTAATCTGTGTACTCATGAGTCATTTGTATAGAAATTACAAAATGAATGATATTGCCCTGAATTACTACAAGTTGAAGGTACCTAGCAAGAGTAATAGTGAAAATTTGCTAACCATCTGTTAATGGAGATACTTTTGTCACTCGGGGGAGGGGGTTCTATCAAACAAAGAAAAAGGTTTGCTAACCAAAGAATAATTGCTGAGTAAATTATTCAAAATATTTCTTAATAAGATGGGGATCTTCTACATGCCCCTCTGTCAAGAGTTAAGCTGATCAGACTTGTGTGAGGTTCAAATGTTCTTGAGTTGTTTCATCATGAGCACGAAAACACCCAACAGACATGTAGGATATGTGTTATCCCTACATAAATCCTAAGACCACACTGGTGAGAAGATCCAGGACTGTCTTTTTGTCTATTTAATGCACTGCACCAAATACAGCTGCACCCAAAATAAACACTACAGGTCACCCTGAAGTCAGGGGTCACTGTGGCACTGACAGTGGAAGAACTGCCACTTTGCCCATGAAAGGCTCCTGTCTGCCCTTGTTGCACTCTGTCACATGAGAGTTTTATCTCCACAGATTAACACTGTCAAGGAAATAAATCTGGGATGAAGCCAGACAAGATGCCATCACCTTTCAGCCAGATGCCTGCAATGCTACCAGCCGGCCAACATCACCAGCACTTGTGATGATGGGCTTGGTGTTTTGTGGTGCAAATTCACACCTGGGACTTCTGGGACTTTGTCCACGCAGTCAAATGTCCCTTGTACAATCCCTCCTGTCCCCTGGGCTCTGCACTCCCACAGGCACTAAAAATGGAGATGTGGATCCCAGAAGGGGAATTATGTGGCAGTGCCAGCCCAACCACTAACACGAATGTTGGGAACAGGGAGCTTCTCATGGGAGCCCATGAGAGCAGGAGGGTATCACTGTGCCAAAGAGGGACCTGGATAAAAGGGGGCTCAGCCCCTGGGTGGAGGGGGAGGTCTGGGGTTCAGGTGCAGAGCAGGTCTTGAAAATCTGGAGGAGGGAGATGGCCCAGGTGGCATCACCAGCCTTGAAAACATGCAGAGCAGCCCAAAGGTCCAGGTAACAACCATGTTCAGGGACTTGGGAATAAGGAGGAGGGAAAACAATGCTCTGCCTGATTTTATTTCTCTTTTTGCAGTGCAGAAGAGAGGAAGTGGGTTATTCTTTTGTGCAAAACATGCTCCTGCCTTGCATGCAGCAGGTGCTGTGCTACAGGAGTGCAACCCAGCTCCACCCATTTGCACAGCCCTGGCAGCCCCACCAAGCCCAGCAGCGCTGCACAGCACCACATAGCAAGCAACAGCCCCTTCCCATCTGGTGGGACTCCTGCAGTCCTGGGTTAGCTGAAAAGGGATCACCTTCAGACAGCATAGAGAAGCCCTGTCCACCCCAGTTTGCAGCCATTAGAGAAATATTGCCATTTACTCAACTCAGCATCTGGATGAAACATGGCAGTGTTGAAATGTGGTGTGGGGCTTGGGGTGAAAGGTTTAACTTCAAAGCTGGGTCCAGGTTTTCTTCTGCTGTGTCTGTGTTTACACAAAGCCACTTTTCCTTGGGTTTGTCAGGGTACAAGGGAACGGTCCTATGGCCCAGGTACTCATCCCAAGGTGAGTGGGAGGTGCTGTCCCAGGGTGTCTCTGCTGCCAGGGACCTGGCCAGGGCTGGTCAGGTAAAGTCCTGTGTCAATAGTCAGCATGGAGAGTCTCTTTTCTGACAAGTACATCATGGTTATTAACCACAATGCAACCCCATCCAGGTCCCTGCCAGGCAGCCGCCCCACACTTGTTTGGATGTCAGTGTCACAGAGCCAGAGCCAGCTGTTGGGTATTTCAGGGTAGACATGAACCTGTGAGTCACCACAGCTGTCTCTCACATCATCTTCACAGAGGACATAGAGCTCTGCTGTCCCATGAAGACTCCCTGCAGTCACCTCTCCTTCCTGGAGGCCTTTGCACGGACATTTCATCCTGGCCTGTCAAAAAAGCCAACCTGTAGCTCCATCGGGGTCAGGCACTTCAGCTGTGAGCCCAGCCATGGCAGTGAATGTGACTGGTAAGGAAAGTTTGCAAAGAGCCACCAGAGCCATGCAAGGGAGGTGTTTGCCCTCGCACGTGCTGGGAGATCTGGCACTGAGCTTTCTCCAGAGCTTTGTCTTTGGCTGCAAAGCCAAAGCACGCTTGAGTGTGCTGAGGCTGTTGTTTACACCTGGTGGAATTTCCCAGAGTTGAGAGATGATTTGAAGCTGGACTTTCTGAAGGCAAAGCAGCATAACAAATGAGGTAACAGCCCCTTCACAGAGAGAAGACAGGAAGCTTGTGCCTCCTCTTTCCATTGTATCATTGTCTCTCCCTTTTTCCTTTCCCCATCAATTTCAGTTACCATTTTTCTCTTCTAGTACAAAATATTTTCAGGAAGCTTTGGGTTTAGACACAAAAATCTCAAATGCAGACACTTTTGGGTTTCATTGCAAGAGACACGGATTTTCCACAGTTCAGCCCCTGGATCTCAGGCCACCACTAGTCTTCTGATGGTAAAGCAGAGATTAGGAGAAAATCTGACTGTAACATCCACCTGTCCATTCAATAACAGCAACTACATGAGGACAACATCTGAGGACCTTTAACTCAAGATGATGGGAATTGTAGAGAAAGGAAAATCCATACTGACATTCATACCAATTTGTGACAAAAATATCAAGAAAATAATTGCTGGGGGTTTGGAATGCTTGAAACTTAATCCAGTCTTAAACGTAAGTGGGAAACACTGAATAATGAAGCAGTTGGAATCTGTTTCTGCATGACATGACCTGATTTATTCTGCATGTGCACCACCAGCTCTGGAAATGACGTCGCAGCACCAAATCACAACAGAGGAGATTGCTCCAACATGCCATGCAGTAGGACACAACATGGCTGCTCTGGGAGGTGCTTCCTTTCACATCCCTTCACCTTCACCCCAAAATGCGAGCATGAAGCCTTGCATGTGGACTACATAACTGCCATGGTTTCCCTGTGCATCTGTTTTCACTGAGACTGGCTGCAGGGAAGGGGTATGTGAGCTGACAGGGCCAACTCTTAGTCACGTAGTCTGGGCAACTTGGTAGGAAAAATACCAATGAAATTCACATTATGAAAGAACTTCCTCCAGCGAGAACGAAAGGCACTTGTTCCCACTCTGTGCTATGACTTACAAGCTCCATTTTGATTTTGCAGGGGTACAAAGACAGTTTTCTTGGTATCTGATTTCTGTGGTTAAAAACAATGTTTAAACACTTCTTAAAAAAACACAATCATAACCCAAGTTTGGAGAACTGAGGTCCTGTTTTTATCTGTTTTTTCTTACGCCAGGGCCACATAACACTACAGATGCACACACACGTGTAACATACAGCTATAACAAAAAAAGCATCCAGTGTAGAGTATGATCACAAAATGAGTGTTCATGATAAAGAAACCACCAAAAATGCATCTTAATTCAGTCTGGATCTCCATGATCCTATACACAATTTCATTTGTGAGGACATCTTATTTTGGGACTTGTTAGTCTTTTCTTTCTTAATTTCCTTTCCTTCTTTGCACCCAGTGTTTAGGTGATGTTATGACCACGCATTGACCATGTTTAATATATACTAGGTAAATCCTATGACACTGTCCTACATCTATCCTGTGAGATGCCCAGCTGCATTGCTGGGAGAGCCCCCAGGGTGCCTCGAGTAGGGTCTGAGCCTGGGCTGGCTGGAGGGTGGGAGCAGGCACCATTTGGGAGCAGTGTGAGTTACAGGGCTGGCAGCACACTTTTAACTATGCAACATCATTTGGGTCTGTACAGCTATGGCTAGACAGGTATGGTTCAGGATTGGGGCTGTTTTTTGCTGGAAAATTCCACCTAAAAATAGCTTCATGATTTCTGAAAGTGAAATTGAAGAGAAACCTTCCATTTCATATGTGAAAAAATAATGCTCTGTTTTTTCAGAGAGGTGGTAGCTTCCCAGGAGAGACAATCAATGTGCTTACAAGGATGTAGCCGTTGGCTTTTTCCTTGCTGCATGAAATTCCTGCAACCTCTGGCACTGTGCTTCTGAGGCTGAACAATGAGTAGAGAGCAACATCTCCATGTGAATCCTCCAGTTTGCTTACTGTTTCCCCAAGACCATGTCCTTGTGAGCAAGATTTTGTTCAAGGCTGCAAGAAAAATTGGCTGTTAAATAATAATACTCTCAAAAAGGTTAGAAGTCCCTGGGAGTAGGGGAGGAAGATGTTCTTGCACCATTCAGTTGCATAGTGCAATTCTTGCGAGGGTCTTGACATCCTTCCCCAACAAAACGGTGCCAAACCCCTATGCAGGTCCTGCATAGTGCCCAGGCCTGCATTTCTCTGCAACTCCTTTCCCTGGCAGAGCTTTTCCCCTGAAGTCCACTTGCAGTGGGTGATGTGCATCACCAAATTCTCCACAACATCTGCTCCTTCTCTTTTTGCTGTGTTGCAGCTCTGTGTGTTACACAAGGAAATGTGCTGCTTAAACCAGATTGACCTGAAGCCCAAACTTTTAATCAGAATTTTAGTGATGCTTTAAATGTCTGGATTATATTGAAGGATTTATTTTACTGTCAGCAAATTTTACCTTTTAGGGATTGCAAGTAAGACCAGGCAAATACATCTGAAACCAAACCACCTCAAATGTTCATAGTTTTCAGGATTTGTTGGCTAAATATTCTTTTAATCCCCTTATTACATGCCTTTGCTTCTCTGCTCCTGCTGCCTGCATCCAAGTTGTGGTTGGTGTCCTTTACACACCCAGGAATATAGATTCCAAATTATTTCTTCAAAAAGGAAATTTTGCTTCCTGAGGTTTCACTCACTTCTAACATACCTGTGGAGACTCTAACATTTTACCTGCTAATGCTTATTGAAACCACTTGAGCCTCTGGGCTCTAATGGAGCTATGTTTGATGCTTAATTCTTTCAACAAGTTGTGGTCGTGAGAGTTTGGTCTGACAGTATACTTGTGGATGGAGAAACTTCTGAGTGCTCCATAAAAACCAGGAAAATAATGGTACAAGCCTTTGCATTTTTTGGGGAGTTTTCTATGTACATGGTAGATAGAGAAAATTGACCTCAAAATGAAGGTGTTTTTTCTGAAAAAGCAGAATCAGATGTTAGTGTAAGGAAAGACTTTTGCAAGAAACAGCAAACCCCCTCCATACATGTAAAAATAGAGCACATCCAGCACCACATGAAGCCATCCCAAAAAGCCATGAGCCACAGCTTAACCAGGCCAACAGATGCCCCTGCCCAACTTCAGCAAGGGGGGGAAGAAAATCAGCTCTTAACACCCTTAGTGAGAGCACTGGCCATGGCTTGGTGCAAGCCCCTTCTTACTGGGAAGGCTTTGTACAAGCGGGAAGCACCAGCACTTCCAAGGCAGTGACTCACTGAGGGAGGGATAATTCCCCTCTGTCTGCTCTTGTAGTTCCCCATGATTTACCACCCCAGCATCTGCACAGATTTTACTTCTGCCATGAGACACGGAGGAATGATTTGCATCTCACAGATAGGGATCAGAGGCAGGGAATGAGGTGGTCTAGATTGCTTGTCTACTAATTGCAGTTGCATAGTTTAGCATCATGGAGCCAGAAATCTTATAGCGGGACTTTGCCTGTTAGCCATGCTGGGAACTTTTAGAGGCTGTTCAAATCATGAATTTGCTATTCAGTGAGTAGTTTGCTTGTGACAAAATACCATGCAGCTTAGTCTGTTGTGGAAATGAGTTTCAGGGTTTTGGTTGGTTTTTTTTTTTTGGTTTGGCTCTTTGCCAGTGTTAATTGTCTGCAGCAACCCATGCAGTTTGGAGCTGTTAAAATGTGTAATCTCGAAACGTGCAGTCAGAGAGAAACGTTTTGTTCTTCACATCCCCTGATCAAAGTCTGACCTCAAAGCTGTCTAAAATCCCCATTACTTGAAATTATTTTCAAATGCAGGAGCAGGCCTCTGTCCTCACACAGCTGTTACAGGAGGCTACTGGTTCTTTAGTACCATCACACAGAGATCATGTGGGTATTGTATCATCTACCACTGATGACCCTCATGTGAGCAGGAATTCAGCTTTCCTGCTGAATGTGTCTTTAATCACCAGTTCCCTATAACCAGGTAAATGTCCCTGCTTAGGAGGGGATGTGACCACTCTAGTTGCAAATTCTTCGTGTCTGAAGGAGTCAAACCTTGGCTGATAGAAAGTGGGAATAACACAGAGTATTTCTAAAAGGACATGAAACAAAGGGTATTTTTTTTTCAAGAGCTAAGGGAAATTTGAGGGAGGGCAGTAATTTCCCTTCTCTCCAGTGTGGTAGTCATCTAATTACTTCAGCTGGCCTTGACCATTGATTCCTAAACACACAATTTCATGAGATGATCTGTTTGCTATGGTCCTTTTTATTTGTTGTTGTTTTGGTTTTTTTTTTTAAATGCATTCAAATAGTCTGGGACACCAGAGTCATCATCCTAATCTGCCAGCTCCTAAGAAGAGTAAAATTAGTATTTACTAGAAGTGAAGACAGTGTAGTTTCAGTAGTTAGAATTTGATAATCCTCAGAAGGTGCAGATAAGGATATGCACTGTCTCCCCACCTACACTTGGTTCACAAATTAATAGCTTGGCTACGGCTAGCAGATTCAATGCTTCTAGCTGTGAAAAAGCAGTTTCTGCCTTCAGCTCTTTCTAGTCTAGTCAGAGCCATTCCACCCCTGCCACCACTACCAGTGCAATGCCTGCTGGCAACCGGTCCTTCCACATTCCTGAAAGTGCCCAGGGCTCACAGCAGGAGCCTTCTGCCACTTCCCACCGCTCAGCTCCTGCCACCTTGCCACGTGTTGGCGGTTGGGGCTGTGTTTGGCTTCCAAGCTCCATACACTGGGGTGACCCAGCAAACCCTTGGCAGCCAGACCCACTGACACAGGTGAGCATTTGCCCACTGGCTTTGTGCTGCTGGCTCAGGCTCCTGCACCCAGATCGTTCTTAATTTCAGTGCTTACATAGTTTTTGTTTTGTGGGCAGCCATTCCCAATATTTGTTTTGCATGGCTGATCTTCTACTTAAAAACCATAAACAATTGTTCTAGTGCAATGTGTGTTGATGATGGGATCAATGTTTGTGGTTGTGTGCAGATTGAGGTGAGGAAGATGCATATATTAGAAGCATATTTTGTTTTTTAGATGTGAATAACTTCATCCTACTCTCTGAGATAGAGCATATCTGTGGGAGGACTCCCCATGGCTCCCTGGGTCCACAAGCTCAGGCACCTTCACACAGGGGTCTCGTGAAAGGAGAAGGTCTTATAAAATGTACTAAACTCAACACACAAATGATACTTACCACTTGGATGACCCAGGTTTTCATCAGAAACCATTCTGTGATAAAAGCCAGGTACTGCATTGGGGTCCTTCATTAGGATCAGCTGAGGGAATGCTCATTAGACTCAAATTCATGCATGGGGGTGGGATTTTGAGAAAAGAAATATCCCTGAGCAGAGAGACCATGCTCTCCACAGGGCAAGTAGAGACCAGGTCTGAATGGAGGGTTAAAGGCACATCCCCTGAGCCACTCAGCTCAAAAGGCAGCAAACCATGTTTTCAGTCAAACTAAACACTTGCTTAAAGATCATTTAATTCAAGGAAACATTTGCTAGCATACCTCTGTGCTCCTGGGTGTGATGTGCTACTTGCTGTCAAGGAGCTCAGCAGCACAGTGCAATACCACAGTGGGGTGGGACTGTATAGCCAGACAAAGGAGCACGTTAAGGTGCAACCCCCACCTCACCAGTGGCCTTGAACTTCCTCTGCCCTTTTCAGGGTGCAGGGTGTCTGTGGGGCCTCAGTGGCCAGCCCTGAAAAAGGCTATGTGAGGGACAAGCGCTGACACAGTAGGAGCGATGTGTTAACACCCTCGGGGCTTTCAGGAGTAGTGGGGATGGAACCATGGACCCACCAAAGCTATGGTGATGCTGGTCCCATTATAAGATGCTCCACTGTCTATGGAGGGCTCCAGTAGCTTTGCTGTCATTCCTGTGTGTGCCTTGTGCAGCAGAGAAGAAGCACTGAGCAACTTTTGAGTTTCTGATGTTGGGCATTTTTCTAGGCTGGAGCTGAGGAGGGTGGTGCAGAGCTGTCAACAGGTCCTGGTACAGATTCACAGAGGTGATGGAGAGAGGAAGTGGTTGCTGTCATCTCCGGATGATCTGCTGCTGCACACCAATTGCAAAGCCTTGTATGAGGCCTGCAACAGAGCTTGCCCTGCCTAGTCTAGGAGGGATGGGGAGTTGGTGGAAAAAAAAACGTTTAAGGGAATAAAAACAATTCTTACAAGGGGGAAGAAAAAGCCATCTTATATCATCTGTGGGTTTGAGACAAATTGGTGCAGCTCTGCTTTATGAAGGCCAACTCAGGCCACACATCAGCCATTGGCCCTGGGACAGTGAGGACTGCTGAGGTGACAGGTGACCTGGCCAAAGCAGCAGGAGTCCTCCTTGACCTGAGGGGGAGATGTTGATGGGACAGAGGCAAGTGGAGCTGGTGCACACTGGGGCTGGCTCCACACTCCAGGATGCCCAGATAGGAAATGGACTGATGAGGATGAGTACATCAGCCCATGTTGGCCAAGGGACTTGGTTTGGGCCAGGGGTCTGGTCTTGTGTGAAAGAGCCAGTGAGGTGCTAGAAGGAAGCAGGTTGAAGTGTAAGAGAAGGAGATGATTTCCTTCTCTTTCAGAGCCCACCCAGAGCAGGGAGAGGGCATGGAGGGGGACAGGAGAGCTAGGCTCCAACACATATCCTCTCCATAGTCAAGAATGCCAAAGAAATGCTGATTTGCAGCAAAAAATTAGGAAAAGGGAGAGACAGCAAAACCAGATTTTAACCCTCAGATGCTATTTTTAGGGTACCCAGAGGTGAAATCTGCCACTTCCCACCAACTCTTGGAAGCTGACTTATCTTCCCATACACATGAGAGATGATACCTTGGGATTACACACTAGCAGTGATTAAGTATTGCATTAACTGCCAGTTTTTAAATAGGCACTTCAGATTAATTTAATAGGCAAAATAGAATTTTTTTAATAGGAAAGACAGGGGAAAATACAGGCACAAAACCCTCACCACAAGTTGCAGGTGACTTGGATCTGCACACAGGGATGTGAAAAGTCGAGACCCAGAGTCCATTTTGCTTCAACACTCCTTTTCTTAACTGGCAGCAGGGAATGGCAGCTGGCAGCTTTTGGTGTTCACGCCTGGAAGCGGAGCGCAGCGGAGGGACGAGCCGGCATCACGGTGCCACTAGAGGTCACCATCTCAACGAGGTACTGGTCCTCGGGCACTGGCGGAGGGGGCACGGCAGCGCGGGGGGGTGTAGGCAAATCCTTACCGAAGAGGGGTTTCACTAGTGTTCACACGCAGGCGTTTTTAAGGAGCAAGCACCTATGTCCAGCCTTTGCAAATTCTCCAGGACAGGTTCATAGAAGAGGATAGAGTTAAAATAGCTTATTAGAGTTAAAGTAGCTTATTCATATAAAGGAGGGAGGGGAAAATCAAAGGTTTGTGCTTTGGGAGCGAGGACTTCTTGAGTCGTTTTGCTCTACTTGGTATACTACTAGTAGTCATTCGTATAATAAATATTTTAATAAAATCTAATTCTACTTACTTGATTTCAGAATTTAAAAGCATTCAGCTGGAGAATGCTTTTTGGGTTTTTTTGAGCTTCTGAAACTCAGAGTGGCTTTTGGGGGACACCTTTTACAGCATCCTATGCAGAACCTTCCCTGCCATGGCTCTTGGAAGCTGATATTTCTGAACGCTTCTGTGCCAAGTGTCTCCACACTAGCACCTCCATCAAACATATCTTCACATACATCCACCTAACATTAAGGATGAGGGCAGAAATGAGGTCTAGGCCACCACTGGGTGTTACAGGAGCTGCTGCACCAAAATCATTGCTTTAAAATCTTTACTTCTTAGTGTATATGAATTAAAGATGTTTATGTAAGAAAGGCATAAAACTTGCCTGAGGGAAATACATATAGTCAGGCAGTTGTTTTTCTTTCTCCCAGAGCTTTCCCCATCTCCTTTGTGGGATGGTTTCACTAGTGCCTGAAACACTGGCGATAGAGGCCTCTCATTTACATGCCTCAAACTTTTCTGGGTAGGGTAAGATTTAAAAGTAAGTCACCTTCATGGTTTTAGCCAGGTTTTGCTTTGAATCACTGGCTTACATCAAAGCAAAACTGAGAAAAAGCATTGGCCTAACTCTCCTGATCTGAAACCTTGGACTATTGCACATCTTCACTTATTGTTAGAGTGAAATTATTCAGAGCTGGTGCCAGCAGCTGTTACTCCTGTTAGAAACCAGATGAAACACCCTCGATTTCAGCAGTGAAACTGAGACCAGGATTTGTTTTTAGCAGCTACCCCCATATTTAGCTGGTGGAAATGCTGGTTGCAATCACCACCACCACTTTCGCTTTTCACACTGGCACCCTCTGTTGAGGTGCTGCTCTCGTGATGACGGTTTGGGCAGGATCTGGACCTAAAGCCCCTCATTAGACTGGGAAATGGCACAGGGAAAGGAGGGCAGGAGGATTTGGGTCTGGTGGAAGGCGATGGGTGTACGGTGGCAGGTTCAGTGTGGCACAGCCAAGGCTGGCTCCCCAAAGCACTTTCCCTGTGAAAGCCAAGCTGCTGTGGTGTCATGAGGGGGATACCCCCAGGAGTTCTTCCCATTAAATTTCCCATAGAAATATGCTAGAAAAATGCATTTTTCTCATGCTACAAATGTTTGGCAGCACTGTTTTGCCTCAATTCTGCCATTGCATGCAGATACCAGCTTTGGGACAGGCCAGTCCTTCCCCTTTGCAGTTTGTAAGCATCATTTCTTTTATCACACCCAGAAGGCCCCAATTGTTTCATTTTACAGCGGAGTCTCATTTTGACTAGGGAAAGTTTAATGCACTTGCAGGACCAGGTAGTCACTGGTCTCCTGATTTCTAGCTGCTTTCTGTGCTGCCAGGACTTGCAGGAAGAGAGAGGTCCAAGGCCATGCGGTGCGGGAGACTCAGCTAGGAGGACACTGCTGTACAAAGTATTTCTGGACATATATGTACCCCTGTTCTCCTAGGCTGAACCCTGGGGGCCAGCAGGGCCCCAAACTGTGACCTGCATGTTCATGAGCTTTGCAGGTACATCATAAGATCCTGTGTTTGCACAGGCAGTCCTAAGGACTTCTGCTGCCATCCGGCTGCCTGACACCTTCTTGGTCATGGTAAGAGATGGGGGAGTGAACACTGCTTTCTGGTAAACAAAGAAGTGTTGGTGTACCTGCTCCTGTTTAATTTTTTGTCAGAGACAGTCCTTGCTACATGAGGTCAGGTGTGGGGGCTGGGAGGAAGAGGAAGGAAGGACAACAGGAGGAAGCACAGCATCCTAAGGGCAGCAGGACCCTGATTTCTGGAGGACACCCTTGGGCATTATAGCATTTAAAGGTGTCACCTGGCATTAGGGCCTGTGCAGTGTTGGAAAGCCCCAGACCTCACAACCAGAGTTAACACTGGTGCCTTTCCCAAGGCATGGCAGAGATCTTCTTACTAGACGGGGAATATACAGCCAAGGGAGGTGAAGGTCTCACTAGTCTCTGCTGGAGCTGGTACCACCTCCAGTACAGGACCATGCTTTCCTCCCCTTGCAAGAAAATCTACAAAGGCTGTGGAGAACCAATAAGAAAAGCTTGATAATAAACACTGCAGTTCATCGAACTGAAATTATCAAAAGCCAGTGCAGCTTTACTGTGGTTTATGTCCATTTAATAAAATGTGCTTTTCATCTCCGTCTGAAGGCACATGATCTCAGTGATTGAAACCAGACCAGGAGAAGCCCAAATGAAAGACCTACCATAGGTATGGGACAAACTCCAGTACAGGCAAGTTAGGTGCTGATTAGAGACCATAAACACTTGAACAGAAATAACAGGGCAAGCCAAGGTGATGGAAAAGCCATTGCTCATAGGAATCATAAGAGAAGCTGAACTGCAAACTGATACAAGGCTCCACCCAGCACCAGATGGCCATAGCAGGGCTTTTTCAAACACCATTTGATACAAAGGGAGGTGTGGGGACTTCCACAACTTGTCTTAGTTCTAAAGCCAATGCTTAAGCAGAACAAGGATCTCAATGCATTTCAGCTTTGTGTTCCTTCTGACTACTCTTTTAAAAAGCAGTGTGGTGAGATCAGAGCAAGGCAGAGACGAGAGTTTGGATGCTCATTTTTGTTATTCAGGCATTAAATGAAAATCTGGAAGACCTACATGTATTCAGGAAGCAGGTACTTTTGAGATACTTTACAATTACATGCTAGTTAGAGAAAAAATGTATAGTAAGATGATTTTGGGCATCCAAATAAAAGTAGTTCTCACAATTGCTGTCTTTGGAGATTACAAACCAAGTATAAGAAATAAAAGCAAAGGATCCATATTCTTTTTTAATTTGATGATCGAATGGGCAGACTTTACTAATACTATTGATGGCATGCTGGGAAAGGGCTGCTACTAACTCCTGTTCCAGCCTTGCCTAAGTTCTGATAAGAGTTAGCAAACAACATTTGTTGACACAATTCAAATAATTAGCAGCAGGTTGTAAAGCTCACAGGTTTACCTTCAACAGGGAAGTTAATCTTCGTTAATGCCTTAGCTGATCACAAAAACAAATCATCAGAAAGAAATAAAAGCTCCTCCCAGAAATCCCACAGTTTAAATTCTTCTACTTTATGTAAATGGCCTCAGTATTTAGGACTTTTGAATCTACCCAGGAAAATTAAATTTATTACATTTTGTAGACTATGGATATTTTGAAATATCAAAGTATGACATGAATATTTCTTGCATTTAAATAGTTGTATTTATGTGGGTGAGATACAGGATGTCTGGATTCACCCACCTACACTGGATGTCTGCAAAGCAGATGTCTTGATGTGAGAAAAAAATTTCAACTCCAATATTGAGACCCAGCCAGTGGAGCTGAGGAAAGACAAACCTTCTGGAGTTTCAAGTGGAGAGAAAAGTAGGGAAAAGTTAGAATCTGGTAACCTGCACAATGAATTTAAAAAGAACACAACTCTGTTTGCTGTTAGATTTGGGACATAACTGTACTGGTTTGTGTTAGAACAGAACTAATTCTGTTCAGTGACTTTACTTTTTAGTTGAAGCTCCTCTGAGAAACTGCACTTTCTGAAACTAGCAGCATGTTTTCATAGACACTGCCAGCTTCTAGCAGTGATAAGGCCTAGTGTTTAGATTTACTACCAGGGATTGGTATGCAGAGCAAGGTCACTGCTAAATCTTGTGTGTCATGTTGGGGGGTGCAGGGTAAAGGCTGCATCTTCAGGGAGGAGCAGACAGGACAGGTGACCCTAAACTGACCAACTGAAGTATTCCATCCCATACATGTCATAGTCAATATATAAACTGGGGGTCGGTTCTCCCTTGCTAGATTGTTCTCCCTTCTGAGATTATTCTCTCTTCTGGTCTTCCTTTTTCTCCTGCACATCAGTGACCCATAAGTTCCTGCATCCAGTACCAGGATCCAGCGCCTGAGCCTGACTCTCATCTGCTGCTTAGGTCTACTGCCGCAGTATCAGTGGTGACGTAGTTACCAGCAATGGGGGTTTGGGTTCGGTATTGGGTTCTGTACATTTGTGTATATATTTCATTTATCATTATTATTATTGTTATTATTAAAGCAGTTTTAGTTTTATTTTCCAATCCACAAGTCTGTCTCTCTCTTATCCCCTTTCCCTTCCCGGAGGAGGGAGAGAGGAGGGGGTAGCAGGGAGCATCTGTCATTGGGTTGGTGGTCGGCCCAACCTCGACCCTTGACAATTACCCAGCTCTGATTTAAGTCAATGAGAGTTTTGCTATTGACTTCAGAGGGACCAGATTCAGACACTTTGTCTACTCCAGACCTGACCATTTTATTTGGAAATATAAATTTAAAAACATGCACTTTTCTCTTAAAATTGCTACAAAGTAGAACAAGTAATTACATTAGAATCTACCTGAAGCTCCAGAGAATTAATACAAAGGCTGCTTGGCTCTTGCCAACTTTCTTTATTACAATTTTACTAGCACCATATGCAGCCCTACCGTACCTGCTTGTTTCTTTTAGTAAACTCACTGAGGTTTTTGTTATTTATTTCTTTTAAATAAACATGCAGTATCCACAAACGAAAGCTTCAGGGAGTGGGGACCAGCTTGGTGGCCCATATGGTCTTAGTATCAAAGAAATCAGAAGTGGAGCAGTTCTGTTTGCTTAGCAACCCTGTCTTTTTTGCAAACATGCAAGAGATGAAATAGGAAAAAATGCTCTTTGGAGTGGTTTCTGTTGCTTGTTGTCATGCAAGAAACTGTGAAGTAAGATTTCTGCTGTTATTTTGAGCACCCCTGTGGCCAAAAAGGAAAGGAGCTGGGAGGTAAGGAGAGGACTGGCTGTGTCAGCTTTGAGGCTATGGAAAGACTGGGAACAGTTTTCTGAGGACAGCCAGGAAAGAATTTCTGCAGAGGAGAGTTTTTGTGGGGAACAAGCTAATCCTGTGATTCTCATGTGACTAATCCCACTGCAGGAGAAGAACCAAATCCACATCTCTCCCACTGCATCTGCACTTCAGACCCTGGACCATGGTGGCAGCCTTCAGCCCTGACCTCTCCAGTTTTTCAATATCCCCCATAAAGCAGGGGTCCCAAAACAGGATGCTGTACTCCAGCTGTGGACGCAGCAGTGCTGAGAAGGTGAAGGGGAAGTGCATGATGCCAGCTCTTTCAGCCACAGTCTCATTGTGTGGACCAATATGAGGTACTACTATACCTCCACCCATTCCCCACGACTGACTGTCAAGGGGATCTAAACAGATGATATAAGCTAGGAGAAATGGGGCAGTTTCAGCTATGGAAAAAGTTTTAGTGTCAAAGCACCAGAGAGCCCTCTCTTTGGGATCTGTGTGTAATCAGCCATGCTCATCCAGTAAATCAGAGCAGTACCCAGCTTATGTCCTCTTGTTCCTTGAGTTCATGTTTCAGTCTAACTTACCAAAACATAGTTTTATATGCTAATTTCCTTACAGTAAATTTGTATAGTAAATACTGTATGTCGTTCATTGGAATCAAGCGGTGTACATGTAAGAGTAAGCTAATATTCTGTTTATATTGCCAACTTTATGAGTTCAAGAATTACAGTGTGCTTGCTTTATTTAGGTGGTAAACTTTTTTAATGAGTCTGGAGGGTCCTTTACATAAAAGTAGTGACTCTAGCTTGGAATCCCTTTCCATGTTTATTAGAAATGTGTTTTACTTTACCGTGAAAAAAGCCAAGGAAACATGCAGCCTTAAAGTCTAATGAAGTAGTTACTCATGCAGTCAAAGTTCATAAATTTTAAATACTTTTAATTTATAAATTGAAAACATAGGTTGCATTGACTTTTTCAAGATTATTGCTTGCCACAGGGGTTTTAGGATAGTTGCTGGGCCATGCTTGTCACATCTTTCAAGATTAAGACTGGATCTTCATGATTTGCTTTACATTCATTCTGATGGTTTTATCTTTAAAAAAGCATTTTCAGAAAGGGAGTTCTTTAAAATTGTAACCCAGCTAGCAGCCTCTTTGTTCTCAGATCAAGTAAAATTTGCTTTTGAGCTGACACTTAATAGAGAGCTCTTGCTCAAAGTGAGAAATGCTTTGTCCCTCTGGAGACCTCATTTCTGAGCTAATTGTGGAGCAGTGGCAGACGGAGCTGGATTCCAGCATTACAAAAATAAAACCTCAGTGCCAGCCTGGGTTAAGAAGCCCAGCTCCCAGGAAGTGGAAAATTAGAAAAGAGGGGAAATGAAAATGCCAGGTCCCCACTTTTGCCCTCTGCAGTCCTCAGGTTGCTCATCCATCCCTCATGAACCGTTCTGGCTGCACAAGCTCTACCATAAATTGTCCTCCTTGCAGAGCACTGTCAGGTTCAACAGGTGCCATAGGGATACCTGGCACTCAGCAGCGCTCTTGCCTGCATCAGGAGGAGATGAGGGGAGGGCACCAGCCTTTTGCCAGCTGCAATTTCCATCAGACACCATGGTGGGAACCCTGCCTCATGCCAGTGCAGCCGTGAAGTGAGCCAGCAGCTAGGTTGTGACTGCAGGATTGCTGCTTGTTGGCAGAGTCACAGGAGATCTGTTCTTCAAATAACTTCATGTGGATATTATAGAAATGTGGATGTGCCTATGTTAAGGAAAAGCTCCCACAATACCTAGGATAGTGGTGTTAGTATTCAACTATTGTATCTTTAGATTTAGATGGACAATTTTCCCCAAGCTTCTTTTTAACAATTCAGCAGAAGAAAAAAGTGTAGCAGGGCTTACTCTCCCTGCTTCCTTGCCTCCAAGCCAATCAGTTATACCTAAGCCATTTCAGAGGGATACTTCTCTCAACTGGCCTCCATTGATAGACATGCCACAACATCCCTTGCTTGGATACTCTCTGAGTCCCTGCCCTAACACTTAAAAAGATTTTTCCTACATGTAACTCACATAAGGGCTACTTCTGCATGGCTCATTCAGATAATTCCATCCTTGGCCATGAAGGCATCTCCAAGATCTTCTGCAAAAGACATCAGTGAGATGACACTCTCCTACTGACTGATGCATGACCCTGCTCTGCCCCACTGCTTCTCTCATCTCCTCACTCCCTGAGCCCCACAGTCCCTGCGTTTCTGCTGCACCAGTGACGCATGCCAGACCCAGCCAGCACAGGGAGTAGGGCCAGTAATTGGAAAAGGGAATTGCAAAGCACCAAAGCTTATCAACAGACAGCAGGGAGAGTTCAGCAGCCATCCTACAGGGCCCAGCCTGAGGTCCAGAGTGGGTTGGCAGCCTTTTTATTGGTGGCATGGGATGGATATGCATGGCTGCTCCATTTGGAGCAGGCACCATTGACATTGAATCAGGGGGACACCTTTCTTTCTTTTGGGGTTGCTGAGGCCTGGAGAGCAGTGTGGGAGCAGAAAACTGGCACAGCACAGTGCTCAGGGTTCCCACACTTGCCAAGTGTTATCAGGGTAGCCTTAGGCACAGCTTCTTGGCATCTGAAGTGTCATTAAGTGCTGCCACTATGGACACCGAAGCCAGAGCTGTTTTCTCATATATCCTTTATTCATTAACTGAATAATCTAAATATAAGCATGACTAGCACTAGCAAGAGATGGTGGGTGCCCTCTGTGATCAGGTCTTCACTGCCTGCCTATCTGCAGAGCTGGTTTTCTGCACCAAATCTTTCACTTTGCCAGTGCCACATGAGATCTCTGCTCTAAGCCCAGGGGCAGACATATTTTACAGTACATGTTGCTACCATTCACAGAAGGAAAAGTTTGCAGCCCCAGGAACAGAGCTAGCTCCTCCCTTGCTCCTGCCTGCCTGCCTTGCCTTGTTCAGTCCTCCCTTCTGTGTCTGTGGCAACTCCTGCCCAGATGATTTCACTCCTGTCTGGATGTTTGGATAAATTAGGTTCCTGATGTGCCTGATAGGGGTAAACTCAGGAGTTCAAAGCCTGACACCTTTTGCAGGAGTTGTTCTCACTCATTACATAGGATGGGTCCATCAGGAAATCCCCAGTCCCAGCATAGGGAGGATTTAAGCATAGAATCATAGGACAGTTTGGGTTGGAAAGGACCTTCAAAGACCATCCAGTTCCAAGCCCCCTGCCATGGGCAGGACACCTTCAAGTAGAGCAGGTTGCTCAAAGCCCGATCCAACCTGGCTTTGAACACTTCCAGGGTGGTAGCATTCTCAGCTTCTCTGGGCAACCTGTTCCAGTATCTCACCACCCTCACAGTAAAGAATTTCTTCCTTATATCTAATCTAAACCTACTCTCTTTCAGTTTGAAAGCATTACCCCTCATCCTATCACAACACTCCCTGACAAAGGTCCCTCTCTATCTTTCCTGTAGGCTCCCTTCAAGTACCAGAAGGCTACTACAAGCTCTCTCCTTAATCTTACTAGTAAGAAAACATGGACAGTACTGCCTGTTCTGGTGGCTGGGAAACTTCCAGGACATATCAGGAATATCTCATATGTTCATAGTCTGTGTTCTTGGCTTCAGCCTCAAATTGATGCCAGGTAGTAGTAACTTTATACCTGCCAACCACTCACTGCCAGCCAACACTTACCCTTTCACTCAGCAATTTATTCAAAATAGTGGGCAAGCGGAAATGAGGGAAAACACCATGTGTCCCTGCATGGGTTTTAGGCTACATTCCAGTTGTAGCTTCTGCACCAGTTACATGTGTCCATCCCTATTTCTAGTTCCATAAGAATTGAAAAAGAAGGTCAAGGGAGAAAGTTAATGCATATTTGCACTTTGTCTGACAAAGAAAAAGGTAATGGATGTTTTCATCCTTTTTATCGGTTGGACTTGATGATCCTGAAGGTCCTTTCCAACCATGATGACTCTATGATTTTATGATGTTTAAAGGCTTGTTGCTGTATTCTATGTAAAGGAATATGGTTCTGACCTCTTGCATGTCATTATTGTTTTCATTTTTTTGACCATTCCTAACAAAATAGGTTTTCCAGTGCAGTCTCCAAAACTCGTTGGAGGAGCAGCCTACTGTGAGACTTTGTCACATCTCTGTGGGAATGCCTCAGCTCATCTGCCTCAGCACTATTTCCTTGGAGTAGGTAGAAGAACACTCTTCCCTACTTCTTGATTTTTTTCTATTACAACACTTGAAGTAGTACAGAATTTTATAGAGAGATCAAAGCTTGAAAGTGGCACGATACCCTCATAAGAAGTAATCTGTCTTTTAGTGAATGGCCTGTCATTCATCCTCCTTTGCCCATGGACCATTTTTTCTCGGTAGCTGGGAATCTAACTCTCTTTCTTCTCTTGGGATAACAGTATGAGAAAAAAAGACGTGAGTGAGCAAATACTTGGTGGGGAAGCCAAGGAATCATGCTCTTTTGAGACAAAACACTCTTTACTTACAGCTGAGTAGACAGAGATTAAGTTAAAAAGAATCTGGGCTCCTTGCCAATTCATCCCCATCTGCTTGTCAGGAACAAATGCTTCGTTATTTGGCTCAGTGAGGGAGCAAAGAGCAGGAGAGAGGTCAGTGGGCCATGGCCATGCCCTCCCACAGGCGCCTCCTCACCTACAGGAGCTGCTTTTGCCTGTGACCTCCAGCACTAATGCTCCACGCTAGTGACAGGTAGCGGCCAGGACTGGCTTGCCAGCAAAGGTGAGCACCATTCAGGAAAAAACATAAGGATCATTATGGCTAGGCTTCGCGAACGATGATTTGGGAAGGGCTCTACCCACGTTTGTTGCAAGCGCGTTGGAAGAGAAATAAACGAAGACAGATATGTGAGGCTTAAGAAAAGCAAAGGTGTGTGTCCCTGTGAGATCGAGGCACGTTATGTCACAGAGATAGGGGCTGATAGACTACTGGGGACTGTGAGCAACTGAAAGAGCTGGTAGTTTTTGGAGCTATGTTACTGTGTCACCACCATACTGTGAAAAATGTGAGCAGCAATATCAGTCTGTGGATGCCACTAAATGAAGTGAGTGGCTAATAAGCCAAATGGTAGAGCATCAATAACTAGACCTTCAAAACCTAAGGACTGTGCCAGCTGAAATCCCATGAAGTTCAACAAGATGTGAAAAGCACTGTGGCTGCATCAGAATAACCCTAAAATGGGAAGTAACAGCTCTGCTGAAAAAGACCTGGGGCTATGCTGGGTGACAAGAGGAATAGGGGAGTGCAGCATGATCTGACTGCAAATTACTGCAAATCGAATGTTCAGCAGTGTTGGGAAGAGGGTGGACACCAGACTGAACTGGACATCTGCATGGCACTGGTAGGTTGGCAGCTGGAATACAGCTTCTTCTATTGGGACCTCTGATTCAAGGGGGGCGTGGAAAAACTGGATAGGGCCAGCAAAGGGCTGCCACCATGGTCCAGGATCTGAAGTGGAGGGAGCCACATTTATTTTGCCTATTGAATAGGAACCCACAAGGTGGTGAAACAGCAGCCTGCAGCTGTCTCAAGTGCAAGTACAAAGATGACAGAGCCAAACCCTAAGGGCAATGGCCACACATGGTAGATGGGGAGGTTCAGGCTAACCATTAGGTAGACCTTCTCCTGAGAGTGCTCCAGAGAGGTGATGGCAGCTTCTTCCTTAGAAGCTTTTCACAACTTCGCTGGATAAAGGTACAGCTCTTCTAACTGGTGTAACACTGGTGGTAGCCCTGCTTTGAGTGGAGTGATATCCAGGGTCCCATCCAACCAACATTTCTGTGATTCTATGATGTCATTTCTTTACATATAAGTTATCAGTGTAGGTACTGGCCTATTTCAGTAGCACAGATGAAATTTCAGGGAAGTTGAAAGCAATCAATGCAGCATTACGTACAACAGTAGACACAAAACTTGATGCAATCCAATCACGTTGTCCAACTCAGAGCAACAAATGCACAGGTTGCATATCAGCTGCATGTATTTTCTACTCAGCCAGAACACGCAAATATAATTATGTCCTTTATGAAGCCTTTCCATCTGCACTAGAGGTGCCAAGGCACTAGCAGAGTCAGCTGTTGATTGTCTGTAATAGCTTCCCGATTCACCATTTTTGGCAGGCTAAGCCATCCCAGATCACTCATTTTGGGTTTTTTTGGCTTGTAAAACTGTAGGAGCACATGTCTCCAGACATAAGTACATCACTAAGAGGCTCTGTGGTCTATATGAATCCATAGACCACACTGTCATATATGTTGGCAGCCCACCAGCCCATCACTCTGCACTCACTCATCTATGTGAAGGAGAAACAGTGTAGAAACTCGTCCTTCCTGTAGAAATGTTGTCAAACACCCACATAAAATACACTAGCCAATGAATCTGTGAATACAGCCACAGCACTGTATAATGTCAAAATAGCAATTCCCCTTTCCACACTTAAATTGTCTATTATTTTGAATTAGGACTACAAGTGTTCTGTACATTACAAAGTCATACTATTTAGGAAAGCACCTAATCTGGATGGAGGGACGGGAAGAGCTGTCTTGCAAAAATCTTGGCCCTGGCAGATTTTGAAGGGAAGAGCTGACTTGCAAAAATCTTGGCCCTGGCAGATTTTGGCTTGTGTTACTTCTCCATTTTCTCAGTAGCACTACACTGTATTCCAAATCTGAGAACAGCAAACAAACACCTTTCTGAGCAGTGCAAAGTAACCTTTGCAGACCTACCCACCATGTAGGAGGTTTTATAGATGATTTTCACTAGAAGTATCCTGAGATTTGCCCTGTTAGCAAGCTCACACGTCAGGTGAAATTCTTTTCACTGCAGCCTCTACGTTCTGCTTCTGCCTGTCAGTGCAGTGATCATGTATAACACAGCAGTGACCCTCTCAGGGAACGTACTGTAATTTCTAGAGAGAGAAGGTCACCAAGGCAGCCATTGTCTTTTCACCACAACTTCCCAAGTATTTCTTTCTTTTTCTATGCATGCATGGATTTTTGCAGACCTGATCAATCTTCTTACCATCATTTGTAAATCAGAGGCAATTTTTTGTTTATCTGTAATCTACATAATCTTATTATCTTTGGTAAGATAAGTCAGAACGTAATTCAAAATTTCCAGCATTCCTCCAGTTTGCAATGAATTTATAACACAGAATAACAGATAATAATTCTCCTAGCTGATGTTTTATATCAACTTTTGACAACCTAATCCCATTAATCATTAATTAAGTTTTAGACTAACCTCCATCCTTATATTGGTTGGGACATATTGACAAATGTTTTCAAAGCTTTTAAAGGTTTCAAAAAGATCTCAGTGGAGATCTTATACAAAAATTGACAGGAGGACCCCCAACTCCTGGTGCAGTCCTTACCTTGAATTCTCTAAGCACTCAGTCACTTTGCAAAGGGCAAGCAGGGCACCTAAGAAAGAAGTTTAATTGCAGATGAGGGCATATAACATTATTAAACCAGTTTGTAGGTGGGATCTGGCAAAACTAGCTCTTGTAGTCTGCTCATTAGAAAAATGCGCCTCTTGATTTTTGCTAATATTTTAAATTGCGGTACTTAGGGACTCCACCTTCTAGAATATAAAAGGAAACTTCATTATGGGAGGAGTTGCAGCAGGTTTACTCCCTTTTCTCCCTCATTTGATGAAACAAAAAGATTCATGCTAATGATCGTAACATTTTTGTTGGCATAGGGCAGGTTTGTGTTCACTGATCTGGCAAATCAGGTTCTATTTGCGGTCACGCACCACTGCTATGAAGACAAAGGCATCTGCATGAAACTACACCACCTGATGTGTAATACTGTGTTGCTTTTTATATTTTGGATTTTTTTATTATTCTCAGAGGAAAAAAGTTACCCCTTTTTGTGCCTTCCCTCTCCATACATCTTTCTTCCCCTTCTGAAGTCTTCTACATGCTTGCCTGATCCCTTGCCTCCCTTTTATCCCACTTTACAGTAATTTAAGAAAGATCACATGTCCCTAGTATGCCCATAAAGGTGTCATGTGGGACAGCATTAGAATGCTTTCTTATACTGCCTGCCTGCAAGCCACCTTTTACACCATCTTTTTGACTGTCAGGTGGCCACTGACACTTTCCTGGTACTTGCTCTGAGCCTCATGCATCAGGGTGCTTTTCATTGTATTTTTGGCACTTCTTTTAGGAGTGGAGAGTTCTCCCGGGCTCCCTTTCCCATTAAAATTCCTTTCCACAAGACTGCATTTACCAATTCTTCAAGTGGGTTGAAGGCTTCTGGTTTAAGTTCATTAGTCCATTGCTTTCACTCCCTCCTCTCCTGAAACTTGAGAGCTCTGATGATTCGTGATCTTTTCTGTACAGATTGCCTTCCTCCAGCAGCAGCCTCTCAACCAGATTTCCCATGTTAACCAGCAGCAAATCGCAAGTCACCAGGTGTGACTGTGTACACCTCGCATCACAGAAGCAAAAGGCTGCTCTTTATCCCCAAAATTTCAGGCATGGGCTCACAGTGTGGTTGCCTCCCGAACACATATCTAGGACAGAGGTTTTTTTGCTGTGGGATATATCCTATGGGAGTATAGGCATCACTTCTCCATGTGCCCTGCTGCATGCAGGGATTTGGTTCACTGTTACTAGCTTGCAGTGGCTGAATCAGGATGCCTGCAGCTCTATCATTAGCCTCCTACTGTCCATGCAAGCTATTTCCTTAGGACCCATAAATGCTCAAATGCTTCAGATCTGTGCTGTCCCCCACTTTCCATAAGCTCCAGGATGTAACTGGCTGGAAGGAGACGGGTCTGTGAATTTTAGAACTGTCAACATCCCCATCCCTAATCAATGAGCTTCTTTCTCCAGTAACAGGCAGTCAGATGTGGTTACTGATTTTGCATGGTTCTCATCTTTGGATGCTGAATTTCTCTCAGAGGGCTGAAGATGAAGAAAATTAGCTTTTCATTTTACTCACATTATCTTATGTACTATTTTAAACATAATATTATTCACCATAATTTTTCACTTCCAATTGTAAAGTCATTTTAATTATTTTACTTCTAAGCATAAAGCTTAAAAGAGCTAAGTAAAGCTTTTCCCAGTTTCAAATTCTCCCAGAATTAAGAGAACTGGATGCACTGAATTACTGTTACCTTTTTAGACATACCCTGCTTCTCACCGCTCTCTATCCTGCTTTTGCTTTTCTCTGGCCATTTATTACCTTCTTCCTTTCCTCACTTTCTATCTCAGGCTGTCAAGGAAACAGTAGATACTAACTCCCACAATGAAATGCTTCACCTGTGGAGCCTGCTGAGAGAGAAATTGATAAAGGACAGCACAAGCCCTGGCAATTTCATTCACAGTGGGCACTTGCAAGTGAAGCACTACCATAAAATGGAGCAAGGTTACTTGCCTGCTGCCTCCCAGCACAAGTCACCAGCTGATAGCTGCTTCTTTCACAATCTTTTCACCTGTCTTCTGCCAGGCACCACTTGCTCTGACCCCAGGGCAGGAGACAGGAATTGGACATTTGCTAGCAGGAGGATGAGCCCATGTACGTGCCCCAAACACTCAATGCTCAGCTGAAATATGGCCCAGTCACAGGACTGCTGGAGGCCTTCCTCAGGCCGTCTTCCCACTGGTGGTATCTCAGGGAGTATGCTTGATGTGGCATCTGCCTCACTGGGTACACCATAGAGCTGTCACCACTGCAAACACCTGACAGGACGAAGGCCATTTGTAGGTGTTTCTGCAGCATCCGTTAAGGGTACCAACCTGAGGTTCAGCATGATTTAGGGCAACCTATACAACATTTTAGCTGATGGCTCCCATGGATCTATTTCAGCGTGAGTTAGGTCGTTATCACTCTAGCATTGCTTTGTCCTAGTCTTGATTTCTCTGCTATTTGAAAATCCTTTGTATTAGAGGTCACCTTTCCACCAGCTCAGCATTTTATTCTGATAGAAATATTCCTAGGTTTTAATTGACAACAAGGCTGAGATTTTTACCTCAGGTCAGCATAAGTAGTAGTCATGAGAGAAGTCTGGTGACGTAGAGTAGGGAAACTGGGTTCTGCCATCTACCACTTTCTTCAACACTGGAAGTTGTCAATGAAAGCTCCACATTTGAAACAAATAAATAAATTTTTATTATGGAATTAGTAATTTATTTGTCAAGTGAAGATACATTGTGTCATAACTGAGACCAAAATAGTCTGAAAAATCAAAAGCCTTTAAGGGGAACAGTCATGCTTGTAGTTAGATCACGTTGACAAAGCAAGATAAAAAGTTACAACAGATAACCTTTCTCATACTTCAAGACATAAAATTCCAGGAACTGAAGGGATTATTGAGAAACTCCCTTTCTAAACAGTGCTTCTTATGGAGCACTCTGTAATCCTTGTTAGAAACTTGAATACTAGGCAGTGCCAGATGTCTTGCAAAACAATTCCTGCAGTGCTGGTGGGGGTAAACAGTTACAACAAATAGAACCATAGAGTTGGAAGGAACCTTAAAGACCATGCAGTTCCAATCCCCCTGCCTGACAGGGACACCTTCCACTAGATTAGGTGATATGAGATACTCTGTCCATGAGCCAAAAAATACCCATCTACCATTTAAAAAATTCAAAGACTGAAATTAAGTCCTAAGAAGCACAGTGCAAACTCAATGTAAATGAACATTTGGCTTCTAATTTGGCACATAATTCCTAATTGAAATTAGTGGAAAACAACTAGTCTCAAAAGCATTTAACTGCCTCAATATCTTCATAGTGCTCTTCTAGATTTCCAGCAGCCACATCCCAAATCAGCTCTGCAGCATTTAAGTCATTGTTCCAGAAGGCTTCCCAAAATCTGAATTTCATAAATGTGATTTGCTTCACAAAAGTGCAAAATTTACCACCAGGAACTGCACTTGGGTAAAGATCTTTGTCAATGGATGTGTCTTAATATGTCATGTCACAGGATACAGGCCAAGGATAGAATACTTGAGAAATGTGACCACAGGTTAACTGCTAATAACCAGATAGTGTCTGTGTGTGTGTATGTGTGTTCCCACTTACAGGCTAGAATAACCTTAATTACACACATTTTCTTTTTTGTTTTCTCTCCCCTAAAACCTAGTTTAACTCCTTTGTCAAAGATCCTGAACAGTCTCTTCTTGAAAGAAAAAAACCCCACAGATTCTTGTTTTCCCAGCTGATAGAAAACAGTGATCACTGCTTTCAGTGAACACTGAAAAGAGTGATCTTTAAGCTTGGAAACTTGGCTAAACTTGTTTATTTAAGCTTACAGTGAAACTATTAATTACTGACCACATTCACTGATGAACAGGTAATCAGCTCAAATGATTCAGGGCTCACAGAGCTATAAAAAAAGAAAGCATTCTCCTTTGTTTTATTCACTAACATATTGCTGTATAAAGGTTTGTTTCTTCCCAATCCCTATAACTGGTACTAACGCAAAGAGCAATACTATTACTACCCAGTGAGGGCTGAAGAAACTAACTGGCGCAGCCTGAACCAGACTTGTTCCAATACGGGAGACATGGACCAGGCAGGCAGCAATACACGATACTTTCTTTTATGCTGGTTTAAAATTCACCAGGGACCTCACTGAAACCTTACCTATACTAACTGCTGAAGAAAGTCATAAATGCAGCTGCTCCCAAGGCCATTAGTGCTCAGGCTGCACTAGCTGATACCACATGATCCCTCTCTCTCCCGGAGGAGTCTGGATTGTCTTCGCTGCAAGGCACTGCTGCCTCCCTCTTGGGATACTCATTTTTCCAAAGGCTCTATCCCATTGCTTAGGCAAAGGAGTCAGCTGAGCTGAATCTAGCCTTAGATATACAGTGATGGCTGCATACTTGTCTCAGTATTTTCTTTTCAGATGTAATTCAGTAGCATTTTTTTACCTGACAGAGCTCTTCTTGGCCTATTTTATTCAGTCAGTCCTTTCTCTTTCTGATTTGGCAGGTCAGTTATCAGACTGATTGCACATTTCTAGCATCATATGAAACAATGGTGAAAAAGACATAGGCCTCTATAGTACAGCAAAAGCCTGAAAGGATTTGTGCATATAATAATTTGAATCTGGTCATAAAGTAGCAGGAGGTGATGGATCTAATGCCTGAACCAAGATTAAAAGAAAAAAAAAAGCTCCAAAACCCAATAGACTTGCAAGTCATAAAACCAAAGACAGCAGTGGCACAACCAGATGAGTTTCTACACACTGTGTGACTAATGTGAACACTGCACTGTTTACTTTGGTAGCGAACTGGCTGCTGTTCAAGAAGATATACTTTTCCTGGAACACTGTGGCTCTACTTTGCCCTGAAGGAGAAGCACACATCACATGCCACTAAGCCCCACAGGGTACTCATAGGTTGCAAAATAGCTACTGCAAGGTCCTGAGCTGAAGGAGGCCAACACCTTCCCACCAGAGGACTGTGACTTGGGAAAGAGGGATCTTTGCCCTGGTGCCTCATAGACAATGCTGCTATCCATCTGCATGGGCTGGGCAGCGCTCATGCCATGCCTCCACTCTCACCAGTCCCACAGGTAACATGGTCAATGACACGGTGCTATTGCCAAGGAAGCTTTGAATCTGCAAAAGGACTAGGGCACTTGATGTGTTTGACTTCCATTTCAGGCCCTGCTGTAACCTTGCTCTGCTGTCACCCCACTGAGGAGGCATGCAGCACCCTCCTTTTCAGGCTCAAAGCTCCCTAAAGGTTATGTACCAATCCGTTCCAAGCTGTTCTTTTTACTTCAGCTTCAGTTGGTTCATCAATTTCTGAAACAGTAACTTTTCCTGTGTTTTACCTCACAGTCTTCCATAACCTCGGAATTTCTGATGATAAAAACCTGTGATACTTGTTCTTCTGGTAGCAAAACCACACCCCCTGAATTGAAACCTATGGCTGTAAAACCCATAGCAGAGGAGTTTAAGAAGAGAAATTACCTACCAAATTCCCACTGAAGCTCTCATTAACTCAGAGAAGATGGGTTTTGTCCAGCCCAAAACTGGATATCAAGGACCATGGCCATTCCTGAAATTATAATCTCTTAGATACTGTTAATAATCTAATAGCTACTCCAAAAGAGTTGCTGTACTGAACTAATAACACAGCCTACAAACTGTTTTTCCACATCACCTTTGTAAAGCAGAGGGAGCATCATCTCATATGGCATCACATCCACTGAAAGGCTCTTTGGACCAACTGGCAGAGAAGCCCTTAAAATCGCCCAGAGTCAGCAGGTTTTGCAGTCATGAAGGCAGAGCAAGATGAGGGATTTAAACAGATCACAAAGCACACCACAACTCCTTCTTATCACACAGCTTTTGGAGCATTCTCAAGGAAGATGAGGATCAAATGGGCAAAGGCTTTTAAATAGTCTCTCATGCGAAGGAATGGAATTAGGCTCACAAAAGTAATTTGCTTGGAATATTAACCTGGGAAATGAGAGATACATTTGAACTCCCTTGTGGCAGAAGAGAAGCTGAACTTGGGTCATTTACAACCTGACAACATAGTTACCCTAACTATGAGTAGTTTTAAATAAAAAGAAGGAACTGTGCTTTTTCTGCAGCTGTGCTTGTCACAGGGCTTGATCTTATAATTGTGCTCCTAGGATATCTACAGGACGATACAAGTAGGAATTAGACTTCGGAATGAGAATGGTAGATGAACTTAAAATTTAAATATATAGAGAAACAAAAAGCATCTAATATATATAGTATGTCAGAAATTAACTTCTTTTGATGCAGCCCAGGAAGCAATTGGCTTTTTGGGCTTCAAGTGTGCATTACTGGGTCATGTCCAGCTTTTCATCCACCAGTATCCCTAAGTCCTTCTCCTCAGGGCCATTTTCAATCAACTCATTGTCTAGCAAGTGTTTGTGCTTGGGATTGCCCCGACCCAGGTGCAGGACCTTGCTGAACTTCATGAGGTTTGCATAGGACCACCTCTCAAGCTTGTCAAGGTCCCTCTGGATGACATTCTGTCCCTCCAGCATGTCAAATGCACCACAGAGCTTGATGTCAGTGTCAAACTTGCTGAAGATGCAGTCGATCCCACTGTCCATGTTGCCAACAAAGACATTAAACAGCACCAGCCCTTAGGAACACAATGTACTCTCCTACATTATCAAAAAACCAGACTTTCTATGCCTGCCCCTTCTGTATGTTTTTTTAGGTGGGGATTTTTTTTCAGTGGATCGTGCTACAAGACAGCAGCCATTAGTGACAGAAAAGATACGGAACTGGCTTGTTCTGAAAGTTGAGCTGTAACAGATGTCCACTTGCCAACACCTGTCTGTCTGTCTGTCTCCTCCCCAGCTCCACTCAGCCGGCAGTAAGTCAGTTTGCAACTGGTGAGTGCTTGCCACAGCAAAACCTTTGAGAACTAAATATATAGCTCTATATTTTAGAAAGAGCAAGGACCGCTAAACAGCAAGCAGAGCGTTGCAAGGAGTAAGGCCGGGCTTCCCTGAGACCCCGCCCAGGCAGGGGGTCCCAAACGGCCGCCGGAAGGCGCTTCCATCGCCCATGGACGTTCCTCCCCCGTTCCTCATGCTCCCGGGGAGGGCCGGGCCGGGCCGGTCGCAGTGGCTCCTCCCTCTCGCGCCGCTGGCGGCGCAGGGCGCCGCGTTGCCATGGCAACCGGGGCGCCGAAGCGCTACCCGGAAGCGAACGCGCCGGGTCCCAGCCCGGCCCGGCTGTGCTCCTCGCGCGCGCCGGCCACACCCCCTCGCCCTCGCCGAGCGGTGTGCGCGGGCTGACGTGTCGCGCGCGCGAGCAGCCGGAAGTGGCGGCCGTTGGGTGGGGGGAGGCGAAGCCGCCAGCCGTTCCTGCTGCGGGTGAGCGCGAGAGGTGCTTAGGGACTCTTTCCCTCTGCAGGCCGCCGTTCCCCTCGCCCTCATCTTCCTTCCCCTTCTTTCCTGCCGCCGCGCTATGGCTCTGCGGCGGCTCCTCGTTGCCGCGGCGCTGGTGGTGGCCATGCCCCTTGTCGCCGCCTTCTACCTGCCGGGCCTGGCGCCCGTCAACTTCTGCGAGGCTGGCAAGGAGAAGCCCGAGTGCAAGGTGAGCTTGAGGGACGAGACCGGGGCCCGCGGCCCGCCGCGCTGAGGGGAGGCTGCGGCGCTCCCCGCGCCCCGGGTTGCGGTGCGGCCTGAGTTTTATCCTTCTGCTGTGGGGTTTGGGGGCAGTGGGAAGTGTTGATTGCTTGCTTGTTGGTTTGGGGTTTTTTTCCCCTCTGGAGGGTTTGTAGCTGCCTCGTTGTAACGTATCAAACGTCCCCGGCGGCCCAGGGGCCGTTGCTGCAGGAGCTTTCGGTTCCCACTGTAATCGCTAATGGTGAAGTGTCCGTAGTCCCTCTCTCAGGGAGGGGAAAAGCTATCAGTTCATCCCGTGACTTATGGTCACGTTGCAGAAATAGGAAGCCCCGGCCGCAGATCTCTTCGGGCCCATCCGAATACTTTCTGGAAAGCTGCAGAAAGTAAGAATGGCCGTGACAGGTCGTTCCGAGAATGTGTGTGATTTGTGGCAGGAGGGAGCAGCTGATGGTTGGAAGCAGCTACAAAATCTAGGCAAGCGTGCGGTGACAACTTTCCTTGCTGTATCTTCCTGGCTGCAGGAATCTGAGGTGTAGGGGATTCTAGAAGGTTAAACTGATTTTCCAAGCAGAGCTCGCATAACCAAATTACTTATTTGTAATGATGTTGGCTGGTAGGGAGGCTGTACTTAAAATAGTCTTTGCTCCTTTGGGTGAGCTTTAAAAGTTTGCTGTTGCTGTGATGGAAGTTAGACCAGACCGTGCTTTTAAGATATGAATGAGAGAGTTCAAGACCAATCACTTTCATGATCAGTTGTTTTATTACTGTTGAAAGTAGCTTTCTCACACTTTCTTATCTCTCAGCTTTTGTATTACATGAAATGGGTCCATGACTTTTCAGAATAAGAGTCTAAATTGCATGCTTTTGGTAAATACTGACTTTATGTATTTGCTGTCATGAATCAGTAGAGCATGTAATAAGCCAAATGTATTGAAGGTGTAGTTACTATAAATGTCTTTTCCCTTCTATAACTGTATTGTTCCATTCAGACCAGCCAAATCTTGCACCTAACACATAGCTATGTTTTTCTTTTTCCACTCTTGTTTCCTTTTCTGTTTTAGTAGTAAAACATTCTGTGGACGTTCTTTAAAGGATCATAGAAATTGTGTTTGGCAGTGACCTAAGGAGGTCACATAGTCCAGCCTCATGCCTGGAGCACAATTATTGCCAACACTAGATCAGCTCAGCACAACCTTTGTTTGAGCAAGCCTTGAAAACATCCAAGCATATAACATCCATTGTAGCCTGTTACAGTGCTACTCTCTTAATGATTTTTAAGAAATTTAAATACAGACTTTCAAGCTTCAGTTTTTAGTTTTTCACAACAGTCCTGAAAAACATACTTGTGTTGGAGTTATCCCTGTTTTAAGCTACGATTGTGGCAGAAAGCTTTTTGGGTTTTGTTTTAATAAGTCAGGTAAACCCAAGTTGCCTTCTGTCTTTTGTAGTGAACCAGAGACAGTGGGTAATGTTTGTCAGACATCTCTGTGGGTTTTTTTCCTCATATAATGTATATGAAACATCTCCTTAGATAGGAGATCTAAGGAGAATCGATCATTTTGTAAATGTGAAGTGAGGTGCTTGGGTAATGTAAATCTACCACCAGTGGCTAGCTGAACATTTTAGGATAACCTCAACAGGTCTTTTATTGCAAAAATCTCCTGAAATCGGCCAGCCAGTTGCCAAACTGAGGCTTAGGTATATGGAGAAGTCTAAATTATTCTTCATATCTAATTCTGTCCATGTACTGTGCAACTGAATGTAGTCTGGTTCCTGTGAGGAGAAACAATATGTGATCAGATCATTGCTGTGCCATAGTATTTACTTAAGTAGATAAAAGTAAGCTTTCCTGGACAACATTAATTTTTCAGTTGTTCTTGTGGAGTTCTTAAAATTGACACAGTTGATTATGATGTCAGTAATAATACTGAATTGTCCTTTACCTTGAGGATTTAGATCCACAGACCAGATCTCTAAATAGTACTATTTGTTTGTTATAATTTCTGTGAATCTCCTGTCTTCTACTGGTGAGATGGGATGGGATGTTTTTAGTGGGGCACATAGCTGGCAGCACAGGAATGATGAGACTCATGACTTTCCCCCTTCTTCCAAGCTGTCTGCTAATCGGCTTAGGCAAACTCAGTTTGGTGACTTTTCCTGTTTCTGGTTGGAGTATCATCAGAAATGGAATGTGATCTGTGCAGACTTAATTAGTAACTCTTACTTGAACATTAAAAATCCTTACTCAGTTTAAAAAAAAATTGATGGCTCCAAAGGGGACTTGCTGTTGTGTGGGAAATTGTTTATCAAAAGTGCTGATCTACAGTAATGCATATGTGTCCCAGGGAAAATTGGAGGATTCAGGTAAATCTCCTCCTCCAGTGGAAAACAGCTAAGCTTAGGCCATGGTTCTGTGACCAGCTGAGGTAGTCTAATTCTTTGCTGTTAGGGGTGGAAGATTTCAATATTTTGGTCATCTTCTGGGCAAGAAGATGGGTTCTTATCCTGTGCATTGTCCCCAGTGTATTACTTGTTAAATCCTTTTTTTGGGCATATTGACACGGCAGGAAACTATCCAGCTTTTTGCCAGACAAGGTTTTTTTGCTGCATTAGTGAGTTGAAGTGGCTTACAGAATTATGACAAGCATGTGCTACTCAGAGGTAAACAGCAGGTCTGCATGGTTTAGGGCAGAGGAAAGAGGAGGAGTAAGGCGGGTCTTCATTTAATGAGCTGACCTGAACAGCTCACAGCTGCCTGTCTTTCATGGAACTGTATCCTGATTTGAACATGGACAACCACAGTGTATCAGTAAAACAGTACCTGACTGAAGTATCTGAGCAATAGATACATGTGAGTTCCTTCTTTTTTCTTTGTCTTTTTTTTTTGGGGGGTCCCCTCCAGAATTTTGTGATTTGGCTAAACCTGAGTGAATTTTCATAGGGAAGAAAAGCTCTCCTGTTGATTCATGGAGAGAAATTAGATGGCTTGCTGTTGGAAGGAGGATTTCTTGTTCCTGAAAGCACTTGCCTTCCTTTTTCTGTCTCCAGCTTCTGATTGCACAGTAAGACAGTTCATCTTGCTATGCTGTTAAAAACTGCTCTTTAAAACTTTCTGGGTGTAAGCCTTTTGTTGTTTTAGCAAGTTAAATGGGTTTACTGTGCAAGCAGTTTAACTGCTAAAGACAGTGTAAGGTAAACAGTTGAAATGTTTTGAGACTGCAGGAGTAGAATAAGCGAAGGGATTTTGAGACTTAGAGGGAAGAGTGAGAGACTTCCCTTTCTGTAGCAACTTTCCCATCTGTAATTAGTGTGCATAGACCAAACTAATCTGAAACCAGAGCAGATTCAATTTCAGGTTCTTACTCAAGAGTTGCTAAAGTTATTGATAAAGAAGGTATATTCTGTAACAAGGTAAATGTGGATATCCTTGCCTTCTCCTTGGAAAGAGCTTCTGTGCAAACTTAAAATGGTGTATCAGTCTGAATACATTGTTTAATTCCTCATAGTTCAGTTTTCATTTGCTGCATAGATAAAACTGTGGAGCAGGTTAATTATAGGGAGAAGTACTGATGTCATCTGTACTACTGATGTTCAATATTCACGTGACTTTTAACTTGGTACATTATACTAATATGCTGGCAACTGTGGTAATTGTATTTTTTGGTGCGTGATTCCTTGCCAGCTGCTTGTAGTAGCTTGAATTTGTGGTTTGAATAATATTAACCTTAAAGTGGTTTTGTCATGTGATTGCTGGTTTTGTGATGGCTAGCTAGTGTTTTACTTACGCTTTCAGCAGATACAGTTTGTTATACAAGATTCTACATTTCAAGATGTACAATTATACAACTCTGACATTTTCGGTTTTCCTTTACCTTACACAAACCTATTTACATACGTGTGTGTATATGAATAGATAACTGAAGAAGTGCTGTAATGTAATTGTTGATTATCTTCACTCTTTCAGTCTGGAATCGAGCTGTTTGTGAACAGGCTTGACTCTGTAGAGTCAGTCCTTCCCTATGAATACACTGCGTAAGTATATTATACTGTTGATGGCAAAAAAACCATCAGTTCTTCCAAAAAGATTAACGTAATTTATCTTAAAGTATTATCTGTGTTTTGCTACAGCAATTTGCCAGTGAAGGGTGTCTGTTAACTTTGCTGACATAAGTTTACAAATACAGATCTTTTGAGGAGTAGATGGATGCATACATTGCTTTCTTCTTCTCAGTGGTCTTTGCTTATGCTTTAGAAGTAGTGCATGGATTCCTAGGTGCTCATGTAACTTGAATCGTGACTTCAGAGTGACTTAAATGTGTGTGTATGTATAAAAAATTCACTCTTTATTAGTTGTCATTTTATAGATCAGAGTATTCCTGCTGTCTTTAGTAGCCTGTACCAAGATGAATTAAAGAGATAATGAGGTGTGAACTTCACATCAGTTATCTTAAAGAGATATTAAATGTTTTCTTGGAACACATCATAGCTGTACACAAAATGTATCAGTGTCTGGTCCAACTATGTAAAATTGTTGCTTCAGAGAATATTTTGACTTAATATTGAAGAGGTTAAGCACTAATTCTATCTACACTTTATAACGAACTCACATGTAGGCTGGAAAAATGTGCTATTATATGTGTTGATGAATAAAACTGCAATAATCTATTTATTTAACAGAGCTCGTTGTAAAGGAACTCTGTGTGTGTATATATAATTATTATTCTTTGCTTTTATTATTCCTTCCTACCTAAGAATTTGACTTTCATGCTTTTTCTCTCAACTGTCTTGAGACTATGTAGAGGTTTAATTCTTGGCTAAAATCCCTGTTCAAATAGGAAACTTGGAGTTATTTAAGGAAACTTATGGAAGCATGTTTAGTATAAACTGTGTTCTGAAATAGCTGATGAAGAGATTTGATTGTTGGTATTGTTTTGTTTTTCAAAATGAGACTGATATTTCATCCTTCGCTTTGCAAGTTCAAGGAAGAAAATGTTGTCTAGAAGGAAAGCTTAGTTCCTTTACTTGTGATGAAGGTGTTGATTTGGGAACACTATTTGAGTTCTAATATTTGCAGCTGGGAATGTTTTATTAACTTTTGTGTCTTTTCTCCAATTCAGGTTTGATTTTTGTCAAGCAGAAGGAAAGAAACGTCCCTCTGAAAACCTTGGCCAAGTGTTGTTTGGAGAGAGGATCGAACCATCTCCTTACAGGGTTTGTTATCTGACAAGGGATGTTTGATAATACATACATTAGAATGTCACCAAAAGTGATCAGAATCTTGAAGATCCTCTTGATGAGGGCTTTGTCTCAAGGAGCTTCAAAACCTGAAATTCTACGTAATAGAAATCTGTCAATTTGGTGTAATTGTAACTATGCCCTTTGCATCATGGAGCTGTAGCCTGAAGTGCTCTGGAGGTTGTCTTCTGTCTGCCAAAACCTGATCTTGCTCCTAAGGTGTCCCCTTGTTAGAGTGAATTGAGTACTCATTTCTTGGAACCAGATCCAAAAATACCACAGCTAGAAATAGTTTATATATAAAAATATATAATATATATAAACTACCACAATTAGAAATAGTTTTAGTCAGCTTGTCTTTTCTGGTGTGTGAAGCTCTCATCTAGTAGGAGAAAAAGTTATCAACTGAGTCTGCCTGGGACAGCATTGCTGCTGTGAGGTCAGATGACTTGTCTGGTAAATCATTGTGGAAAACAGCTTCTAATCAGTAACAGAGAGGTCTTATTGTAAGGCTCCTAGAGTGCTCATTGCACAGGAGGGTTTTATAGCGCATATCAATGTAAAACCCCCTCTCTGGAGTGTTAATATACTCTTGGTAATTTGTTAGGTGTTTTTATTATAATAGTTAGGTGTTTTTATTATAATAGTTAGGTGTTTTTATTATAAATGCATTGGGGAAACTTGTTAAATACTGAAACAAACCAAAGTTTGTTACAACCTGTTTGCTCATATGTCTTTCATTTTTCTTAGTTCACATTCAACAAGAAGGAGACATGTAAATCTGTTTGTACAAAAACATATGATACCACAAAGCCAGAAGATAAACAGAAATTAGACTTTTTGAAAAAAAGTATGCTGTTGAATTATCAACATCATTGGTAAGTTGATATAAAAATTCATAGATTAGTTGGTCTAGTATGTTGGTGATAATTTAATTTAGTTTATAATTTTGTACTTGCAAGTTAGACTATGTCTGTGTGATAATGATAGTCCTCCTCAGACACAGCTTCACAAAGTGGAAGTGGCTGGATTTTGTGGTGAATGATGCATGGTCTGGGGTATGTTGTACAGGAATCAGCAAGGTAGCATAAGTGAGGATTTAATAGAGGTTTATTATTCAGCTTTGGTTTGTCATAAAATTCCTGGGAAAAGCAGATGGCTCAAAGTCCTTTTAAGATTTTAAAAGCCACTTAATAAGATTAGGAATTGACATACTGAATTGGACTCAACAGCTATACCGATAGCTTGACTGACAATGTTTCTCACTAGGTGTTCTTGAGAGACATTTAAGAACACTGTTGCATAGCATATTTGCCCAATGTGTAATCTCTTCAAGTCATTTTAAATTTGAAGGATAACTGTGAAAAATTATTTGCTTCTTAAACTCTCAAGTTGTTTCAGCAGCGCTGCTTAAGGGCACCTCAGTATGTCTTTGCACAGAAGGTGCAAGGGAAAGTCTTTGCCCTAACCAAATTAATTTGCAATAGGTTAATCCTTTACCTGGTTTTGACAGTGAAATTAAAATACTAACAAAAGCAAGAGCTGTCTCTAGTGTGTGTTATACAGACCAAATTCCAAATATGGTCCAAGCATTGTGGGTCTGCATCTGAAATGACTCCTAATTAGCAACTTAATTGTATCCAGTAGTAGCATAATGAAGCAAATAGGATTTGATTAGTGCTGCTGCTGCTTGCTACTGTGATAGTCTTTGGCATCTCCTGAGAACCTGGAAACTGTTTTTGGAGGATCTGTCTTCACCTCTTCCACTGTGTCAGCCTGAACCACGAACATTCCTACATTCTGCCTGGTGGCTAATGGTAGGGATGATGCAGTGCTCTTTATGTTGTATCAATAAATGCAGCACCTGCTGCTCTTTTTACTCCCATCTGTTGATGTGCTTTAAAAAACAGTGCTACTTTAGAGACTGTCAGAATGTACAACGGACTAAATAATGCTTTATTTTTGTTTTATGAAGTCATAATTCCTGTGTTTAATTAGGTATTTAAAACTACTGAATGGGGTATTACCAGGTATCTGTTAACATTAATAGCCTAGTGGTTATAACGATGAGACATTTAATTGTAAGGAGTATTCAGTAGCTTGATAAGCTTTACAAAAAGTGTATTTTGTATTGTTAACTTTGAGTGGGATGTCCTTTTCTCGGTCTAGTGATGCACAAAAAGTGGCAGTTTCTCATGATTTCATGTGTGAAGTTTATTAATCTTTTTTTAAGAACACCTTGGAACAATTAATGTTGCCATAAGGGCAGCTACTGAATTTCAAGTCTTCTTTGACTTTCTTTTTGGGATTTATTTTTCAGCTAAACACAACAGTTCATAACATAAAGAAACAGGTCTGGTTTTGGTTTTTTTGTGGGGGTTTGTTTGTTTTTTGGAAGGGGGGGGTGTTTTCTTTTTAGTATTTCCAACTACAAGTGGACAGGTGACCATGTTTGGTATCTTTCTCTGTGTTTAAAAGTAGATATTTTGTTTTGACATTTGTACTGTTTGTAGCATGTTGGATATTTTTTGTGTCACTGTCTTACAATTTTCTGCAACTCCCCATGGAGTAACGAAATGTCTCTGTGCCATTTACAGGATTGTGGACAACATGCCTGTGACCTGGTGTTATGATGTTGAAGATGGCCAGAGGTTCTGCAATCCTGGTTTTCCTATTGGCTGTTACATTACAGAAGATGGCCATCCAAAAGATGCCTGTGTTATTAATGTATGTTTATGTAATTCTATTTTTTAATATCCGCTTTTTTACTGAATTTAAGAACTAGCATTTCTCCTTTGTCATATTTCTGTGGTGAGTCCTCACTGTCTTAACCCTTGTCACCTACAACTAGGTGTTTTAATCTCTCTGCAAGTACCACAGTTTGTAAGCCTCATCTAAGCCAAAGAACTTTGCCTCTTCTGTTCCATCATACAGAAAAGATGAAAGATAGAGATTTCACAGTGAGGGTGACAGAGCACTGGAACAGGCTGCCCAGAGAGGTTGTGGAGTCTCCTTCTATGGAGGTATTCAAAACCCGTCTGGATGTGCTTCTGTGTGACCTGGTCTAGGGAATCCTGCTGTGGCAGGGGGGTTGGACTAGATGATCTTTCGAGGTCCCTTCCAACTCCTAATATTCTGTGATTCTGTGATGTATATCATTTAGTACATGTGAAGGGTGAAGGAGAAGAAAAACATGGCATCCTTTGTTGCCTAAGAAGTCTAAACATTTGTAGGCTTGGACCTTACATTTTTGTGGGATGGAAGTGCTTTCATGGAAGCAGGTTTGCATAGACATGTTTGTACCTCTGTGAGGAAATTAATACTTCTGGAAGGATTGCTTTCTCTAAGACTGTATGGGCTAATGGAAGAAGATAGAATATAAGATTTCTGAGTGAACGAAGCTGCTCCTATGAGAGACAGATCTATTGGATAAACTAGCAGAGGTCCAGTTAAATGCACTTAAAGCATTACAGAGATAAGAATACAATACAAAGTCCTGGATGTCTTTAGATTACCACAGATCTCTTCCATGGCGAGGTCACTGAGAACCTTGAATGATTTTTGGTTTTATCAAAATGATTTATTTTACTTAATGGATCTTGCCAAAGACAATAGTTTCTGCAGTTTCTAATTTTGTGTCCTTGCCTTCATAATGAATTGGTTTCAGAGGCTCCATATGAATGGATGCTTTTATGATCAAATATGTAATCTGGTGATACTATTTTAATTTTGTTTAAATATGTATTTTTAATAAAAGGAAAATAACCTTTGAAAGAGTAACTGAAGGACTGTAGAAGAGCATTTTGTTTATGTAACTATTCTTATAATTAGGATGCTCTGTAGAAAAAGGTGGGGATAGAACCCTGAAGAAGTACTAACTGAATGGTAGTAGATGTGATACTTGTAATTTAACAGCCTCTTCAACTGCCTGAATTTGAAGCTGATGTTTCCCTTCATCTGAGATTTGTATTCAGCATTCTTGGCTGCTGTGTTTAGTTCATCCCTGTCCATCTTTGGTTTCAACTGTCAAGGTGGTTCTGTTACAGAGAGGAATTATTTGCATTGTTTGTCTTGGAAGGTTCTGTTTAATCTATCAAAAATACAGATGTTATTTTAAAATAGGTGATGTTTATGAAACACTTCTGATGTGCAAGTTGCCACATAGTTACCTATTCAGTTTGCTACATCAATTAAATTGTGGCATCTTCAGTTACCAAAATACTTTATTAAATATATTTGTATTTATAAATACATTTTATATTTAAATACTTTTTTGTACTTTTTAACTGTGGTAAGTCAATTCTTATTAGTGGTTTGGTTGTTTGTTTTTTTTTTTTTTAACACAAGTCTTTGCATTAAAGACTTTACTGTCTTTGTATTCCTAGAATCCTGCTTTTAACTTGTAGAACTTCCTGATAGAAACCGTATGCAGTCTAAAATTCTGTTATGTAAGCGTCTGCCTAAGGTTTTTAGATATCTTTATCATTTTGGTTGGTTGCTTAACATCATCTTTTATCATTGCAGTCAGAATTTCATGAAAAAGATACATTCTATATCTTCAACCATGTTGACATAAAAATATATTACCATGTTGTGGAACATGAAGCTCTGGGAGCAAGACTAGTTGCTGCTAAACTTGAACCAAAAAGGTTAGTACAGGAAAGGGACTTGTTGAACACTGTCCATCCCAACATGCTTGCTTTGATTTGGGAACCTGTTGCTAGTCAGAAAAGTGTTCAGATCTGTCACCTGTAGATTAGCTTTCCTGTTGATTGATGTAGTGTAATATGAGACAGACTAACGTAATTTTGTTCTGAATTCAGTAGATCTTTGTGCACTATTTCCTAGTTGGCAAAAAAAAAGATAAAATAAGACCTGGAAGTGGTGTGTTCAGTGAAGCAACCCTCATTTCCTTACTGGGGAACATTTTGTCTAGTGACAGAATAGACCGCCAGTGCGCGATGTAGACGTACTCAGGAGTGCACCATTTGATGTCTTCAGCAATCAGAACTTGAATGGGGTGATTTCACAAATGTACTCATTAGTTGTTCTGTTGTCTGTGTGACTTTTGCACTAATGATGCCTATTTTTTTTCATTTCTTAGCATCTTACCTTTACTTTCTTTTTTATTCTTGGTGTAACTCAGCTTGTTGCATTGTTAGTCCAACATCATGATGAAAGGATTTTTTTCTGACAGAAGTTAGTAATTCTATTGTTGTTGCTTTTTGAGGTTTTGGAGGTTCTCAGCAGTACTCAGACTTCTTTAATTTTTGCTGCTCTGCTTTAGAGACTGTGCTGTCTTTAGTTTTATTTTCAGAAGCGGTGAGTATCAAGTCCCGTGCTTAGGATACATTCCCTATAAGTTCTGAAATTTATGAGACAATAAGAACAATTTTTATATTGAAGGGAAGAATCTTGGATTAAACTGTTGCTTTTGTAAGATGAATTAATTCTTTCCTAAGAGTGTTGCCAGTGATGCAGCTTTCATTCTGTGTTTTTTCTTTCCTCAGTTACAAGCATACTCATCCAGACAACCCTGACTGCTCAGGAGTACCTATGGATATAAGTAACAAGGCTAATGGAGAAGTCAAAATTGCTTACACGTATTCAGTTTCTTTTCAAGTGAGTGCTAAGCTTTCAGTGTTAGTTACCTCTTAAAATCATGCATTAATACTACATTGCCATAGTTTCTCAGACATGAACCCATTTTATCTCTTTTAAGCTGTTATAGCAGTGTTTGTAGAATTACCTTGATAATTCTTTACTCTAGTAGAGAATCAAATTACAATAAATAGTGTAAGAAAAATATTCAGAGGGGTTTTGTATGATTTAATAACTATGTTTTGAGAAATTGTATGAGTTGCGTTGCTGAAATTTAATTTGTATACTGAAAACCAAATAGTTCTGGAAGCCTGTGGGAAGGTAGTTATTACAACTAGCTGTAGCTTCATGCTGTTAAACTGTTTCTCCTTAAAAAATTACATGCACAGCTATAAGTGTGGTACCATCCCGTGCACAATAGTACATCTCTTAGAGATTGTCCTCTGAAATTCCATGGGATTGGCAGATCAGTTAATCTCAGGAAGACCAGAAAAAGTCAGTGTAGGTCTGAGGGAAAATCATATTATATACTAGAATTGTTGATACTGATTTAGAAACTTAATATTTGCTTTGAGACCTTGTTTTACTACACCAGTGAACTAGATATTTGATCTTGGCTAAATATGTTAACCTGCTGGGTTTTGTATTTTTGAAAACTGGCTGTTTTGGAAAACACTCTGTCTTACATGTTATAAATTACTGAAAAAACATCCTGTCAGAAAGACATCTAGACATTTTTCTTAATTAATACTAGTGTTTATGGTGTGTTTAATAGCAATCTTCAGATTGATCAGCCCTCTTTATTCTTTTTACATATTTAGTCTGCAAAATACAGCTAAGAAATACTCTTTTTGAAGTGTTTCTGATCAGTGAATGTTCAGTCTGAATAAATGTAATCTGTTGAAATGCCTGAAGGAATAATTTGTTTCTCTCTACTAACAATGTAAGTTCTGTGGTTCTCCCCATCTGTCTTGCAGTATAAGCTGAATGTATCTGGGTTGGTGATTGGTACTGAAACGAGGTTGTATGAAAGCAAAGGATAAATTGGACAGAGCACTCACTATCTAGAAAGTGGAATATTACACTGAAGACTGTATATCACATAGTTTAGTTTCTCAGTCTGTGGTGCTGACTTACATACGCTAATAGATGTGTGTTCTTTTATTATTCTGCTAGTCATTTGAATTTTAGATGGATTAATGTAATTCCTGAAGCAAAGATGCACAGTTAAGTTAATTTGATAGGCCTTTATGTCTTATGAGGGTATGAGTGCTCAATACTATTCAGAAAATATTTTGGTTTAGATCCTATGGTCAAATCTTAGGTTTATTTAAGGTAGCTGTTATTAAGCTATTCCCCTTAAGGCATGCAACATGAAATTTCTAACTTGTCATGAGATTAATACTGCTTTGCATGAACATCAGATTGCCAGTTTATGTGTTGGGTACTAACTGTATTGGGAACTGTTATGTTCACTCTTTCAGGAAGAAAAGAATATAAGGTGGGCATCAAGATGGGATTATATTTTGGAATCCATGCCTCACACTCACATTCAGTGGTTTAGGTGAGAAGAAAGTTTGTCTTCACAAGTGTACTGCACTCTTTCGGTTTGTGTGGTGGGGTTTTGGTAATGGAGGAGGGGCTACAGGGGTGGCTTCCGTGAGACGGTGCTGGAAGCTTTCGCAGCTCCAGGTTGGACCCATCGCTGACCAAGGTTGAGCCACTCACTGGTGGTGGTAGAGCCTTTGTGATAACATATTTAAGAAAGGGGGGTGGAAAAAACTGCTGGGGAACAGCAGCCAGAAGAGGAGGGTGAGAATGTGAGAGAGAAACAACCCTGCAAACACCAAGGTCAGTGGAGGAGAGGGAGAAGGTGCTCCAGGCACCAGCGTGGAGAATCCCCTGCAGCCTGTGGTGAAGACCTTGGTGAGGCAGGCTGACCCCTGCAGCCCATGGAAGTTAATGGTGGAGCAGATATCCACCTGCAGCTTGTGGCAAACCCTACACCATGCCCAAAGAAGGCTGTGACTTGTGGGAAGCCTGTGCTGGAGCAGTGTGTTCCTGAAGGACTGCATCCCATGGAAGGGACCTACATTGAAGTTGCTGATGAGGAGCTGCAGCCTGTGGGAAGACTCACACTGGCGAAGTTGATGGAGGACTCTCTTCTGTGGGAGGGACCCCAGTCTGAAACAGGGGAGAGAAGGATCAGGAGTCTTCCCTGTGAGGAGGAAGGAGCAGAGACAATGTGTGATGAGCTAACTCTCAACCTCCATTCCGTATCCCCTTGTGCCACTGGGGGGAAGGAGATACGAGCAAATTGGGAGTGAAGTTGGGCCTGGGAAGAAGGGAGTGGTCCAGAGAAGGATGTTTTTAAGATTTTGGTTTATTTCTCCTTATCCTACTCTGGTTTGATTCATAACATTAAATTGATTTTTTTTCCCCCAAGTTAAGTTTCTTCTGCTTGTGACCGTAATTGGTTGAGTGTTCCCTACCTGTCTTTCTTGTCCCACTTGTCCCACGAGCCTTTTGTTATATTGTCTCCTCCCCATCCCACTGGATGCTTAGTTAACTTGTGATTAGTTGCCAGCTGAGCCTACGCTATGACATGTACTGAAATGTTTACATTGCAATTTGAATAATGATTTTTTTTGTGTTTTGTGGTTTTGTTTTGGTTTTTTTTGTTTTTTTTGTTTTTTTTTTAATTCAGTATTATGAATTCCTTGGTGATTGTGCTCTTTCTGTCTGGAATGGTGGCTATGATTATGTTGAGGACACTGCATAAAGACATTGCACGATACAATCAGATGGATTCCACTGTAAGTCTAAAATGTACCTCCTAAAATTTTTTTGGAATGTAATTTTTCAGATAAATGTATTTCTGTAACAGGCTGTTAAAACAATAATCCACTGTATTAAAACAGGTGTATTTCCTTTACAGGAAGATGCTCAAGAAGAGTTTGGCTGGAAACTGGTTCATGGAGATATTTTCAGACCCCCAAGAAAAGGAATGCTGTTGTCTGTTTTTCTAGGCTCTGGCACACAGATCTTAATAATGACTTTTGTTACCCTGTGTAAGTAATAAAGTGGAGACGACTTAATTGAGTACAGATGTTTTTTCACTATTAGTTGCATGGTACCACTGAAAATAGTAGTTTAGTTTTTGTCTAGAAATTTCTTAAAAGTCTTAAAGTTAGGAATAGCTGAACTGATACAGTAGATGTACAACTTGGTGTATACAGTTTCTAAGATAACAGATGTACTGTTTTTAATTCAAATGCACAGTTACTTTCTAAAATTTTACATCTCTGCTTCACAGTTTTTGCTTGCCTGGGATTTTTGTCACCTGCTAACCGAGGAGCTCTAATGACCTGTGCTGTAGTTCTGTGGGTACTGCTTGGAACTCCAGCTGGTTATGTTGCTGCCAGATTCTACAAATGTGAGTAGAGGTTATTTAAAATGACAAGGCTTAAGTTTATTAAAGTAAATTATCATCACAGAACTGATTTCTATTTTGTTTGTAGTACTGTTTGTATTTTCCCTCAGGGCAAACTGGAGAAATGTATTTACCTTAACAACAGAAAACACATATAGAGCACTGCCATGGTTGCATTGGTTTTGATGTGATCGTGCCTAAAGACTCTGAATTGCTCTTGCTGCTATGTGTTTATGGAAATGGGAAGCAAAGTTCATTATACTAGTATGAAGCCCATTACATCAGACAGCTTTGCACTTTTAGTTCCTACAGTTTGGGGGGCCTTGTGTTAATGTGCATTTGGTTTTAGCCATTGATGTTGCTTGGTATTGGTTTTTATTCCCCTCTCCAATTCATGAACCTCTTGTTTTTGCATGGCTAAGATTTGTCACTTCTTTTGAGCTAGTTCTAGGTCTTGGGAGAATGGTGCTTTATCAGACTGTGGCAGGAGTGCAGGAGAAAGGATTATTAGGTGTTCTGTAGTTGCGGAAAGCAACCCAGTAGTGTTTGGGCACTTGACAGTAGTTAGTTGATACTGTTTGCTTTCACAGATGCCAGCTAGCTGTTGTTTCAAGGCCTGCCTATCAACCTCAAATGGTTTGCCCCTATACCCTCTGCTTATACACCCTCTGGTTTATGTTAAGGTGAAGCATGTCATTCTGCATACCACTTGTTTCAATTATCTTGTTCAAGGTAAAAGACTCATAATGACTGAGGGAGCTGGATCTTTTGGACTTTTTTAGTACTGTATATACAGGGCTACAGAAGGAGTTAATTTTTGAACTTCAGCCCGGCTGTAGCGAATGGAGTTCATTCTTGTAAGTGTGTTGTAGTTTTCATGTGGGGAGAACCTCTACGGAAACCCTAAAGATTTGCATTTTGTAAGGAATTTTTCTACAGTTGTATTGGTGTGATAGTGAACTATTCCTTTTCCTAATCTTTAAGCCAATTAGACTTAAATGGAAGGAGACTTTAGGACTAAGAGGACAGAATTATTCTTTATATCATGCTGCTTATTATGTGTTTTGAAGTATATTTTTAAGTGTATTGATGATAAATTGAATCCTGTATCCTTGATGGAGATGAAGCTAATAATAATTACATTTCGTATTATACTTAGTGGGAATCGTTTAGTTGGTACTTGAATATTGTATTAAACTACTAAGACAGTGAGTGACTGATCTACAGATATTCTTGTTATCACATGAAGTGGTCCATGCCCTTTACAGAGTATGTAAACATGAATGTATCTCCTTATAGTATACAAATTAAGTAATACAAGACAAACCAAAATGCAACTGAAATGGATATCCAGTTTTAAAAGGGGTTTTTTTCAACATTGCATTTTAAAAGTGAAACCTGAGTTGAAATTAAATGGTTAATTTTAATAACCAGTGGCATGGTCTATAAAGATTTTATGAAGAAATAGAATTTAATTAAAATCACTCTAACCGTAATCACTTCTAACTCTTGAAGTAAAAAAACCCCATGTCATTATGGCAGTGCTCAGATGAAATTGTCAGCTTCACTGAATTCCAGCAGGATATTTTCATTTGGAAGTATGCTGGCTAGAATTTTTATCAGCATGGTACAAATTCATAAAGACTTTCTTAATAAAGCTATCTTTAGTCTTTTGGTATCGCCACTGCTGAATGCTGTTAAGAGACTGTCACTACTTCCTGTAAGCATGTTAGTCCTGACTTTTCTTGTATGATTTATAGACAATTATTTCAAGAAAACTGTTAAGCTTACTTTTCACATATTTATGTATTTTTCCTACTGAAATTTACAGTCAAATGCTAGAAAGCTTAAACTTCTTAATCACTCCAGGTTTAAACTGTTTTTTAAAGACTTAAAAGTACTGCAAATCTGCTTCCTTCTTCAGCAGATAAGGTGGTCAGAGACCAGTTTATTTAGTTGGATACTTCTTCTGACCTTGACCTGAGGGTTTTCTTTGCTTTGAAGCTCTGTGGTTAAGCAATATGATAAGGGAATTCAGTTATACTACTGAAGATTTAGTTTGCTGTCTTAAACTTGGGCATGATAGCACATTATTTCAGTATTTGCAAGCTAAATATAACAGGTAAATGGGCTAGAAAATTAGTATTTGTGAGCTTAATGCATTTTTTGATGACTGTCAAATGTTTTAATACAGCATTTGGAGGTGAGAAATGGAAAACAAATGTCCTGCTGACATCATTCCTTTGTCCTGGGTAAGTTGAGAGTATCACTGTGATTAAAAGAATTAAATTGCCTGTCTGACATACATTGCTAATTTTTATGTTTCAGCTGTGCAAGTGAATCTTGTTACATCATCCCTGTATTCTAGAAGCTACGAGAATATCACAATACTTTTGACAAAGACGAATATGTTAATGGTGTATCATCCTTAGATACTTTTTTCTAGTAAGCATTTGTTTACTCTCACAACATGGAAAGATTGATGAAGAAAAAAACATTATTACAGTAGTGAGTTTTAGACAGGCCCTCTTCATTGGTTTCTTTAACTCACTAGGCTGTTTCTCTGACAATGCTGTACTTGGTCTTACATAGTGTCATATACTGTATAACCACCATGATAAATTTTTCTACTTAATCACAGCAAGCAGTCTTACCCTGAAGTGTATTTAAGATAAGCATATATTTGAAATCATTCAGCTGGAATGTCAGCTCCTGCTGGAGTTCAGTCCCACCAGATTAACAAAGAATTGTTTGACACTTTCATTTTGGTGTTTTGTATGTGCCACTTGATTTTACCAGAGATGTTCACTAAAATCTTAATGCGGTGTTATTATTTTAACAACTTTATTAAATATTATGGCCTATTTCTGTGCTTTAAGTGTGTTACGTATTTTTCAGAATTGTATTTGCAGATTTCTTTATCATGAACCTCATTCTCTGGGGAGAAGGCTCTTCAGCAGCTATTCCATTTGGTACTTTGGTTGCTATTCTGGCACTCTGGTTTTGCATCTCTGTACCGCTCACGTTTATTGGTGCCTACTTTGGTTTTAAGAAAAATGTAAGTCTTTTTGAGGAATTATTATTTTATAATTAACTGGTTTATAAATGTATATATATATACATACATATTTTTCACTCAGACTGTGACTGAGGTAGCACCTAAGCCAGTTGCATTGTCAGTTCTTCAGAGCTGCATTAGATATCCAGTCTTGGGATTCTGAGACTTCGATATTCAGTTGGTTGTTGATAGTGATATTTCTCTGCAACAATTAGGGCTATCATTGTATTTATTCGAGTGATTGCTCCAGCTAAAGCATCGATTTGGGCTTTTTAATTTTAATTAGCTTCTCTTTCATTAGTAAAAAAAACAAACAAACAAAACAAAAATCAGTTCAGTAGCCAAGTGTAAGGAAAAGCAGCTTTGCATTTCAGGCTTTCCCACATGTTTTTTGTTCCTGTCTACCCTCTACACTGAGGATATTTTCTAATCAAATTTCTAGAGTTCTTGTGAAATCTCTTGTATAAGTGTTCTGATAACCATCACTGCTTGGCAAGTATTATTTGGAATTTACTCCTAAACTGAGGAATTTTACTTCCTTATGTGCGGGCTCTTTGTGACTCTGGTGACCAAACCTTCTTAAATAATAAAATCACTTATTCTCTTTTTGCTTAAAAAGTGGTTTACTGGGCCCCACAAACTTAAAGAGCTATAAATTCTGCGATTTTTATGGTGGTTTTCCTATATAGGAAGCCATAGTTCCAGCATTCATGGTAAACCTTCACAGAATTGTATCAACTTTTTAAGTTGATTGAAATTGATCCCGTTTTCCTTAACCACAATTCAGTGTTTTTTCTGATAACTATGCTGAAATTCCTGTAACCTCTCCTGCATTCCATAGAGGGAGTTCCTTTAAGAAAGGGGGATTTGTTAAAGTATAAGGCAATGTGACAGGTGTCACAAATACATTAAAATCAAATCAGAAAGCAAGTACCTAGCAATTATCTATTGATGCTCTTGATGTAATCTTTATGAAGGGGAAAAGATGGCAAAATATGCATTTGTCAACCTTTTTTTCACCTACCATGCTGATCTGCACGTGCATCATAAATGGGGATTTAATTGTCAGATTGAATCCTCTCAGTTTGTAAGTTTACCCTAATGTGATGCTTGGAATAAATCTTGAAAAACAACATCTAGGGAACATTCCAGAGGGAAGCAAGAGTCTGCACCACCACTATCCCCAAGCTAAAAAAAAAATACCAGCTCAGACTCTAACTGATCATAGATAGGTAATTGTGAAAAGGGAAGTCTGAAATACCTATTGCTATGTTTTCAGTAGGAGCTGTCTTTTAGCTTCTTTGTCTTGCAAATGTTGGTTGCTAGGCTGGTAGTGAAAGCAGGTGTAGTGGTAGCTGCGTATGCATGTACTTAGAAACAAGGAGTAGATTTTTGCCACCACACATTTCAGGGAGAAAGCAAAAAGACAGTGCTGTAGCTTGCAATTTTGTTTGTTTAGCAATTTGTTATTTTCATTTAAAGGCTATTGAACATCCTGTTCGCACAAACCAAATTCCTCGCCATATTCCTGAGCAGTCATTCTACACAAAGCCATTACCTGGCATCATCATGGGAGGGATACTACCCTTTGGATGTATCTTTATACAGTTGTTCTTTATTCTCAATAGTATTTGGTAAGTTAACCATGATCTGTTTCGATTTTCTCTGTCATAAAAGATGGTAATTTGTAACAATTCTTTAAGATTTTTGTGATAGGACAAGGGGAAATGGCTGCAAGCTACAGGAGGGGAAATTTAGGTTAGAAATTAGGAGGAATTTCTTTACCAGGAGGGTGGTTAGGCACTGGAACAGGTTGCCCAGGGAGGTTGTGGATGCCCCATCCTTGGCGGTGTTCAAGGCCAGGCTGGATGTGGCCCTGGGTGACCTGGTCTAGTGATTGGCATCCCTGCCCATAGCAGGGGGGTTGGAACTAGATGATCTTTAAGGTCCCTTCCAACCTCAGCCATTCTATGATTCTATGATGATTTCTGACTGAGTTTTGGTGATGCTGGGTTACTAGAATACAGATTCAATAAAAATGTAAATATTAACACCTTTTTAATATTTTTGTGGTTTAGAAAATACTCAGTGCCTGTTTTGTTTTTGGGGTGTGTAGAGAAGTGGCTGAGATATGCTTAGCAATTTACAGCTGACCTACAACACTCAACTAGTTTTTTCATGCTACTTCTCTGACTTCATGTGGAAGTGGCTCTGAAGCTGATATATCTTGCCATATAACTTGAAAATAGTAAGTACATTAAAATTGGCTTGAAATTTTTGTTGTTGGTGTTGTTGGTAGAAAAATATGACTACTCTTGGGATAAAAAAGAATCAAAACCAAATTTTGTGAAATCTTTTGTAAAGGCCCCAGAGAGTAAGTCTTTTCAAAAATAAAGCACCAAAGATTAGTCCGCTGTAAGCAAATTCTGATGTGAGCTCACAGTACACTAGCAAACTAATCTACTGTAAGAGATTTTTCTTCCTCTGGCACAATTTTATCACTGGATCTTGTTAAACTGTTTTTGAACCTTGAATAGGTGCCTCTACCCTATGTAGACAGCTACATCATTTGACATTTCTTGTTATTTTGCAGCTCTGCCTCTTTGATTGAAATGTGAGGTGAAATCCAAGTTCTACTGAAGTCAGTGGAAGAGGTCACACTGACTTCAGTGGAGCTGTATCTTCACTCATTATGTCCAGTCAGTTCTCTCCCTAAAATCCCAACCAGAACCATGCTTTGGGCTTGCTTTCTTGTTATTTTCAGACTGAGCTGCCAAGAGTCCTAATTCTTAAGTTAAAAAACAATAGTATGGTCAACACAACTGATGTGAACTGATGTCCTCAGTATGAAGAAGAATATTTAAGGTGAAGTGATATTACTGTATATGAAGAAATAATTTTCACACAGTGTCTATTTTAATTTTGGGATTTTTTAAACCTTGTTTTCTAGGTCTCACCAGATGTATTACATGTTTGGCTTCCTGTTTCTGGTATTCATTATTTTGGTTATTACCTGTTCTGAGGCCACAATATTGCTCTGTTACTTCCATCTATGTGCAGAGGTAAGAAATATTCTTCAGTATTCATGCTTCATGTTGTTGTAAGGATGCTTCCAAAAAAATTCAAGGCTTTTGTAATTGAAAAAAAGTATTGCAGAATTCAACATAAGGACCATTGCTAAGATGTCCTTAAACCATGTCTTTAAAAAGTGAAGCAGGCTACTTTTGGCAAAACTTCTAACAAATATTAAAACACTGCTCTGAGTATCTCATAGTTAAAGTCTAACTCCCTGTCTAAAGAAGCTAAACTATTCTATTAACTTTGTTCAATCAAAGTGCCTTTTGGACATGCCAGATTTGGTGGGGGGAAAAAAAAAAATCTCTGTGGCTGGGAATAGTAGGTCTGGCTTACTTGGATTTTTAGATTTTTGTCTACTTGATTCTGATCTTTGTTTCTCATCTCTAATAGTGAATGCTGTAATTAAAGCAATATTGATTCTATATAGTTCTTTTTTCTGTAGATAAAAACTATAAAACCCCACTTTTGGATAAAGGGATGATCAAACAAGTAGCTCTGCATTCAGTAATAGTGTCAACTTGTATAGAAAGTTACTTACACGTTTTTTTTCCCTACCCCATCTAGGACTATCACTGGCAGTGGCGTTCATTTCTCACTAGTGGTTTCACTGCAGTTTATTTCCTCATATATGCAATACATTATTTTTTTTCTAAACTGCAAATCACAGGAACAGCTAGCACCATTTTATATTTTGGTTATACCATGATTATGGTTTTGATCTTCTTCCTTTTCACAGGTAAGTGAACCTTAATTTTAAATTTTGAGTCTACCTTTAGCTTTGCGTAGTAGAATCCTTGGCAAAAGTTAGCTTGCTAGGGGATAATAGATGTATACATATGTCTTTGATTTTATTTTTTTTCCAGGTTTTTGTTTAGCATTTTGAAACTTTGTCATCTCAGATGTTAGTCAAAGAGATTGAGGATGAGACAAAATTAGCTCTTATTTGAGGTGTGGCCTGTTATTAGGTCTTCAAATATGCCTCCTTTAAGGCGATAAATGCTTTAAATGCGGTTTCATTCCTATGTTAGTCATGTGAAAAGCTTGTATTTTGAAATTAGTGGTCTTTGGAGAAACACACTTTACAGCTTTTGTGGAATGTGAAGAAAGAAGAGAGGAGTAAAAGTTGACAGAGAAGACTTTTTTTTTTAATTTCCTCTCTTTCAGAATTTCTTTACCTTCTTTACCAATTGCACTGAAGTGGCATGGGAAGCAGACAGCTGCTTAGCCATTTTTTGATGCAGTCTTGTCAAAACCTTGTCACCTTTATTGTGAACCTTTAGAAAAGCACTTGTCTTAGGTGCTGCATTTCAGTTTCCTCTTCAGTAAGTGAGACAAAGTCACAGAATCCTCCTTTTTCATCTTCAGTAATAAGAGGTAATCTTCAGTCATATACACATCTCCCTTGTTTAGGGTGGAAGAATGGTGGTGAAAATGCAAGAAGTCTTCTTTCAAACTCTAATGTAAGAAGGCAGCATCTACCAGCTCCTCAAAAATCTTAAAAATACTTAATTCTGTCCAGCCAAATGTAATCTTTGTGAACTTTACCATGCAGAGCAGTATTTTTGAAACCATTTTGAATTGATTGGTGCTTTAAATAATTTCAGGCTTCCCATACGTGATGAAGTTTAATGACTCATAATGCCTTGCTACATATTTATATATACAGCTTTAAAGATTGTATTTTGTGGCCTGCTAGAACACAGATGGCTTGGCATTGGAGCTTTTAATACAGATCTCACTATAGTAGAATTTTCCAGTTAACATAGGAGAACAAAAAAAAATCTAATGGGAGAAGAACTGAGAATGGAATTAATTTTAACTGTAACAGGATATTAATTTCAAAGTCATCATCAGTGTAGGAAACAGTGAAGCTGTTTGTGCACCAGAACTGACAGAATGCAGATGATGATGAACAGGGGTAAGAGCCTGCAAGGAGTTTCTTGGGTCATTGCCTCTTAAAAGGAGGGAATGGACTAAAGTACCTTATGTAATCTGTTTGAAAAGTGATCAAGCTGTGTTCCAGAAGTGGTTAGTTTTGTCTTCCATCCTCCTTTTAAAATCAGTCTGATGTGTTTTGGCATTGCTTGGGGATATTTTGTAATTTACACATCTCTATTTTTATTTATATTTTGTGTGTCCATTAGCAAGTTGTTCAGAATGCACAGATCACAGATTCAGTCCACCTCCCTTTCTCACTCTGATTTCTCACCCTGCCATTCTCTTAACCTTTATTTCTGATCTGGTTTTACTAATAGTGTTGTTGAACTGAAGAATTTAAGAATGCATGGTTGTTCAAGTAGAAATGAATGTGTACTGCTGTATGTGAATCAATTCTAAATGCAGTGCAATCTTAAAAAGTAGCATGAAAAATAATTAGGCCTTACATAAGGGTAGAGTCAATTGACTTAGTTTCTCTAGCCTTTCCAACAGATATTCAGCATATCTTCCTTTAATAGTGAACAGTTTTTGCCAAAACCAGAATTGTTTTCCGTGTCTCCTTTGTTCAGTCTGTTTACTTTGGATGCACATGGTAATTCTGGTCTGCACACATTCAAGATAAAGAGGGTTTACACTAGATTTTCTATGCTGAGGCTTGGCTTAGCTAAGGTACCCATATAATTTCAATCTTTTGCTCTTGTTATTTCAAGTCAGTCGTGTCACTTGACATTCTCTGGAGGCATTAAGATGTGTCCAGTGCATCTCCCATTTCCTTTGCTCACTCACACATTCCCTTTCAACTGACCACTTGGCTGTGCAGTGCCTGCCAGCAAATTTGGGGACTTCTTTCAAGGGTAGGTTCACAAGCGTGCAAAGAATAGCTGTTTTACTCTGAGCCCTTCAGACGCCTTCTGTGGTAGTTACTTGTATGTAATTGGAACAGTAGGGATGCAAGTTTTGCTGTGCAGCTTGCACCAAGCTTTCAGAGTTTGTATGCTTTTGGTTTTTGGAATTTTTAGTTTCTATATTGAAATGAAGGGAGACTACACATGAATTTAACCAAACAATTACAAATTTGGAACATCATATGCTTAACAGTTTCTTTGTTTGGGGTTTTTTTATCTGCTTCCCACAAATTCAAGTGCAAATTATCCTTTAATTTGAGGGAATAGTCCTATTTTTTAACAGTCAAGAGTAATTTTGTCCATTTAGGTTGATATGCATTCAAAAGCAGTTACGTTCATTCTCCGAGATTTGTTGAAGTGCTTAGAGATAAGGTTTTACAGGGCAAGTTAAGAGGCAGGGTAAAGGGACAGACAGTTTTTCTCCAGTGAAAATGCTAATAAGCAATTTAGCAAAAACTGCTCCTAAAGGCAACTGTCTTCCTGTGTCAGGAAGATAAAGAAGCTAAAAAGTGAATATCATAATTGTTGTATCAAAACTATTCTGCTGCTGCTTACTCATCTGTTAAAAATCGTCAGTATCAGGAAGGGTTTTGACGGTGCCCTGCTGCTATGTCAGTGTAACACATGCTTCAGGCACTTGCATCCATACTGCATTCCAGGTCATTGATCAGGCTCAGCAGGCAAAATACCAGGAGCTACATGACAAATCTTTGATTCACAGCTGGGACCACAACTACGTATCATAGTAAATGAGTCAGTTAAACATCAGTAGTTTAGCAAGCGTGAAGGGGAAAAAACCTCTACACAACTACTGTGTATCATTCATGGTTCCTTCTAAGCTTGTGTAGTGAATGAGTTAGCTTTCATTGTCTGTCTTACCAGATCTAAAATAAAGGCTGGATTTTTTTCTTTAAAGAACTTATTTGACTCTTGCATAAGTTAAGACTATGATTTTAGAAGAGGTACTCAGGCAAAAATCAGACAATCTTCAGGGCTTTTTTCGTGTCCTAGTTTTTGTGGGAAATGAAGATTCCCATAACAGGTGTTCTGAGCTGCTGTTGAGTCCATTATCTTTCTGACTGCGTCTGAATTTTGAAGTAATACAGTCAGATTAACAAAGCCAAACTGTATTAATTACTTTGCATTCAAAATAAGAGTTTATATTATACTCTGATATAATAATACATAATGTATAATATTATAAATATTATTATATTTATACTCTGGAGTTTCACAAAGGCAAGAGGTAGAACTATTTTTCTTCAGTTAAAAGGCTTGTAAGTTATTAGGGAGGGTTTTGACGGTGTCCTTAGATTTCAGTCCAAGTTTGCTTATACCTTTCATCTGCATTAAGTATTGTAGAAGTGTTTATTTTTGAGGTATGTAACGTGTTTTCAGTAGGAAGTACAAGTTGCATGGTAACTGCACTAGTCTGAAATTTTCTTGTATTAACTTGATTTATGCAGAAATAAAGATAGTCCTTTAATTTTCCAGGACCCTAAAGTATAAGTAAGAAATGGGAGCTGCTTTTGATGTTGTCAATCTAATTAGTTTAATAAATGTAATAATAACATTCTGACCAGCTGAGCAGATCCGATAGAGTGTGCGTGACTAGTCACTGAAGAAGGGTGAAATGATGGAGTTGGTCTGGGGAATAATGAAACAACAAAGCACAAGCATGTAGGAAGAGCCATAACACAGAAAGATCTTTGAATAAGAGTCTTACACATGATCAGCCCTCTAACTGTGAAAATAATGAGGTACTTTTATATAATAGTCAATGCCTATAAAGACCAGGTACTGTCTGTTACATTATCTGAGCTGATGGATGTACTGAAAGCTAAAGATAGCAGATTGCATATATGTATGTCCTGATACATGAACTACAGGTAGAAATTGATGTCTCTTCTACCAATTTTTCCTAACATACCACTTTATTTTGTTGTTTTTGTTTGTTTTTTTGTAGGGACAATTGGATTCTTTGCATGCTTTTGGTTTGTAACCAAAATATACAGCGTGGTAAAAGTTGACTGAAGAAACCAATGTAAAGACTTAACGCAGAAGAGGTTTAATCTTCCTTAATGTAACTTAAAGACCTGGTCTTGACCCTGAACTTGAGCTTTATTGGAAGTATTGGCTTCCTGTCTTGGAGAATGATACTGAACGTGCAGCTGCCCCAAACACTTTTATTCCACTAACACGTTTGTATTATTACTTAACAACCTGTTTTCATTCAGATTGTAATGAAGAGCAGAGTTAGGATATTTATGCCTTTGTAAATACAACTATACTTTAAAAGAAATGTTAAATTCTAATGGCAGAATAGAAGTGGCTGTATTACGCAACTCAGTAATACTTCTGATCAAAGTACAACTGTAAATAGGTTTTTCTAGCTTGGTAGGTGGGATGAATTATTTTTCTTTGAGGGAAATGAGAACTTTTTATTACTCTAACTTTGAAGGATGACTCTTAAGAAGTGTTGCTTTTAGTTTGGATGTGGGGTTTTTTTGTTGTTTTTTTAACTGGTGTTACGTCCATAAATATTCCGATTTCTGTGACTTCATTAGTTTCGGTGTTCTTGGCCTTTTAAAATATGTGCCTCTGAGTCCTTGGATTTATAAATTCATAATCTAATAAATATTGTAAAAATGTCTTCAGTGGCTTATTACATATCACAAGTTCATAAAACTATGTAAATACCATTATATTGAACACAGATGCTTAAAGATTACAGAATATTTTATGGCATTTTTTTATGGTTTAATGTATACTGACACATCTTTAGATCTGCAAGAAATGTTATCTGTGCTACATGGCTTTAACATGGAAATATGATTGTGGCACACGAGAATAAATTGTACACAGAATTAACATAACCTCTCTGCAGCATTTACCCAGTCCTTTAACCCAGATACGTTTTCAGAGATTGCTATGTTTTCAGAGATTCAGTATGTTGAGAAGATCTTGTAATGCATGAGTCAGCATTCTATGCTGATCTTGCTTTTAAAAGATCTCAATGATGCATATTCTATATGGCAATTACTGCTGATTGTGCTTAACCTAAGTTAAAAAATAAAATTACTATTTTTGCCTTATATTGAGAGACTAATTTTGATTTCGGATTATTTGCATTAAACCTGTATTTGTTGGGGTTTTTTTTGAAAACAGTATTTTGTTCATACCTTGTTTGGTAATTTTAGACTCATAGCATAGTTTGGCTTTTGGCATGTTTCCACAAGCCCACTTAAAATTTTGTTCAAAGCTAAACTTCATGTACCAATTGCCATTCATAAAGTTGGGGTTTTTTTATTCTTATTGGTTTACTTTCTAAAAGACCTTAACCTAATGATGCTTGAATCCTGAACCAAATAAAAATATCTTTGGTTAAGGTAACTTGTCATTCTTAACCTCATAAAAGTTGGCATTTAAAAAAAGGCTTCAGGTGACATTTCCTCAGTTGCTGTGCTCCACAGCCGCGCCCAGATGAACCACACTGCTCTACTGCTCTGCCTGTCCCCAACCACAGCCTGCTCAGATGTTGTGGACAGGTTTGTTCTTGTGCCCCTCCCCACATGCAGTTTCTAGGAAATGCTGATTTCAGATAAATCATCCATGGTTTGTGTTCAAAACAGGAAAAGGATGAGTGTGGTGTTTGTTCTTTGTTAATGCAGTGAGCAGTAGTGTGACTCAATTTGAATTTCAAAAGGGATAAAATGGAGTATTCTTAATAATCCCTAGTTTTGTGATCATCTGCTTCATTCATGGTCACTGCTCAAAATCATCAGTAGTTATACACAAATGGGAATTGTTAGTTTGAGAAACGTGAATCAGTTGTCTGTTATGGAAATATGAATATAATAGGTGCTCAAGAATTTCAGTGGAGTGATACAAAAACATTTTTGTGATGTGTTTCCAACTGCTGTTTAAAAATCAGATTAAAGGAAGTGAGATGTAGGTAGCCACTGTGGTGTGTATTTGGGTTTGAAACTGACTGGTGTATTTCTTTTTTTCCTGCAGACAAGTTGACAAGTCACAGCAGCTTCTTGAGCATCTTGTTTTCACCTTTAAAGGCAGTTTGTAAAGTGTGTTACTATCTTCTGGACTCTAAGCCTACTGCATCCACAAGTTTTTAAGCAGCCTTGGAATAACTGCAGCTCATTTGGAATTTGAAGTAGTTAGATTTCAGCATGCAGTACTTGGGACAATCCAGGAACACATCACAGATTTGACAGAAGAGCAGTTCTGGAGTTGTCCCCTCCCTTGAACTAATTATTGCCTCAGATAATTTTAAACATTTTTGTATCACTTAGGCTTCTGGTGTATGTTAGGGCATCCAGATGCTCTGCTCTGTTCTTGTTTTTCGGATCTCTTTGGAGGCCTAAATTTTTGTCTAAATTTTCAAAATACTGGCCTCTTGTTTCTGTATCTTTCTGTTGTACCAGATATTTTCTTAAAATGTGCTTACTGCATGGATATCTGAGAAAATGTTAATTAATAGGGAGGTTAAGAAGCAGGAACAAATTTCTGAGCTGCACGAAGACAGAGCAAATTTAGGCAAGATACAACACTTCAGCATCATTTTTTTGATGGCTGGTAAATAATGGTTCTTCAGGGTGAAAACAAGTGACCATTATTGTCAAATTTAATCTGAAAGTAATCTTCAGTCCACATTGTGTTCTGAAAACATGATATGGAAGTTAGTGACCTAATAGTGACCTTCCAGTACCTGAAGGGAACTTAACAAAAAGGCTGGAGAGGGCCTGTTTATAAAGGCCTGTAGTGAAAGGACATGGGGTAGTGGTTTTAAATTAGAGAAGAGTAGATTTAGATTAGATACTAGGAAAAAGTTCCTTACCATGAGGGTAGTGGAACATTGGAACAGGTTGCCTAGGGAGGCGGTTGAGGCCCTGTCCCTGGAGGTGCTCAAGGTGAGGCTAGACAAGGTTCTGAGCAACCTGATCTAGCTGGGGATGTCCCTGCTCACTATAGGGGGGTTGGACTAGATGACCTCTGGAGGTCCCTTCCAAGATGATTTTTTTTTTTTTTCCTCTTCTAAGAAAGGAGAACTAAAAAAGCAGCTTTATGACAAGCTGTATCTCATAGGAAGCTACCAGGTCCATCTTTGGCTTGGTAGCTTCAGTTCTTATTGCAATGTTTAGCTGTGTTTGAACAACCATAAGAGTTCATAGATTTTTGCTGTCATGAAGATCACATGTGGCCTCAGCTGCTTTGCTGAAGTCATGCAACCATATCACAAATATTAGTTGACTGAGAGCTAGTCATGGGCAATATTTTCACGGGTTTTGTGCCACTGTCAGGCAGAAGGCAGTGAGGAATGGCTGGAAAAGGCTGAGGTCATTAATGCAATCTCCTGCTTGCTACTTACCTTTCTCCCAGTTTGCAGATTGCTTAGGATTGCTTGAAAACAGATTTTCTTATGTTTCAACCCTCTGTCATTCCAACGAGGGTAAAGAACAGTGATTACCCTACCTAGCTCTTGCATGTAGCACAATCCTTTCCTATTTGAAAACTCAGCTACCCAGAATTTGTGTGGTTACAGCTATGATGCAGATGTAGCACAAAGGTGTAGACAGCCTTGTGGAGGCTGTAGGTGTATTCTCTTGTTCCTGTAATGCCACTTACTGTCCCTTTGGGGCTTGAAACATTCAGAGTGATGGTATCACACAGAAGTCCGTCAATATTTGTGGAGGGAGGAGAAAGCCTGTTCTGTTGGGGATAGTGAGAAGTAGGTGAGCTTGTCTGGTTGTTGGATTTTGAGGTGGGGGGAAGGTAACTAGAGTTTCTCTGTAATTGTCTGGAAAATGGTTTAAGTGGGTATTTTAGTCCTGCAATAGGTGGTACCTGTATTTTTTTCAGGAAAAGTCTGGAAGAGAAGTGAGGAAGAGAGGGAGGAACAGGGTGGAATCCAGACACATATCTGAGGTACTCAAGAGTTGTACTCATCTGAATAACTGGTTTGAAGGGACAGGAAACAGAAGTCGTGTTTGAACTGATGTACAGTTCAGAACTGAAATGTAAATGAGAAACTATTTTACTAATACTAGTGAAGGCAAAAATGGTAGTCTCTGAATTAGGAAAAATAGATTGGACAACATCTGTACCTAAGGTAAGGGAGGAGTGAGAGACCTTGAAAGGCCTCTCAGGCTGTGTTTGACTTTGGTCAGTAGGGTGTGTAATTGTGGAGAGGTATTTCTGCAAAGTTTTGTGGGATTGCTGGGAAGAGGTTGCTGTAGCCAGTCGTGACTGCATTAGCAGTGCACAAGAAGTAAAAACTGAGGTTGCTAGTGGATTATTCTTACTCAACTGATGGAGATCTTGAGTTTCACAGGTAAGGAGTAAGTTACATGTAATCTTGTAATGGAAGTATGATAGATCCTGAACAGCTGGTGGAAGTTTTTGTATTTGATGACTGATGAAATATTGTCCTAAACACTACTTTTTTTAATTAATAGAATGTTACTGCAGTTTTTGGTTTAGTTTTCCTGTTTCCGGAATGGATGAGCTGGAACTTCGATAAGCTTAGTTGGTGTGGGGCACATGTGACTGGTACTTTATGCCATGAAGTTCCATGACATCCTATTGCTGTGCCTTACCAGTTTGGACAACAGCTTCATTTCTGGGAGCAGCTAATCTCCAGCTCCCAGAGGACATTGCATCGATATTACATCAACCAAATGTTTTTTTAAAAGAAAGAAGATTACTTGTGCAGAGACATCTAGTTGTCTCCCAGTTAAACTTTCCCAAAATTCACCTCTGATTTCAGTTTGTGTCTGCTGTTTCTCCTTACAGCAGACAGTTAATAGTGATCTACTTACGCATCTCCAAGGATCTGACTGCTGAAGTATTTCTTCTGTTACCTCATAGATTGACTTTGGTTGCATATGCATGCACAAATGTATGACACTTCAGACTAAAGCAGAAATTTTCAGGGACTACTGAGAGACTTGATTATTGTATAGCTGCCATCATGCACTTTTTTCTCCTTATTTGAAACATCTGGGGCTCACTATTGATGAGGTGAGAGTTAACTGCTTGTAAATCAGATGTGCTAGAAGATAACAAATGAAACCTGTCAATGTTTGGGTGATGGCACATTCTTGCCACTTCACAGGATTCTGGCACTTTCAATGAAAATGCAGTTCAAATTCTTCCTTCCCTCAGAGGTATGTTAGCATCACCTGCTGGCCACAGTACATATAAACATACTCGGTGCAGAAGCAGACTTAAGGGGATGATGAGAGGCCCAGTGCTGTATCCAGACTTATGTGGGCAAAGCCCAAATAAAGCCTTAATTAATGTACCAAGAAAATGGTTTATTGGTTAGTGGTCTGTTAAACCCAGTCTTTTCTGTAAGTCTGTTACCAGTTTCAAATATGTTATTTTGCTGGAAGAGGTATCTTAGGTAGACTTTCTGGACAGAGCAAGACAGGCAGACAAATTGAGACATAATAGGAATGTGGCTCTAAATCCACAGAGATTTTCTTGATCAGTGGATTATTTTAGGTTTAATATGCCTTTTTCTGTCTTTTGAAACAGCTTTACCAACAGAGGTTTATGAAGACCTTGCTGCACAGAATGGCACAGAACTTGCAGTCTCAGAGTTCTGTTGGACAGGACACCTGTTCCATTTATCCCTGACACTTCAGAGACTTGCTGATAGAGTAACCTGAGCAAGCAATCTCATTTGATGCAGAAATACACTTCTGCATGGTGTGAGATGAGTCCCAGTGAACAATGTCCAAACAAGTAGATGCCCAGGAGGAGCCCCTACAGAGGCAGTGTGGTGGACCATCTCTGTGCAGGACAGGAAAGGGAAAATAGTAGTCTTGGAGTCCTCAATGAAAACACTGCCAAAGGAAAAAAAAGGAGACATACAAAAGAAATTTCATGAAAAATCTTAAAAGAGTTCTAAGACTGCAAATAGATGACAGCATAGACAAATACTCACTCTTGCACTTTTAATCAACTTTGGATTTCACAGCCTGAGAAAATACAGAGAAAACTGCAACACTGCTAGTTCATATATGGTATGTAGCAGAAATCCATCAGAGTCTGGGCCAGTCACACCAAAAGAAGTTCACGGAAGAACAAATAAATATGCTCTTACAAAGTTTACAGGGGTCAATAAAAGAGCTCTATTTACTGCAGCTAAGATCCAAAGGAAAATCTGAGTTGGCTGGAATGAAGAGGAAAAGAATCTGAGATAATTTCAGAAGTTAAGGTAATGGAAATCTTAAATTGTTTTATCATTTTATTGCTGCAAAGGATTTATTGAATGTTTTTGTTGTGTTTGTTTAAATTGGGAATACCAAGGAAAAAGTCATGGTGCAGAAGCTGATATTAAAGAAGTTTGTTTTCTTTAAATGGGCTCAAACACATAGGACAGTATTAGAAAAGTACTGTCACAGCCTGACAAGTGCACAAGACCACTGTGCACCGCTGAACCTCCAGTCACAGGCAGACTTACACAGCTCTGTTGCCTCCTTGAGTTACAGATCCTTGAAGACAGTAGTAAACCTGAGATCATCCCATCAGCAACACCAAACTCTGCTCTTCTGCAAGGCTGTGATCTGATGTTTCAGACTTTCCAGGACCCTTTTGGCTTTCTCTCTCTTTTAGAACTTGCTTGGGCATAATGGCAGCAAACTTCCTGCTCTCAGCACCCCTACCAGTGCAGAGAGGAGCTCCTGCACTTTGCTTTTATTTGTGTGGATGCAAACATGTATTTCATCCTTTTTTTTTTTTTTAACAGAGCTTCAAGGCTGCTTACTGATGAATAGAGGCATAGGAAGAAGCAGGGATCTGCCAACACATCTTGCTGGCGATGCCAGCATGCACAGGAGGGGTAAAAGATTGGATAGGGTTAACAAATTGGAGGGTATAATTATAACCTTGGTCGTTGTTTTTTTTTTGTTTTTTTTTTTTTTTTTTTTTCCCCCCCATCATTTGACTACCTGTCCTGAGAGCAGTTTGGGGATGAGGAGTGGAGGTGTGTTGGTTTTTTGCCTTCCCTCTTAGCTGATTCTCATTATCATAGAAACTCCCAGAGCTGCCTGCCAAAATTTTGGTTAAAACATGTGGGTTGGTGTTAATAAATAATAGCTAGTGGTCTTTGAGAAGCAGTGTGGAAGTCTGCAGTAAAGAATCATAGATTGGTGTCATCCAGTTACCCTTTGGCAATTTTATTTCTGTAGGTGAATACTGACAGGATTTTTACACATGGAAGAGGTTGAATTTATACTATGGCCACCAAGTGTAGCAGTCTCAATTTCAACTCTTCTGTTAAAAACTGAGCAACTAAAGGCTACTCCTAAATATCCCAAAGCCATGACAGTTAATCATGCCACCCCATCATTGTCTGGGTGATACACAGGTGGCTGTCGTAGTAGCTGTCACAGCAGCACTAAGTATAAATCACAGCATTAAAATAACAAACAGAAGAGGAAAGCTGGGCTGCAGAAGGATTATCCTGTGTCCTGTCCATACTGAAAACTCCACATGACCTTCACAAAATGGTAGTCAAAGAAAATCACTTGGTTGCATAGCAGTGCGTGTTGCCCTGCTGAAGCTCTGGAAGGCAACCTCTGCTCAAAAATACTCCTGGAGATTTTTGTTGTATGCCTGGTGCACAGATTTCTCTTAAGTTTTTTTCAGTATTTCTGGAGGTGATAATTTTTTTGAAGACTGTGCTTCCACTACATATGATAATGGCTTTCTGTGTAGTGTATGGTATACATCTACTGGCCAAAATTATTTGTAATTTTTACTTTCAGTTTAACTTAGGTTTAATTGTCTCGATTTAAGCCTCTTGCGCTAACACTAAGCTGCTTTTGTTTTTACTTTGGATCCAATAATATTAATGTTTCTTCCATATGGCAGTGAGTTTTCAAAGGGAAAAACAAGGTCTGAGATGAAATTGTTTGAATGGATTGAAATTAGGAAAGTGAAACTAAAAATATAAATAGGAAATACCAGGCTAATGTGATATATGTGTAAGAAATTCATGCGTGATGCCAACCGATTCAAAATTTGAAAATTTTTTTTCACATCTTCTTTTCAGCCCTTCTGTTTCTACAGTGGATTCACTACACCTTCAGCAGCAGCTAGATAAGCAGCACTATTTATCTGGGATGAATATCAGAGAATAACATTTATAAAATACATTTCAGTGATTCTAAACAGTGAATTACACCTCCTTGTCAAAAGTGTTACTGTCAAGCATAACTGGGCTTTGGGCTTAATTCTGTGAATGTGATGTACTTTGTTAACCAAGATTCCTTTATAGTAGGTTGGATTATTAGCACAGGGAGAAATATAGGACTGCTGATTCAGTTTTATCTTTTTGTCCAGTAGATATATTAGTAAATATTCTCCCTTTAAGAATATGTAACCATTTGTCAGATTGGTAAAAGCAACGTTGCTTTATTTGGAGTCTGAATCTGAAATCTGAGTCCTCTTCCAGTTGTGACTGAGGCCTGTGACACCAGGCTAGGGGGCTTAAGTCCCAAAGGTGGTACATCAGAGACTATATTCCTGTTAGATCTGCAAGCTGAAATGTTCATGAGACCACCCTGAGCTGTTTGCATTTCAGACATGCTGGGTTATCCAAGATCACCTACTTCAACCTGCTGTTTTCAACCAAAGAACTTTGAGAACAGTCATATGATCTTTTCTCTCAAGTCACGGGGTAGTTCAGGAGGTCCTGGAGGAAGCAGTAGGTCTTGTATAATCACAACTGATGCGAATCCACCCGAAACAGAGTGTCTATGTTGCTTTAGTTAAAGCACAAGTCTCTTTTCCCCCTTATCCCTGTGAGATAGAGGAGGTGGCTAACCGGCATGTTTCTGCATCTGCTAGCATTCCTCTACTGGCATTTAAGTTGTAGGTCAGTCTCCATGGGTGCAATCTAAGGTGGGAAGTTTTTCAGTCTTTGGTGGATCCAAAAGTAGCCCAAACTGTTTAGAGAACAAACTTCGTGCCATGTGATAGCCATATGGCAATCTCTGTGAAACTGTCGATGATTCTGGTCTAGTCAATGGCAGAAAATGTTTACGTGTCGTTATGACATTGTTGTGACAACCACCACTTTTCACCACATCAGTCGCAAAACTGAAGGTTAAATGGAACGTACATTTTCAATGTACTTCTGTGATGTTAGAGGCTCCTGAGCTGTGAGGGCTGTGTGTACTCATTTGGTGTGATAAGCGTGGATGACAAAGTCAGCAGATTTGGGATCCAGGACTGGCACTAAATTTATTTACATCCACCTTGGCCACTCAGAGGTCCTCAGAGAGCTCCCTGCCTGACTTTGCTGCGGTGCTTGGCACTTAACCAGAAACAAGTCAATGAGGGGGCTACCTGGCATTTTTACCTCTCCAGCCCAATGAAACAAACACAAGAAACCCAATTCTAATTCATGCAAAGAGGGGAAAGGGAAATTAAGTCTTTAAAATACTAGCCAAGACAGAACGTGGCATGCAAAGCACTTTTACTCATTTGCAAATGATTCCAGGTTTTCCCAGGAGCTGGAGCCCACTTGAACACCTCCATGGAGCCTGAGGGAATTCTGCTGCTGACAGTAATGGTCTGTGCTTAAGGACAGGGGTATAACAGAATTGCATCCCAGTATTCATCTAGTGAAGAGTTTCTGTGCCTTGCTGGGATGCAGGGGTACCCAGGTTATCTGAGGAAAACAAAATCATTTCACTTGATGTTTCATACATTAAAAACATTAATGAAATCTTACCAGACTTTCCAAATCCTTTAGTTCTCTTTATGAAAATTAGAAAATTACCTCGTTGAAGTGATATGAGAAACTAGTCTTTGAATGTTTAATGGTCTTTGGAAAACCTGTATTTTGGCATGCACTGCTCTCTTGAAATGGCAGAAAGCAGTAGCATCTAGGTGATGTTTCAGAGTCTATAAACAGAATAGTATATTCAAAGTATGTAGTGTATTCAGAGCATGTCTTCTGCCCTTCTTGATCTCAACGAATTTACTGGTTGAGAAAATATGACTGGAAATCAGTGAAAGCACTATTTTCTGATTTATTTTTTTCTGGCATTAAAGGACAATGTGCTATGTACATTACTATGTAGCATGTCTTTTATATAGGGACTTCAGAAATGTTAAAAAGTTACAGAAAGTCTATTCAAGTGGTAGGTAGTCAGGCTAGATTTAACTTCTTTAAGACTTCTTTAAATGTTTCTTTAATTTATTATTATAGTGGAGCATAACTTGTGAAACTAGCAGTAATCTAGTCCAAATTGCTTAGTACTACAGGAGCTAAGTTACAGAAGACTTTTTAACTGAAGAGAAGTAAAAGCTGTGTGTACAAATCTTTAGTCTAGGATTAGATAAATATTATACACTCCTTAAGTGTTGCCTCACAGAGAGCTGTGTGGGGAAATTGATTCACCAAAGCTTACCAGGTTTTTTTCTAGATATTTTCCCCTCCAGTTTCTCAGTGCCAATACTCCAGTTCTTTGGGCACAACTGCTCTTTCAGAGCTGCATGCTGAAAGGCTGCCAAGATCCTTCTTTCCTTTCACATTGATTCAGGTGACATTTTTAAGAATATGAAGGTTGCCTGGTCCCCACTCCATCACCCTGGGCACGAGCATCATGTACATACAACAGCCTTCCCTGTAGGCCAGTCGTGTGCTCCCAAAGTGATGCCTTTTTGGATGTCTTGTGCCAACCCCAACTCTTGCTGTGCCCTTCTGCACAGTGTTTCATAAGCTTGTTACAAACCACATCATCATGTCCAGGGGCAGTACAGATGTAGGAAGTGGACCTGATGGATGGTTCACGGAAGAGAAATCTCCAGCACAGGCATGCTTGCAGAAGGAGTTAAATCTGCTTGATATGGAAGTGTCTGAACCTCCTCTTAAAATACCCAAATTCTCCTGTAAAGTACAAGAGGGACCTGGACTAGCAATAACAGGATTTAAAGCAAACAAACAAAAACCCTCAAACAACTAAAACTGGGATTAGAAATATTTTTTTTTTAAATATGGCTTTCATTGTAACTCCAATTTGATACAAACAAGTTCCACTCTGGGAAAGAAAACATTACTCCATTTGACTGACCTTTTAGTAAATATCATACTATTTCTGTACACAATATTTTTCTTTTCAAGTTGGCACTTCACAACTAAAATTGTAATTTGGTTACTAGTTGGCTTGAAAACAAGTGTCAACCAGAGTTCAGCTCTCCCTTATGCAGAGCCAGCTTCAAAGACAATGATGTGTGGCAGGCACACAAACAAATCCAAGAGTTTCTGCCTTCTAAACAAACCCGTTTCCCTCCCCCATCCAGCCAGTAAACAGCTTCTGGCTGCAGATTTGGTCCTTTGTAAGAGAGATTTTTAAGATGCCAGCTGACCTGTCCAGCAGCCTGGTAATCCTCAAATCATCTGCTCACCATGCTCATGTGGAGATGTCACCGAAAAGGCTTGTTGACAACCTTCTGTTGCATTAAAGATAAGTCTGTAAAACTGCCACTATCTTACTCAGTTCAGCTTTACCACATGGTTGAATAAAACTTCCCCTTCTGACAAATTCAGAAAGACAGTTGACAGAAGAAAATTGTACAGAAAAAATACTTCTGGTTTCCAGTTTGCTTTGGGTTAGATTAAATCAACACAGATCTGTATAACAGCTTGAAAACTTAAAAAAACAATACTTGTTAAGTCATTGTTTTGGAAGTCTAAATGTCCTTCCCATGCATGTTCCTACACAATGCATTTTAAACCATCTAAATACCATAATTTATGTTAGTATGGAGTTTAAAGTATTTTCATTAGTAACAGATTGTCAGTTATTCAGTTTTTACTTTTCCACAGAAAGTGATTAGTGTATTCTTAGGTCTTAACAAGAAGTCATATGGTAAAATGGCAGTAATTTAGTGATCAAATACAAAGTGTGTTATTGTAAGCATCTATGAATCCTTCAATTTTTGCATTAATAAATACTAATCTCAGCTAAACTGTTTTGTTACATATACAGCAAGCTCTGATCCCAAACAACTCTTTAATCCACTATTTTAATAATAGTCTATGGATTAAGGGAGCTATACTGTATATTGACACAATGTATTGAGTTCAGGTTCTATAGATGAACATGTCTGAGATCCATGTTAATGGCATACAAGCCATCATAGCATTATGGTGTCAACAAACTGCAGATTATCTACTGGCTTTCAAAACATCCTGCAGCAAAGTGAGTTTAGTGAACCTCCATAATGTTTTCACCTTTATTAAGTGGATGGGAGAGAGGACTTTTGAAATAAAAGCCCAGAGTGCATAAATACAGTCATTTATATATAATCAGCTATAAGATACACAGAATGTTTTGAGCTTTGAAATGTCAAAATAACAATGTTAAAGAAGGGCTGTCAGCTTTCTTGGCCCCTTCCTCATCTCCATGTGCATCATACTTCTCTCCTAGGGTCCACGTTTCGCTCTCAGTTTGGCAGTATTTCATGTAGGAAACCCATCACGATGGATTTTACTTTTTTGTTTGTTTTATATAAATTTTCTCCAAGTAGCTCTATGTCTGTTATATTCCTTCTGCTTATCTATAGCATTGCCAGCCTCTCATTAAGTAAAACGGTCAGTGCTCTGGGAGCAGAGCCTCTCCAGCACATGAGCAAGGAACTGTTCCCACCACCCATCTTCACTTAGCACCCACACTAAATGTTTAAGGTTGGGTTGGTTTTTTTTTTTCCTGACCTCTCCCTGTAGTCAGGGCAAGGATGTGCTCCTGCAGACGGTGGTTCAGGTAGTAGTCATTGTTGTGCTGAGGTGCTCTGTTCTGAAACGTGGAAGGTGTCAGGCAGTCAGTGTATAGAGTGCATGAGGTGTGTGCTGCTTCCCACCATCAAAATATTTTTACTTTTCTGAACTCCAGTGATTCCCCACAGCCACTTTTCAGTAATCCTCTCCCAAAGTTGCACAGTATGTAACAGAGTCTGAATGGGATGGCAACAAATTCACTGTAATGTCCTCCTGATGTCTGAAACAAGGCTTCCCATTCTTGGTACCACTTATCGAGCATTTTCTGGTCTCGTAGTTTCTACTCCCTGCAGCTTCACCACAGCTACTGGCCCTTCATTTTTTCCAGATGTTCCCTGCTTTTTGGACTTTCTTTTTCCATCTGCTGGTGATACTCACCAACAGCTCTCCACAGGAAGTGAAGGGTTTAATTTCAAAGGCAGAGAACCACACTTGGACAAGCAGCCTTTAAAGAGCATCTCTGACAAGGAGACTGGGACAGGCAAGGGGTATTTATCTTTCCTGAGGAGTTTCCTGTGATTTAGGGAGGACCTGCATGCATAAAGCTCAATAGGATGGTTGTAGCAAGGGGTCCCTGCCCTCTTCAGGAGGAGGAAGTGGCTGCCCAAGCTGTGCTTTTGAGGTGATTGAGAAAGGGAAACTGGGGTGCTTCAGGCCCTTCAAGACTACAGAGACCTTTTTTTGCCAAAATGATCCTGTCTTGATATACCAGGGCTATTCAATCAGTTTGCACCAAAATCAACTTTTCATCACACTAAATGCATAGGCTCCAGACTATATGCTCTACATGGATTTATAGTAGAATAAAGCACTGCACTGCTGGGATATGACATGCATTGCAATTCTGTTAAACATAACAGTGCAATGAACAGACATTACAAAATTCATTTTTCACCCATTAAAGCTATTCAGTGTTTGCTAGTTTATTTATAGTCTTACATGAACATAGTTTTGGAGAAGGTTCCCCAAGATTTTCTTGTTCCTGGAAAGCAGGTTCTTTCTTGGGCTCTGTTCCTACAGGAGAAGCCAAATTGTCCCAGCAGCTCCCCAGACCCAGCTGCATCCCTGCTCTTGAACACGCTGTTGGTTCTCTGTGGAGCAGCAGGCTAGGACAGTTCTCCCAGGAGATGGACACACCCATGACAGCCAGGAACTTCAGACGACATTAGGCTGAGCGTAGATGGCCCTGGCACCTGCTCCACCAGGGAGCCAGTTGCTGTTTGGTGGTGCAGAAAGTACTGCAGGAGAAGGCACCCACCAGGCAACGAGTCCTCTTGTAGCAGCTGAAGCACTCAGTGATTCCCGCGAAGTCTTGGCCAAGGAGGAGACCATGCCTTAAGCAGTATATTCACTACAGAGGCACTTTAACACTGGTGGCCAGCAAAACTGGGTATCTGTTGGAAAAATGCACAGAAATCTCTGTGAGATTGGTGCTGACAGTTATTTATGTTCTGGCTTTGCGCAGTGAGCTGAGGAGGACATCCCTTTGTGTTCACTGTAACACGAGGAAGGCACGTTGTTCTTTAGCTGTTACGATGCTCACTTCTCTCTTGAAAATCAAACTAAATGAATGTCAAGAGGACACTGACATGCAGTAGCTTCAGGCAGCAGCACAGGTCTTTTTGCTACTCGGTCTCCATGCAGACTGCAATAAAAGATTATTTAATCAACATGGCTCATCAATAGCTCTGTAGTACTTCTGTTTTGCACTGCTTCTTGTTCCCTTTCTTGCACAAAAATACTTGCTTTGGTTACTAATTATACCATTATAAGCTCGTTAAAAAATAGAAAATGAGTGTAAAACAATTACAAACATTTCTTCTTCCAGACTGTTTGGTTTGCTGTTTCATAGCAACCTTATGTTTTCAACATCTCAGAAGATACTAGACTACCATCACAAAAAAAGTGTTTGAAATACAACAGTTGGGAAAAAAAAATGTGTACATTGAGTGTATGTTGTGGCACTGTGGTTGCTGTGAAATATTTCATTGATATTTCAATGTATTTGACTATTTAATATATACCAATATTCAATATATTGAAATATTCTTTATTGAAATAAGAGAAGGAAGACTGGTAGGCAGTTATTTTCTTTTAGACTATTCTGCCTAGTCTGTTATAATTGCTAAATTATTTTCAGCAGCACAGTTCTATGAGTCATTTGATCTTCATCACTTGTCTTCTGAGGAGCTACAGGATCGCTCTATCTGATTGATTTCTGTGTGTAGTTATCACACATTTAGCTGAAACATTTGTGCAGATCAGGTTTTGCAAGGAGATACAAAAAAACAATAGTATTGGCAAAAGTACCATAATACTGACTACAAGCCTCAGCTGAGCTCAATGACCCTTTTCTCTACATACTCTTCATGTACATACAGCTCCAAGGATACTGCTGCTGTTAGACTCACATCCTCATAAGCACACGGGTACCTAACTTTTGAGGTTGTCAGGGGGAGTTAGGCTCATAAGTACCTTCTGAGCATCCTGGGAAATGTTACATTGACTTAATCCAATTAATGGAAAGCATAGCATCTTTAAAAGGCTTCCCATTTTAAAAGGGAAAGACACATGAACAGTATTTTTCCCAGAATACAGAAGGGAAAACACGTTAATGAGATGTAATTGATGTCCCTGTGTTCCTATGATCATTGACAAGTCAAAGGGGCATATATAGGGCTCAGTCTCTCCCAAGTAACAAGCAATGGAACTAAAAGAAATGGCTTCAAGTTGTGCCAGGGAAAGTTCAGATTAGAGAATAGGAAAAATTCTTCATCAGGAGGGTTATCAGGCATTGTGACAGGCTGCCCAGGGAGGTAGTGGAATCACCAACTATGGAAGTGTTCAAAAAATATGTAGATATGGTGCCTGGGGACATGGTTTAGTGGTGAGCATGGTAGTGTTAGGTGGACAGCTGGACTCCATGATCTCAGAGGTCTTTTCCAACCATTATGATTCTATGTCATGTACAAATGAGCAGGCGAAGATGCCCCAGGCTTTCTGACACTAGTTTATGCAAAACCTACACTCAGCTACTGGTGCTGAAAAAGGGCATTTGGATCTCCAGCAAAACCTGAAAGCTGCTCTGCATGCAATGGTAGCAGCTGAACTGCTCTCACCACAGTGTCCTGCCTTCACACGGTACAGTAGTAAATGCCATTGCTGCAAGGGAGATCTACATTTCAGGGATCTGCTGCAAGGGAGATCTACATTTCAGGGATCTGCCCCTGCCTGGCTGTACCCTTGCTCTCATGCTTTCCAGGCTGGCATAGGGAGCCATAGAGAGACAATGGCTACGACACACACACACACACACACACATACATTTTTTTCCCTACTGCTGGCTGGCCTCATCTGCAAAGAGGGGAAGGAGAGAGAGATGACAGGAAGGAAATCCCCTGTCCCTGTGAAGGTAAGAGAGGGGCAGGAGACAAATCTCAGGCTCTCCTCTACCACCTTGTGCCATTATCATCCCCCGTGAGAAACAGTTCCCCAAGGAGATAAGATTGGTGGGAGGAGAGGGGGAAGGGAGGGAGGCAGGCATTAATGGTAGGAGAGAAAAGGTAGAGTCTCTGCCACACACAGTTCATTGGATGAAGAGGGTTGTTTCTATCATGCTGTCAGTAATACCAGGAAATGTTTCTTTGTTATCACATTGTCAGATTCAAGTGGTGTCACCCATGACTAGCACGCAAGATTACAGAGGGGAGGGGAAGTTGAGTGCAGGTCATTTTCATGCTTCAACACAGCTTTTCAAACCAGCATATTTCATTTTGCTAGGAGGGGAAATTCACATTTGCTGACACCACTTCCCCAGTAAAGTGATGCTAAGATGGACAAAAAAAATTCTACACAGCCTTCTGACAAAGAAAAGCAAATTGTGTGTCAGGGAAAGAGTGAAGTTATGCAGCAAAACTCAGCAACACTAGAAAATAAAAAAATGTTCTTTCATGAGGACTTGAGCTTGACCTACATGGATGTGAGCCCAGGCATTCCAAAGAGTGAGGGCACTGGTTTGGGGTGTTATTACCCTTCTCCCGTTTTTATAAAAGCTGTTGAAACTGAATGTCTTAAGGATCTCTCTCCTTCACGGTCAGACTTGGTCCAAAATGAGCAATGTGTTCAGCAGTTGTGGGAGGGTAGGAATGGGAGACAACGGGACAGAAAAGTAGCACAGTTCAGGCTTCTATCCTTAGGAAACCTGGCTGAGACATCCACACATTTGGAGGAGCTTGTTGGGATTATGCTTTGTGGCCACTCCAGCACATTCAAGCAGCATGGCACAGAAAAAGATGCCTCAGTCTAGCTTTGGACCAGTAGAAAACAGATCAGCAGAATCCCTGCTCCATCTTTAGGAGGCTTTCCTTCTCAATTTTGTTTCCTTACTGCCCCCTCTCCTGCTACTTCGTATGTTACCTTTGGTCTTGGCTCTTTACCCTCTGCAGGAATGCACTTACACTGGGAGCCCCAGAGCTGAACCCCATACTCCAGGTGGGGTCTTACGAAAGTGGAGCAGAGGGGGAGAGTCACCTCCCTCGACCTGTTGGCCACACTTCTCTTGATGCAGCCTAGGACGTGAATGGTTTCCTAGGGTGCCAGCACACATTGGTGGCTCGTGTCCATCCAGCCTTTCATCCACCAGTATTCCCAAGTCCTCCTCTGCAGGGCTGCTCTCATGACATACCAGTGCGTACACGGAGCAGAACACCAGCACGTCGCTGGGTGAAGTTGCACTGCCGCAATGGCTGTACCGGTACAGCTACTGCTACCCAGGAAAGCGAACTGAGGACGTTGGCCGGTGTGCTTTTGGCCGAGGAGCTGCTGACCCCTTCACACACGCCATTCCCGACAGGTTTTGCCTACGCTGCGGCACGTGCCCTCCTAACCCCCCTTCAGGCTCGGTGAAGCCTGCCTGTCTGCCGACGGATCTAAGCCCTCCTCGGGACGTCCGCTCCCAGACCGACTTCCAGCCACTAACGGCCGCGCGTCGCGCCCCGCCCCCGGGAGGAGATAAAACTCCTCCCCGAGGCCCAGAGGCTCTGCGTGGGCAGGGCCAAGGCGGTGATGATGGCGGCGGCGTGGGTCTCGTCGCGGGCTGGGCTGCGCCTGAGGAGGTGGAGACTGTAAGTGACGCGAGCGCCGTGCGCGGGGGGCGGGACCAAGGGACCCCCGGCACAGGCAGTGGATGTGCCGTGGGTGCCGGTGTTCGGGGTGTCTGTGCCTACCTTCCCTCGACCCAGGCCGTGCCGCTCGGTCCAGGGGGGGTTAGCAGGGCTCGAGCGCCGGGTTTTTGGCGGCGGGGACCGGGCTGGGGTTTGTGGCGAGGACCCCCACAGCTGGAGTGGCTGGGGGCAGGTCGCCGCGTCGTCGCGGAGCTGGCGTGGGCCCAGCGGGTGAAGAGCCCCGGGAGGCCTGTGGGAGAGGCTGCGCGGCAGCGAGGGAGAAACAGCGGCTCCTTGGATGTGCCGCTTCCTTGCCTGGTTTTGCCGGGCAGCAGCCGGGAGAACTGGGCAGGGTCTAGTGCACAAGTCCTATGAGGACTAAGGGAACGGGTGGTTTAGCCTGGAGAAAAGGAGGCTTAAGGAAGACCTTAGTGCCTTCTACAACTACCTGAAAAGAGGTTGTAGCGAGGCGAGTGTTGGTCTCTTTTCTCAAGTAACAAGTGATAGGACAAGAGGAAACGCTCTCAAGTTGCACCGGGGAGGTTTAGATTGAGTATTAGGAAAAATTTCTGAACCTAAAGAGTTGTCAGTCATTGGAACAGGCTGTCCAGGGAAGTGGTGGAGTCACCATCCCTGGAGGTATTTAAAAGATGTGTAGACGTGGTGCCTAGAGAGGCAGTTTAGTGGGGTCATGGGTATGCTAAGTTAATGATTGGACTTGATGATTTTAAAGGTCTTTTCCAACCAAAATGGCTCCATGATTCTGTGAAACTCTCATGTGTAAGCCCCAGCCTTTCCTTCCTGCCCTTAGACAGCTGTCTGTCCTCACTCACTCTGTGCCTCCCTGTGAGGGGCTGTGGTAACATATCGCACTTGGGCACAAGGAATGTGAAAGCAGAAATTGTTTTCTTACCATAAAGTCGCCCTTGCCTGGTTGTCCACTTTGATACAGCTCCTGCACAGGCAGTGACCTGGGTCTTCCCTATTACGGTGCTGAGCCTCAACAAGCTGGCTCCTCATGGCCTCTATGCCTGATTGCCTGCAGGAAGAAAGCAGAGTGGGCCAGAGGGGCTGGATACACACCATGGGCTTTCCTGTTTTTAAGAGAATAGTGTGTTGCTTCCTCCACTGATAAGTCATCCCAGATGAAGTTGAGCATAGGTCATGATGTGGGCAGAATTGGGGCTGTCAGCATCCTTTCCCTTGGGCTTGGGGAGGCCCTTGTGAGTCAGGAGAGGTGGTGTGTTTCTGTGCCCCTGCTGCAGCAGTGACTGGACAAGGGAGGGTTATGTAGGCAATGTGCGTCCATTTGTAAAGGGACCAAGATCACCAGGCACTTTCCCACAGATGGCCAAATAGCTGTCAGGGCATGGACTTTAGGAAAAGCTCCACTGTAAATACCCATGCAGGTTAGTTTGCAGAATTGGGCACTGAATGGCAGGTTATATGTAAGACGAGGGCTCCACTTCCCCTTTCCCCTGGAGATGTGTGTGGTTTTGATGCCTAACTTTCTGCCTGCAGGTGTGCCTGCATATTACCTGCAGGCAGAGAATAACTCCTGCCAGAGTGATAGATTGTTGCATCTGTGCAAATTTAAGGGAGCACTTTTTCAACAGCACTTCTTGAAGGAGAGTAGATTTTTTTTTAGTACTGATATTAGGCAGGCAATCAAGTGTTAATTCATTTTAATATTTAAAGCTTTAAATTCTTACAGTCTGCTGAGACCATGATGTTGTAAATATTTTATAGTTGACTGACATAAGAGTATGCAGTCTATAATAACTGTAACAGATGTTACCTTAAACATGCAATATTGATGCTGGTGTTCTTGGGGGAACCTCAGAGACAGCTGGCCTGCATTGTGGTGTGCTAGAGGCAGTGGGAAGAGCCCATAACATCCACATTAGTCTTTCTCAGCCACACTAACAATGTCCTGCATAGCATCCAGTGTCATTTTTCAAGCCTGCCTCTTTCAGCTTACTTTTAAACCCTGTTTCTGGAGAAGATGCATGCATATCCATGTGCTTTTCACCCCCTCATTATCCCCCTGACCCTTGCACCTCATTGATATAGAATCATAAATGCTATTCTTTGCTATTTATGGTCTTGAGGAATTTTGAATATTTACACTGTGAAGAGTAGTCTACACAGCATGAGGTCAAGCAGATAATCATATGCATATGTGCACAGCACCTGTTCAGGGCTGGGAGAGGAGGCTGACCATGTGCCCAGGGTGAGGCTGCTCTCTTCCAGCAGTGGCCAGAAAGGACTTCCTTGGCTAGTGCTGCAACAGGATGCTGCTGAGTACCACAGCCCCTTCCCTTGACTACCAGGAGATGTGATGGCAACTGCCTGCTTCTTGTCATCAGTACTGCTGTGGAGCCTAAGAAGCCATTATACAAGTGGAAGACCCAGAATTTGGGGCATCCAAGTGGTCAGAGACAAGAGTAGAATGAAACATGAGGAGTCTTTGCTCATCTTTGAGCTGGGCAGCCATGTAGTTGTGTGCAGTGGGGAGAGAAAATACAGGGACCACTTCAAATGTCAGCAGTCAATGCACATATTGGGTGGGTTTAAATAGCAGCAACTTGGCATTTAGCAGGAGCTGGGAGGTGCCACTGAGTCTGGACCTTGGTAGCTGGGTCCCACGTTGCTCACTGCCACACTGTTGGGACCTGAATTACAGCAGGTACCTCTGATGTGGATAACTTCCTTTCACCTACTGCCATCCTCTCTTCACATGGGTGTTGCTATCCCTGCAAAACCACTGTGCGGTGCTGCCAGGAGAATGCCTGCCAAGTGTTTGTGTCATTAGTAGTCAGGCAAAACCTGTGGTACTCAGAGCTGGTTTTGCTTATTTAAGACGTTCCAGAGCCTTTTGGGCTTTCCTTCCCTGTGAAAGACTCTTGTTGTGTTGGAAAAAGTTTTAAAAAGCGTCCTTCCAGCTGTTTTTTAATAACTAATGCAGCTGTCCTTTCTGTTGTTGTCAGGAGCTTCAAATGTACTTTTTAAAAACAATGTTGCAGTAAAGCATTGACTATGGATACTTTCTTACTGACAGATCTTTGTCAAGTTTCTCTCGGTGATTAGGCTAAAAGAGAAGAGCATTACACATGTGTGATCACCTGTTTACCCTTAAGTAGCCAAGCACACTTCTGCCTCATCTGTGTATAAGAAGCTTTTTTATGTGTATTTTTTTTAGGTAGCGTATTCCAGGGAGATCTATGCCCACATGCCCATGCTAAATCAATCAAAAGGAGCATTGCTAAGCTCACATCTTGGTGGAGTGCTGCTGAGTGTGGAATACACAGTGTGGACACATGGAATGTGTTGTGCCAAGGGTGTAGACACCAGCATGCCTGCTAGGAACAAAGAGAAGAGTAGTAACCCTGTGTCAGAGCTTGTTTAGGCATTGCATCTCTGTCATCTAAGATTTCAAGCAGTGGGAGTTTCTTCTCTCGTCTCCAGTTGCACCCAGGAATCCACTACTGCTCTTGTCTTGTGTTTGACGCTCCAAGTTTGTGTCTACTTGGCGCGTTAGTGATGATGCTGTTTTTCATGAATTGGACACTGGAGGGTGCTCATGCAATGGGAGCCAAACTGTTCTGGCAAATTAAAAGATTCCCCTTTGTTAGTTGTGAAATAGTTTTATTCTTTGTTGAAACACATAAATGAAAAATGAATCGTGGTCCTTACTGGTAGCTGATCCTGCTCGGCATGTGTAGAGCTATAACCAAGTATATCAATAAAGCGTTAGGTCTGTGAGGGATTTCTTTTCTGAACCTCAATCCAAAAAAAAATCACTCATTTTATGTTCTACACATTTTTAAGTGGTTTTTGAGATTATGGCCTTGGGGTGAAATTCATTTGAAAGTGTGACTTTCAAGTGATAAAAACACTTTATCTGGTGGAACTGTTGAGCCGTATCTGCAGAATCTGCTTTTCTCCAAGGTCACTTTGATTCACCTAGACTAATGTTGTGGAGTTGCTGGCGAGGTGAGAACCTCATAGTGGCTCACACCAAGGAGGGAGGGGACACCTGGAACACAGTGGATTGAGTCCCCAGTGTTGCAATCCAATCTCTGGGGATAGACCTGATGGAGTCTTGGTTTACTTTGCAACCACCATCACTAGGCCACATGTGAGGGGCTGTGCAAGATGGGGCCTTTCATCAGCTATCACTGCTAGGTCAGGCAAAGCATGTTACAGAGCTGAGCTGTAGCTCTATACTTGGAATTAAGGGCTGTGAAGCTACTGCCTGAGCCAGTTCTCATCCTGGCAGCAGCAGAGATATGATGCAGGCTAATTAACTCTAATGAGAAGCAGAGTGCAAAGCTGAGTGTGTCCAGCTAATCACTGCCGGCACCCTTAGTCTGCTTAAAGCTGATGCAGTCCTGGACAGTCCTGTACATGCCTTTGCAGACCCTGTAGCCAAATGAAAGCTGGTATTCATCAAATGTGTGAGCAAATCAGGATTGGGTACAAATACACTTTCCTTAGATGTCTTTCTTGTTCATTATGAGTGGCAAATGAGTAACTCCTGTGTCTCATTCCCCTTTGCAAATGAATTGGGCTGTCTCCTTCTGGAAGACATTGTTGCCTTGCTACATTCTGTTAGTCAGGTTTTGTTCCCTCCGAGCTGTTGCAGTTCTAACTTACATATGACTTGTTGTTTTGAGAATGCACATAATTTTTTCTCCAAATTCCTGCTTGAGCTGAAGATGTATATAAGCATGGAGAAAGAGCCTGTGGATAAGGAAACCAGAATCACCTGCCATCCTGTTCTGGTACCAGCTGAGACCTACTGTTCACCTTGCCAAGTTGCTTGGCAGCAGCAACATATTTGGCAGAAAGTTTGCACTTCTTTTGCAAAAAGAATTTTAGTAGCTTACCAGAATAGAGTTATAAAGGGATATGAGCAGAAAAGCTATTTAAAACCATTTTTATAAGTAGTGGTACCAAACACTCAGCTTAAGAGGAGATAATGTGGTCCAAACACGGGGGAAAAAAAAGATCTGTCTGGCAGTGTGTTCATTTTGTTAACCAGCTTTTAAGAGAAGACCGCTTCTTCCATAGCACCTCCATGCTTATGAGCAGGGAGCCAGGGTACACCTGGAGTCATTTCAAGAACTGACTTGCTAACTATGGTGCCAAAAGGATTTGCAGTTGTGCATTTTATGTAGACTGTGTCCTAATTTATCCCGGGAGACCTTTCTCCAGGAGAGAAGGAAGGTTAACAGACCTTTCACCGAACCTACTTGATTGTGTTGAGTTTAAATGCTGCCAACTGTGGGATGCTGTCTTGAGGCCCAACACCACCCCTGCTCTGTAGCCCTGCATGGGAAAGGAGGTTGCTTTTTCCCTTGGGGGATGCTTGGTGCCTTCCAGCATTGAGCCTTCACAGGCTTGTGCTGTATTTCTCGGTGACTCATAAAGGCTGAGTGAGTTGGGTTTTAATGCCTTTGGGGGAGATTGGGCTACTGTACTTGAAATCTCTTCTTTCAAGAGTCATTCTGGAAGGTAAAAGCCCCTTGATGCTAAGAGTTCTGTAGAGTTTCTGCTGATGAACCCCAGTGTGATACTTGCTCCTGTCCTTGCTTATGAGGTGGGCTCCTGGTGGTGATCTCTACTGGACGCCTTTCACATGCAGCTTTGAGGCTCCTTGTTTGGAAAGGAGAAATACTTGATTTGTCCTTATTTTGTCATCCAGACTGTGCATGGAGGTGTTTCTTCAGTTGCTGCCCTTTTCACATTTCCCTCTCCCACCCTGCAAGGCTGTGGAGCACAGCAGGTCTGCAGAACTTCAATTGCAAGTGAGTCTGGAGGTCACCTGCATGGTTAGTGAGCCACTGGGTGTTGAACAAATCCCCTTTGTAATTTTTCCCTTATTTTCTCGTTGGTGCTGCATTTGCTTCTCAGGTCTCCCTGTGCTCTTTAAATCTTCTAGCATCATTGGTGTAAATAGGATTTGCCTGTCCCTGTGAAACAGGCATTGCTGTGGCTGTCTACTTGCCTTCTCCAGCCCTTTGTGGGCCAGGCTTGGCCAGTTGTCGTGGGCTGAGTGGCCAAACTTGCATTCTTGTCTGCCATTTTAATTAAAAATGGTTGGCATCAAGGGCTCTGCAGTGATGAAAGGGAAATGATGAAACTTTGAAGAATTTGGAGCATAAAGCTGATCTCTAAATTTTAATGTACTCATTGCACTTAAACAGTTGATACATTTTATTATTGAGCTTTCAGGTGACCTAATTTCCCCTAGTACTGTACATTTAGCTTTATACATCTGCACCTAATTTGTAAAAAAGGACTTAATGAGAAACTTCAAACAGTTTAAATGTCAATTACAAAGAAAGAGAGGTTTTAAAGTTCCAGTAATCTGTCCATATTGGTCATCGAAACATGATCCCAGGTGGATGTTAATTCAAGACAGATGGCATTCCAAAGGCACAATTACAAAGAGCTTATATATTTTCAACACTAACAAGCTGTCACACTATGTTGCAGCTACACTTCCAATACTGTATAACTACAATTGCTGCTTTATGTGCTGTGGACTTGATAGTAAAGGGGCTTGACTCCTCACTCTTGATACTGTCAGTGGGATTTGGGCGGGGGGTGAACGGGAGAGCAGGGTTAGTTGCTATGAATGTCTTTCATTTGTTCTATCTGTTGGGTTGAGGGGTGTGTTTGTTTTTATGTGTAAGTTGGTGAAATGCTTTCCAAAGAAAAGGAGGAGAGATGTTAAATATGGGCATAACAAGACTAGCTCATCACATACATATTTCTATTTCATGGCAACATTAACTTATTGGCTGCTAGGGAATAGCTGTGATGATTCTTGAAACACCCAGCATCCTGGATGTTTTCAGTTAAAAACTCATCTGAAAGCCTTTGGAGTAACAGACGTGTTTGAAGGGATTGATGGTGATTTGGCTTGTGGTGGTGTAAATGGGCAGCAGCTCATCTGCAGCCAGGCAGGAGCATTACACCCTGTGCAAAGGGCAATTTAAATTATTTTTCCAGTTTCTGAAAGTATTCTTAGCTAAGAGGCAGAAGTGTAGTGGCTGGGACCAAGCAAAGTCAAGGTAGAACTTCCATTAGACTGAAGCATCGACATGGGATGTAGCTGATCTAATTGAAGATGTCCCTGCTCAATGCAGAGGGGTTGGACTAAATGACCTTTTAAAGGTTCCTTTCAACCCAAAGCATTGTAAGAGCCTATGTGGTAGATAGCAAGGTTTATTGTAGAAGGATGTTTGGTATCTAGTTAGTAGTTGAAGTGAGCAGTGATCTGTGTAACTAAATTATGAAAGGTAATTGGGCATAATTTCCACTGGTTATTTTTTTGTTTCTTGAGACCAGGTCACAAAAAAGCAAGGTTTGCATGTCTATGACTAGACAGTGTTTTATAGGCTTTAAAAATTCTGTGCTGTTAGGAGCAAGGATTCATAATGCTCTGCAGGAAGGTTTAAGCTCCTATGGGCATGTGTATCTTCTAAAGAGATACTGAGAATGAAGAGCTTACACTTTGCTAACTTATTTACCTTTGGCTGGAAATAGGAGAAGAAAACAGAAAGGCAAAGGTGGGAATTAAATGGTGAAGTTGTGCTCTTTAATTTTTGTTTGTCATTAATGAATGTTGTAAATGTGGTGTTTGAAAGCAACTTACCCAGCTTCCTTTCTGGAGGAGATGCAAGTGCTATTTGAAATATTCAGCTCACCAACAAGTGAATTGGACTCCTGAGCCATGCTTGAAACAAAATGCCAATTTTACCTACAGTTTTACTAGGTTATCTGGTTTATGCAGTGTCATTTGAATGGCTTCAAGTAATTGTTTTTAGCAGAAAAAGGATTGAAACAAAAATTAAAAACAACCTAAAGCTCATTAGCACTGTTTGACATGACATGAATTGTTAAATCTTTCGATAAATGCAGAAGTAATTTGTAACAAAATCCTTTATTTTTTTGAAAAGTCTGAATTTTGTTCAGACTGCTGAGAGACACTGTTTCGAAATGTCAGGTGTTATTACCAGAACAGCAGAACCACCAATTCATGTTTTAATTAAATATTATGTATAATTCTTGAGTGTCACATGCACTTAGTGGTAAGTGAATACAATTAGGTAGAAAACAAAAGACAATAAATAAATGTTTAGATAGAATTTTTTTAACTTACTTGGTTTTAATCTAAATTTGATGCTACTGTCTGTTGCTCTTGCATGGTTTCCCCTCAGATTTTCCCAGTGCTTATAGGGGTAATGTACTGTAGTCTCTTTATTTAGATCAGGCTTCACTTTGAGAGTTAACTAATTGTTCAAGACCAAGTGGGAAACTTTCTTGCACCTGGTAAATTAGGAGAGCAAAAGCAAGAGACATGTCCGCATCCTTTCCCTGGTGGTTCTTCACCTGTGGATTTGAACTGCAGTGGTAATAAAAGTTTTGTGGACCTGATTTTATGTGAGATCATTAAGCGACAGGAGAATTCAGGACTAGCTGCCCTTCATAATTCAAGACACTGAAAGGTGCCATTTATAAGCTTAAAGTGCCTGCAGGAAGGCAAAACAGGCTTGTAAAACCTCCACTCCAAACCCTGAAAGGGAACCAGTTTGTACTGCTGCTTGCAGCCTTGGAGTGGCAAAATTGCAAAAATGGTGGGGTTTGGGTTTTAAAAAATGGAAAAACACCTGCCTTTAATAGTTAATGTAATATCCTGGGTTTTCACACTTCTTGTGTTGATAACTTTTGTCCAAAAAATCCCCCAAAACCAAAAACCCAACAAATAAACCCCAAAACCCAAAGCAAAACATCCTAGGCAATAGTGCCAATAAAAACCTTATCAGTTGTATTGCCCAGCTGTTGGGCTTACTTTTTCCTACTATGGCCCACTGTTTTGCTGAGCTGCTAATTTGGCTATAAAATAGGGTTTTTTCTGACTTCTTAATAATTTTTTGCAACTGGTGACCTTTGCCCATTACGTGGGCCAGACATTTTGTAGGGAGACCTCTTGCCTCCTTATTGCTTGAGGAGGAGTAGCAGCATGCACAACACTTAAAATGAAGAAAGGTCTTCAACTAAGTGGGTGATCTGCCAGCATACCCAGTCTTTATAAAACTGATTGTTACAGCCCTAAACAGGGGATGTTATCTGCTAAATTCATAATGTGCTGCAGCTTTATGGACCTAGAGAGCCTGAAAGGTAGTATAGTGGCAGCCCAATGAAACATTGGGTCCAGAATTTGTTCTCAGCAGGTACTGCTTGCCCTACGTACTCCCCTGTTACTCTTCAAATGAGAGTTGGAACAATAATTAAGTTCCTGACCAAAATGTAGCAATTGCTACCTGGAAATGAGGCATTTGTCTGTAATCTTAAGCCGCTGGGGCTGAACTCTTCTAGTACTGCCAACATGAGCCAACATGGCCTTATTGATGTCCTGTGACTGGAGTTACTTGGGTGCCAGTTTGCACCATCAAAGCCTAAATTCTAGTGAGGATGAGCTGACTTCACATGGAGTCTGCCTGCAGCCTCTTTGCTTTATTAATCTGTATGGGTTAAATACCTGTGTGTTTCTGCACACTGATTCCAGCAGCAACTGGCTATCTGGTGTGATATCCAAACTATCATTCCTCTGCACGTCAATCACATAGGACCAGAGAAGCTGCTGCAGGTCAGAAGTGTATTGGTATTATTCCACTTTCTGACACTGCTTATGTTACCTGGATTGATGTGCTTGGGTCCCCAAACACTGCACTGAGCTTACTATGACCCCAGGGCTTTTGCAGAGTCAACTGCAAGACCCAAACCTTTATATCCACTATTAAAAGGTAGTTACGTGACTGTTCATGTTAAAGCCAGGTGCTTTGTTGCCTGTGGATATGCAGATACTTGATGAAATTTGTTTATTTTATTTTCTTTATGGTCAACATGTGATAAACATACCAGTGTACCTTACTCCTTGCAAATGGTCTGGTTGCTTTCAGCAGCAACTTGGATTTCTGTGGGAGCACCAGGGTCAAGGTTTTCTAGCTCTCTATAGGGATGTGTCCTTGGCAGCATTCTTGCTGCTTCTGTGTTTCCTTTGTGAAGGACCTACTATTTCTAGGTGGCATGTCATCAATATGTTTTTAATGGCATTTTTTGTTATTTCTCATTTAAGTTCTCTACTTTGTAGTCTATTTCTGGGTTTTGTGGGTTGGTTGATTTGGGCATGAATACATACTTCGCAGGCTTATTGGGTTAAACATTCACCTTTTTTTGTTAAATGTATAGCAATCCTAAAGCACTGAAGGTGCCCTCAGTTTACCATTACCAAATAGTGATTTCAGCATACTGGAAGCATAAAATCTGTTTTCTTACTAACTGTTTCTTTGGGAAGTGGATAAATTTGAAAACCATTTAACAGTTGTGGTTTTTTCCTTTCCTGTTAAACTAAGCTACTGAGGAAATCTTCCTAATGCTACATGCTGCAATATGTCAGAAACACTGGTGATGTTATAGTTGCATCATTATCTAAAGGAAAAATTGAGTGTGGGTTTGAAGTCGACAAGTGATGAAAGTAGCCCTGAGGTTGTCAATTAGAAAGCCAAGGCCTGGAATTGATAAGTTAATAGCCAGTTCCCTTCTCACCCCCTCACTTTGCTGCCTGCTCCCACCTCACCCCACATGAGATTTACTGCTCAGAACAGAAAGAAACGATTCCTGTTGGTTTGTGTCCCAAAATTTATCTCACTAATGTGATTCACTTGTAATTCTTGGCAGGTTGCAATGTTCGTATTATGGGCAGATAGTTAAACAAGGAGAAATGAGATGCAGCTGATAGAAAATACAATCTCAGAATTATTCACCTTTTTTTGTCTTTTTTTCCCTATTTATTTTTTTGTGTAGTTGTTGAACCATTAACACTGCTGTTTCAGACTGTCCTCCTGCAGTACACACAGCAAACTTAGCAGCAGTGTGTAATTTAACTTCTACCTTATGTTTGCAGGTTTTAAAACCTGAAGTTTAATGGCAGGCAGTTGGAACCCGTGTGGTCCTGTTAAAGATGAAGAGCAATGTGCAGCTTTTCTGTGAAGGGAGATACTGGTTATAATATAATACATAGTGTTTCTATTTTGCTTGGGCAGGAGAGAACTAGCATATTGCCATTTCTCCTAAAGAACACATGGGCTTAGATAAATAGGTAAATTATGGAAAATGACAAACAAGTTTTATTCAGCTTTTAATCATTCTTGGTGTTGTGAGAACAACGGTAACCTAACAAAAAGAGCTTTAAAGTAGTATTAGAAGTAGACTATAATTGAAACAGGCATTGTGCAAAGCAAGCCTGTAATTCATCTTCAGATTTTGAGAACTTTGTGCACTATGAGTTTTTAGGACTTGTAAAAAGTTGTAGATAAGCACCCCCTCTGCAGTCTGATACTTTCTAACTTTAACAAAAAATAAGTGAACTTTTAACCCTATAAGCCCACACAGCATGCATTCATACATAAAGCCTAAATGAATGTAAATGTTTCCATGGCCCAGCTGCTTCAGTGACAATGGAAATTCAAGATCTTTTCCACATAGCCCTGTCTCAATCTAGAGCAGATGAGTAATAATCATGAGTATAAGAAGGCAGTTTAATTTGTAAGTATATTCAGGTTTTTGACCCTTCCGATGGCTTCACCATAACCAGCAAACATCTGTTGAATAATAAAACAATTACAGTTGCTACTTACCTGCCGTAATCAAATGAAGCAGAGCTCTGAGCATGGGCCACTGCTCTCAAGTCCTTCTCTTCTCCAGCCAGATTTGAAAACGTGAGGTAACTCTTACTCTAGCTTAATTCATAAGAAAAGAGACACAACACTGTATTGAACAGTTTTGTGTTGGGTGGTGCTCTCTCCACCTGATGTGCTAGCTGTGCCCAAGATCCATGCAGCAAAGCTTTTCCTGGTGCTTCATGGGAGGCTCAGTGCAGAAGAGGTAGTACATGATTTTCCAAAAGTATGTGTTCCTTCTGTGTGGTACTTGACTTACTTCTTGAGATTGATGTCTCATAGTACCCATGAATAATGAAAATATACAGTGCAGTTTTTAATGAGAAGTTTTGTTTTCTTACGTGTTATGACTTGGGTGTTTGTAGTGCTACAGGATAACCTCTCTTGCAACAGGCCACTGCAGGAGGTTATCTCAAAATGGAGGAAGAACTTTGTATCTGTTTTAGCCTGACCTGTTCAGGTATGAAACCTATGGAATGTGTAATTCTAGGGTTTCCTCCTAAGTTGGCCCTTTCCTTGGATTGCAGTTTTGTCTTTGCAGGAATCTTCTGTATTTTTGTGTTTTGAATGAGATTCTGAAAGTTAATGGTGATGAGTTAGCAAAGTTTGTCTTGCAGGGGGATAGTCATCTCTTTCTGGACTTTTCATCTCTTAAACTGTTTCCCATGCTTTTGTATCCCTGTCAGCGCAGCAGAGCTGTTGTGCAAGGTACATTCACGTGTTGTATGGAAACTGGTCAGCCAAATTTTGGTGGAGCCAGTCACTTCTCTGCAAAAAGTAGACTAATGCCAAAAATCTCCATCTCTTCCAGTGGTTTCCTGCAGGATGTTCTCTGCTCTTCTGGGTTTCCCCCCTCCCCTTTTGTTTTTCCCTTGGTTAACTGCATTTTCTCATTCATGGTACTCTTTCAGTCTAAGAGTCTCTCTCTTGCCATGTGTTTCTTTACTTTTGTCATGCCTTAAGTACATAAACATCCTCAGTGCAGATGAAAATTTGACTTGTGTGCTCTATGCACACCAGTTTAGTTACTTCCATACTTCCACGGCACATGAAGCACGGGAGTGCTAAACCTTGCCTATCCTAGGTTTAATGTCAGACACATGCTATTGGCAGGTTGTCATCTCACAGGAACTCAGTATTTATGTTCCTGAACAATATAAACCAGAAAATGAATATGCTATCAAAGGGCTGCATTTCTTAGAACAGCTGTGGGGTTTTTTATTAGCTCCTTTGACCACTTTTGCCTGGAAAACACAACTGACAAATGGTAGAATCTAAGAAAGAAAAGACATGATTGCTTAGGGATTATATTGTCATCTGTGATTGTAAAAAATCACATTCATTATGCAACGGTAAAGGCAAAATTGAATGGTTTCAAAACAAATGTAAACTTCTGGAGGAAAACCAGCAGCAGTTTGCATGTTTCTGGTACTGTAGACCTCAAAGATGTTTGGAGGCCTTGACTTCAGAGACTGAAATATTCACCCCCTCCCTGATTCATCCGTTGTAATGCATGACAGGGTCTGCCATGTGGAGGCATTCCTCCATTAAAAAAAATAATTCTGGAACAAAATGACAAGCAAAGAGCTGAACCCTGAGTTAATGAGATGGTTAAAATGTATTGATCAGGAAATAAATAACAAAATTATTTTCCAAAATTTATGCAGAGTGTACTTCTTCTTTAAAATACAGCTATAAAAATTATGCCAAGGCCTAAGCTTCCTGCAATATGCTTAAATTGTAAAAAATAACTAACAAAATAAAAGCAATACTTCCATGTTGTGAGTCAGACCATTCACCCGATGAAAGTTGCTGCCTCAACTCTGGAAATCGAAAGTACTGAGTTGGCTTTTGAGATCATCAGTCTCTTCTGCAAGTACCAAGAGAATATTTTCTTCAATATATTCAATTAAGTCAGTTAAATGACTAATTTAGTCAAACTTGACCAATTGGGAATTGGGAAAAAAAAAAAAAGGCAGAAAAGCTTGTTCTTTTCTATCAGTGTGAACAAAAGCGAATTATAAGAGGATTAGATTTTGCTAATACTACAATATTGAAGTATATTATGACCAAATACTGGATTGGTGCTAATTCTAGCTAATATAAAGTTATTTTAACTGGTCAGTTCTTAAACTAAATCACAGTTTTCTGTAGGAGTCGAGCCTCTGAGGCAGTGCTATGCAACTGATAAACCATCTCACTACATTTTAAGTTGTATTCCAGTTTCTATCCAAAGAAACATATATCATAAGTAAACACAAAGGAATCAGCTAGTAAATAAGAGTTGTGCCATACATTATTTTCTAACAAAACCAGCAAAATTAATCTGAAAAAAATGTATAATGAGGTATAGAGAAGCTTAAATATATATCAGTGCAGCTACTCTGTCCTTCTGGCTAGCAATAAGAAGTGCCAAATTTAGTGTAAAAGCTATATTTAGTTACAAAGCAACATACTTTAGTGGTTGCAAACTGAGAATTAACCTTTCTTCAAGAAAATGACTAAAATGTTTAAATGAGAAAACAAGATTCAAATTATTTAACTCAAGGTTTCCCACTTGGTAGTTTAACTCATTATTTTAAAACATGTGGCTTAAAAGATTTCATCCTGCTGAAGGTCAACGATAACTGAGGTAACTGCAAGTGAACACAAATGCAAGTGCAAACTTGACATAAGGATCCAGAAATTCAGCCAAGAATGTGATGTCAAGAAAGTATGAGGATAAAATTTTCAATCCTGTCCATAAACGTTCGGTATAAGGGACATCCCACAATGAAATTTAATTGCCTTGTCTGCTGATAGGATCACAAGCAAAACATTGCTTCCAGCACCAGCAGAACAAGATGCAGAGGGCAAGGTGGAGAGTGGTCATCACACATGTGCTGCAAAGATGCCAAGTCCTACTGCTGTTGGTTCTTGGTGTCTCAAAGTTTGAGACAGATATTGTCATGGTTTTTCTCCATCTGCTGGTTGCATCAGAAGTTAGTCCTGTAAATGCTATTTCATAACTTTTAATGAGATTGCTTTGAAAAAACGTTGCTTTCCTTGCTGACTATTTCAGAGATCAATCTGGCAACAGTTAGGCTGCCCATTGTTTATATCTGTTCCCTTATAAAGGCAGTTTGTAGTTGAGCTTGAGTTTCCAAGAGGTGCTCCTTCTCTAGTAGCTTACTTGACAGCATGGCTGGCCCTTCCTTGCCTCCTAGCTGGGATGAATGACCAAGGCAATAGAGATGAGTGCTTTGTGCAGTGCTGTTGGACTGAGTAGCAAATCTCAGGGTTCTCCTGTGCTGTGCTATTTGTGCACCCACTGCTGTGTGCCTGGCTCCATCTTGCTGGTTATCTTCTTCAGGTTTTAGTTTCTCATGAACATGGGTTCCTCATATCCAGTACATGATGTTGTCCATAAGCCAGCTGCATAACTTAGAAGTAGCCTATTAGTAGAGAGAGAATTTATGGCTGGAATCTTGCTGGGTATGATGGCCTGTTTCCCCAACTCCTGCTCTTCACCGTGGTTATTTCCCAGCGTAGCCCTGTATGTTTTGTCCATATGTCCTGAGCCTCTGGGAGCTTTCTGCTAATTGCTTCTCTCATTGATGAGTCCAGAGGAGGATTCTTCTTAACTGGCCACTGACGCCACTGCTTGCTGCCAGAGGCATGGGGATGTAGTAATGAGGGGTGTATAACAGCTGAGAAACCTAAAACTATTAACATGAACAGCCTATAGGTGCAGCCAAGCCTTCATTCCTCTCCATGTGATCTGCCACCCTCCATGTCAGGCTACATGGTCTGCAGTCCTGCTTGGGTGTCCACCATGAGAACGATGAGGCTTTGTGTTTACTGAACAATAACACTAGTGTAAAGGATGATGGGGTAAAGGCTGCCTGTTACCTGCTCTTTGTGTCTGCCTAGGGTTCAGATTTTTTTAGTATCTTATTTCTTTGTTTTCCTTTGCAAGTAAAAATCCAGGTTTTGCCATATCTCCTTCACATGCATCCACCATGAAAGTTTATCATAGTATAAAGGTTTTTCCAGACCAATTTTCAGGACAACATGGACTTTTTTTTCTTTTTCCTGTGGTGTTTCTAAAATTGGCAGAAGAACAACTTCTTTTTAAGCCTGCATGTGCTGCAAGAAGTATTTCAAAATAAAGAAATTAAAAAAAATATCTTTAAGCATGTTTAATGCTTGTATAAGGTGCCAGATTTTAATTACAGTTGGCATTTATAAGCGTGGTGCTGGCAATGGCAACCATATTGCTGAAAAAAGGCATAAATTTTGACACTGGCAATATGGGAACCCAGCATATGAGACTGTAAACCTCATTGCTTTCTGTCTTAATATATTGGTTTAAGGAAAGAACATTTAACAGTTAATATTTAAATAGAATGTTTAAGGTTTGATAGAAAGTTGTTCTAATTTCAAACTACTTAGTAATTTAGGTCCTATCAAAGATTGGCTTAGGTAATAGCTTTCTATTAGAGAGCATTTAAATAAGCATGCTTAAAGTAGGGAAAATAAGATGCTTCATTACAAGAAATGAGGTTGGCATCTACCAGGTTTTCTATTAAGTTCCAGGTCACAGACAAATAAAGGAAGTATGTTAAGAAAAAAACCCTTTTTAAAAATAATTAGGGAGATGTCTGTTTTGTTCACCAGATGGAAAATCAGTAGTTGTGGGTGGTCTGTGCTGGATGGGGCATCTCACAATTGGCAGAACTATGCCTTTAACTTTTAAAGTCCTGGGACAAAATGTGAAAGTAATTGACTGTTCAGAATGTTCTCTCTTTTTGGATACTTAGCATGCTTTTAAAACTGAGATTTGGTGAGTTTCTGACTTTTTTTTTTTCCCTAAGAATGCTCAAGCTGTTGTGTCTAGTATTAGACCAATTGGATATATTTTTGGTAGCTGTTTTGTGGGGCTGTTGTCTTTTGTGCTTGCTCCTGTGTATGCCTGGACTTGCATGTGCACAAATGAATTGCTACAACTTAACAATTCTTCATTAGCATGTTGTGCACATGGTTTTCATAATATTGTCAGTGTTTACCATGTTCAGAGTGTACATAAACTGTTGGTTAGCATCATGTTTCTTTCCTCTAGTCTGCTTTTGTTTAAGGTGTTTAAATATATCAGTTTGCCTACATGCTGAAGAAAACAAAGTTGCAACCTATTTTCACAAGCCACAAATTCCTGTTTTAAAATAATGCAAGAGTTTGCCAAAGTATTTTAGATCTGTAGGATTTGGGTTTTTAAAAAAAGAATTAATAAATCCAAATGTGCATGTGTGGATAGTATGTGTACACATGCATATTAAATACACATTTAAGAATGCATTAGAATCTTCTTGGTGCAGTTTGTAACTTTGCTCACCCTTCCAGGACTGATGCTTTCGAATTGCCAGATTAATTTGATAAAACAGTATTTTGAATGTGGAAGAAGAGTCAGAAAATGTTTGTATTCATGTTAAAGATGAGATTTTATTGTCTGAACCATGGTAAGAATGTGTGCTGTTCAGCAGTGACCTCGGAAAGAATGAGGTAGAACCCATTTATGGCATAGGAGGCAATTGCTTTATATTTACCTTACTTTACAGACAATTTTTTTCCAGTTATCTATATGAATGGTCACAAAGAATTGTATGCATGTGTTATATCTATATTGTAGCCTGTGTTAAACTGATCTCCACACTTATGTTGAAGCATTCTTGAAGATAAGTGAGGCACTCAACTTAGTGCCTTCTTTGTAAAATCCCTTTTGCTATGCATGACATGTACTCAGTATTTTTTTCCTTGCAGTAATTTATAAAGCTTTTTTCTGTCCATGAATCTCCTTCCAAGAAAACACATACAGCCTAATAACACTCGCCTTGAGAACTGTGCATTGCCTCCACTACAAAGCCGTGTTTTCATTGAAGAGATAATTACAATATGGTTTAATGTTCTTGTCAACCCTGAAACACTGTCCCTAAAGAGTGCTATTCTGGAGGATGTCTTTTTGAAGAGAGTTGAATGTAGCTAAGAAAACATATGTATAGCCACACACTTTTCTGATTAAACCAAGACACATTTTTTAATACAATGTGTTCTCTGAGAAGAATTATAAATTTTCTAAGGTGTTAATTTAGATCTGTGTCTTCCTCCAGATTGCACTGTTCAAAATACAGAAAGTTTGCTTGGATTTATTTATTTTGCTTTCTTCCCCCCATCCCAAATAAATCCTTTATAGACTTCAAATCTATACAAGGACTCAATAATTAAAATGCTTTTAATGTGCTTTGAGGCACAGACTTCAAATGAGTAAAAAAGCCCAAACTGGAACACAAATGGTTCTTCCTAGGCAACAAACACACTTGGCTGTTGATATGCTGTAATTTTCTGCTTTACTTAGTAAAAACAGCAATTACTTATTTGTTCCATACCCCCTCAGCACAGATGCTACTCAGTCTGTCCATTTTCTGAGTGCCGAGCAGGCTGCGTGCGCGCGTGAGCGAGGATGCGGGTGCATGTGTTCGACCGCGATGCAAGTCAAGTTTTCCTGGTCCATGCTGTACTGTTACCAGCATTTATTTGCCACTGCTGTCGGTTTCCCACCAGCCCAAGACAATGGTGTGCTGGAAGCGGCTGTGGCTGTGGAAGTCTGCCTTAGCAGTCTCTCCTGCCGGTGGCAAACATTTCCAGGTGCAGCTTTGCAAAGCATTGAGCTGACCTTACAAACCAGTGAGAGGACAGATAAAAGCTGGATGGTCACACTGGTTAAGGTTGCAGCTCGGTCGAACAAATCTTTAATGTCGCTTTTGCTGTATTGTCTTTCGTGGTGGTCTGGTGGTTGTGAACAGTGTCTGCTGCTTGCTAAAAGCTGTGTAGTCTGAAGCAAAAAGCTTTTGAGGGAAATGGAATTGCAGGCTGCCTGGAAGCAATGCAAAATTCCCCCTGTCTTCAGGCTGTCTGGGATTTTCCCCTTGGGTTTCAAAGCCCAGTTAAAGGCTGTTAAATAAGAAAACTGCAGTTATCTGCCACACCATAAAAAACCCATATGACAAAAAAAAAAAGCCCTGAAACCTAAGGATGACACAACTCTGTCAGTGCTCATAGAGCAAGTGCAAGAGATCATAGACAAGGAATTGCATGGCTCAGCACAAGGCAACCTGACTGCTGAATCATGTGCTTGGGATCTTGAATTTGTTTTTAAGAGCCACAGTTAAATGAGGTGTGTAAACAGATATGTTAATTAATTGAAAAGCATTTTATTAAGTATCGCATTAGTTTAATTCTGAAGTGGTAGTACAAATGAAGCGCAATACCTGACCAAAGTGTATAATTTGAATGTTCATTACAGTCATATCATTTGCAACTAATTTACTTGGCCTAAAGTCAGGGGAATTATTAGGCGTTTTTTCTTCTCTGAAGAGGAATTACAAAGTAAGGCCTTAAGTTTGTATTGTAAATAATCTCTCTAGAGAAACTTTTCACTGTAAAAACTTCCTCATCAGGCAAGTATTAAAGCATCTCTGGTGCTTCACAGTTTAAAAATATCCTTGAGATTCTTCCCCTCAGGTTTATATAGTCAAGCTAGGTAGCCACTGTTCATAGAACAAGCAAGCGTCTCTGGCAGAATTAACATTTTAAAGTCATGTCCAAAGTGTTTTGGTACCCCTACAATTTTCCTTTTATTTTGTAATGGAGGGAATAATAGTATAAAAATACAAAATATGAGTTAATAAATGTAGATGCTAAATGGCATGAAAAGAAATGAGAAATGCCAGTTTCCCATTGCCCCTTCTTTTCATATCTTTTAGTTTATTTACTACAAATGCTATTTTTAGAGTTAGTTTTCATTTAACAAGATACTCTGCGTTTGTACCTGGTTGTTTAATGCAACACAGCACCCAACATTTTGATGGGTATTTTTAATGCAAATCTTGGGTTAGAGGTTGGTTTGTGGTTTGTTTTTTTTTGTTGTTGTTTTTTTTTCCTTACACTATGCCTTTTCTTTATTTGAATAAATAACTGGTGGGATTAAATACCTTACAAAAACACAAATAGGACTTTAGTTTTGTAATTATATTTCCTCATCTTTTTCTGGCAATATATTTAGCATTTTTATCTTGGCTGTGATGACATCGCATATAAATCCATTGCCACATTAGATGCTGCTGTGATCACAGCTAAGGCTCAGTGATCTCTGTCTGACAGACAAGTATATTTGCTGTTGTGTGTCCTCACAAATTTCCCTCTCTGAGAAAGACTGTTTGGAGGGAGACTTCTAGATGACCCATTTTGTGCAGTCCTGCCACTGTCCATAGGTGTTCTTGCCAAGGCAAATGTTCCTGCTCTGCTCTTAACACATCTTTAATATTCCACTCTCCTTTTCCATGTAATTTTGCAGATAAGGAATTAAGTTCTAAACAACCTGCATTTATTTAAAGCCAAGTTGATTTTTAACATCTAGTCTTTTTGAAGGCCCTTGATTTCCAGCTTTCTCATCTAAATGTTGAGATGGAGAGAGCAACTGCATGGAAGCTGCGTTGTTGTATGTTGATCTTGTATAAGTGAGTAAATGCTCTGATCTCAATTCCTCTAGAAACTCCCATTGGTTGTATATTCATAGAATCATTGAATGGTTTAGGCTGGAAGCAACCTTAAAGATCAGCAAGTTCTGACTGGTTTAGGTTGGAAGCAACCTTAAAAATCGAATAGTTCCAACCTCTCTGACATGGTCAGGGACACCTTCCACAGACCAGGTTGCTCAAAGCTCCATCCAACCTGGCCTTGAACACTTCCAGGGATGGGGCATTCACAACTTTTCTGGGCAATCTGTTCCAGTGCCTCACCACCCTCATAATGAAGAACTACTTCCTTACATCTAATCTAAATCTATCCCCCATCAGTTTACAGCCATTACCCCTTCTCCTATCACTACATACCCATGTAAAAAGCATTTTGGAATCTGATTTAACTAGGTTGGGCTTTTCCAGAAGAGTACAGAAACTACATGCCCTTGTAGAAAGTCCCTCTTCATATTATTGTCATGAGATGTAAATTGTTTCACTAGTATTTTCTTGCCTTTTAAAGATTAGAGCAAAATTTTGCTGAAGTTCTCTTGATAATTTATTATTGTTATTATTAACCTTGTTTTCTTTTATGACGCTGTCATTCATTCAGACTCTATCTCCCTGCACACTACATTGTTACAAGCCTTTTCTTGTAAGGGAAGGCTGCAAAGGCATGCAACAGCCCAAGACAGCGTCACTAGGGCTGAAAAATAAAATACTCAGGAGTTAGGAAGCGTTAGAATTAAGATAGCTGATGCAATCAAAGTTCAGCCTCCTTACATGTTTGCATGGTAGCATTATTTTAATTTCAGGATCATACACAGGTTTTTCTGCAGGACCCCTGCCTCTGTTAGTGAACAGGATGGACGATGCTGAGTTAATGAGCAGTTATTCAATATTTTGTTTTCTCCTAATTTTTCAGTGTGTAGCCCTAGGCCTTATTTACTATTGAAACCCTGCTGTGAAGACAGAATTGTTAATTTCCTCATGAGCTTTTCTACGGCACTTATTGCTATAAATATCTGAATGCTTAACAAGCATTAATTAATTTATCTTCAGAAAACCCTAATGATGAAAAGGGCTGGTATTACTACTGTTTTACAAATAGGGAGCTGAGGCATAGAGAGATGAATGTCCAATAAATTTGGGTGCTCAGTTGTCAGCTTACAGTTAAGGAGGTAAAAGATCTGTATTTCAGCATTCATTTTTGAGGCATCTTGCCATCAAGTGCTAGGTTAGATAAATAAGTTTCTTTACTGTTATTAGAAGAGCTAGTGAGATGAGTAATGCCATTTATTGTACTAATAGCTTTTGGAGAGGGGGAACAGAAGCCTTAGGCATGCAAATCTTTTCACCTGCGCTCTTACTTTTGAATGTCCAAATAATGCATCATGGCTGCAGCTTCACTAAACTTGAGAAGAGATGGAAATACTTAGAAGACACAGTGAGCAGGGGGTCACCTAAACCTAGGCAAGGGGAACTACTCCAGAATACCATTCCTTAGATCACAGCCTTATCATAGATTTAGTGTCTTTAGTGTTTCAGGAAAGTGCCTACTTCCACTCAAGATTTAAAGCTCTTAGCTCTTTATTAGAGTCACTTATCTAAGCTCTTGCTTCTGAAAGCATTTGCAATTTAATTTGGCTGTACCCTTCCAGAAGAGTACAGAAACAAAAATGTTGACAGAAGTGTTCTTTTACTTCAGAAATTGCTCTGTGATAAGAAACAATGGCATCAGTTTGTCGTTATTTTTGAGGTCATTCAACCTTATTATTTCCAAAATGCTGCTTTAACTAATAATGGGTTATACTATGACTTTGTAGACAAATAGGTAGAGGCATTCACTTGATAGAGGACAATTCCTGTCCTTACTCAAGTTATGTTATCCAAGTAATTGGTATTAATTGATTGTATTGGTTAAAGTAAGGAAACAATTTTTAGGTGAGTCTTCATAGACTAGCCTCAAAGGTCATGCTTGGGCTTGTTTGTATCATCTCCCTCAGATCCAGTGAACGTATAATTGCATGCCAACTAGCACTGCTTTTCCAGTATGTCCCCAGGTAAGGGCAAGACCTTAAAAGAACCCCAAACTTAAAATGAACACAAAATAAACAAAAACCCTCTCAGGTTCCTACAGACAATCTTCCTTATCCTGTCGTGATTCAGCTCTGCCCCATAAAATGTTTCTATAAGTATATATTATTGAAAACAACTTCATAAGTTGTATACTCTTAGGGCTGAACTTGGGTTGTGCAGAAATGTCAGCTTGGCTCTTCCTAACTCTGTTAGTTTGCCTCACAATCTTAGCAGTAGTATTTTCATGGGGGGTTTTTTTGTGAATTGCCTAGAGGACATTTTAGCTGGAAATGATACCATACTCCGCATGTTTTGTCAGCATAGTTTATCAGCTGGAGGGCACCAAGCTGCAGTGGGCAACAGGCAGGTAGTACTGCAATATTGCTCTTACCATGAGGCAGCAGTGTGCTCTTGTGGCCAAGAGGGCCAATGGGGTTCTGGGGTGGATTAGAAGGGGTGTGGCTAGTAGGTCAAGATTGGTTCTTCTCCCCCTTTACTCTACCCTGGTGAGGCCGCATCTGGAATATTGTGTCCAGTTCTGGGCCCCTCAGTTGAAGAAGGGTAGGGAATTACTTGAAAGAGTCCAGCACAGAGCCACAAAGATGATGAAGGGAGTGGAACATCTTCCTTATGAGGAAAGGCTGAGGGAGCTGGGTCTCTTTAGCCTGGAGAAGAGGAGGCTAAGGGGTGACCTCATCTATGCTTTTAAATATGTGAAGGGTTTGTGTCGGGAGGATGGGGTCAGGCTCTTCTCAGTGAAGCCCGGTGACAAGACAAGAGGCAATGGTTGTAAGGTGAAGCATAGAAGGTTCCGTGTGAATACAGGTAGAAATGTTTTCCCAGTTCAGGTGCCAGAGCACTGGCACAGACTGCCCAGAGAGGTTGTGGAGTCTCCTTCTCTGGAGGTATTCAAAACCCGTCTGGACGCGCTTCTGTGTGACCTGGTCTAGGGAACCCTACTGTGGCAGGGGGGTTGGACTAGATGATCTTTCGAGGTCCTTTCCAACTCCTAACATTCTGTGATTCTGTGATATGCATATGGCACCCAGGTAATAGGTGCTGACACAGTGTCAGTGTCCTGTGTGCAAAGCATTACACCTGGCTCAGTGTGGCTTGGTGTCACTGAGCTGCTGCTCTTGCCACGTCTGCCCCCACAGCACAGTCAGTGCCCATGCTCCTTCTTCAGCAGAGGGCTGGGGCAGGCACGCCCAGAGGGGTTGGTTAGAAAACTGGACTGCAGGAGGTGGAAGGAAAATGGAGTTTGTAGTGCCCTTAGGGTTGCTTTATGCCACAACCTTTTGTCATGATGTGATTATGAGCCCACAGGAAGAGCAGATCACAAGAGCCACACCCTGCTGAAGTCCCACAGACTTCTTTTCTAGTGATTGAGTTATAGTTCATGGTATTATGATACTTTTTCTGGTTTTGGGGAGGGGGAGTGTCTCTGCCCAAGTACAGACATGTAGCACAGCCAACTCCTGTCCTTGCTGTTGGCAAAATTGCATGCAACTGAAAAAGAGGAGTAGCTGGCAACTTAATAATGGGCCACAACATGATTCTAGTAGGCTACTTTCAGGAGGAAAGCCGGGAAAAAAATTTTCTGCGGGGTTCATGGGGAAAAAAAGAGTACTTTTCCAATCTGCTTAGGCTGCAAATTCCAGAAATTTAGAAGAAAAGAATAAATCCCAACTGCAGGCAAGCAGACATCCCTCTCAAGTGCTCAGGTGCAGAGCTGACTAAATGTGGAGGTTTGAGGTTTTTGTTAACAAAAAGACCAACATTGCTAATGCAGACCCCCTGCTATTGCAACACCAGAAGTGTTGGACTAACAAATTACACGCAGGAAATCTGCAATTGCAGAAAAACTCGGGTTTTGTGATTGTAGCAACTGTATGTCTACAGCAAAAAGGCTGTTTAATCTTGATAAATTACAACTTTGTGTTCAGATAGTGGGTGCTCGCATTATTGTCTTTGTGAAGATGAGTTGTCATTTCTCTGATCTAGGTTGCTCTTACAACAAAGAGGCAGTAAAGCTTTCTGTTTGAAAGAGGAGAATTTCCTTTGGTGCCTAGGCTGTGCAAGTTTCCCTTGCGCAAGACCTAAAGTTTAGGCTTTACTAATTGGTACTGAAATGAAAATTAATCAACATGAGGGAAGGGAATTCACAGATGAATTCTAATTATTGCAGAAAAAGTGAGCAAAACTGTGCTTGGGCTATGCAAAAGCATGGCATAGGAGTGAAATGCTTAGCTTGAACTTGTTAACTGGAACTGATGTCCCAAAACAGTTCTGTGTTTGCTCTTACCAGCAGCTGGTAGCTAGGTTGTAGCTGTGCATTTTGGAGCCAGCCATGCTGGTTGAGAATGGCACCCCTCCGTGTCTCACTGCAGCTCCAGGGGAGGCGATTGCTCCTGTAGGTCTGTCTCAGAAGTTCAGTATGTCCTAATGGGGCTCCCTGTGCCTGGAGCAGGGTCGGGGGCGCTCATGCAACCCCTTCCCACCAGCATGGTTGCAGAGGCAATTGCATCCATCCTGTGGGTGATCCTAAGCACCTCAGGTTGATACCATCTCCGGTTAGGTTCAGAAGAGGACATAAGCCTGCAGCCTTCAATCACCAAAAGCAGTAGGTGTCCTGCTGGCAGAGGTTTTATGTCTGCTGCTTAGCTCAGTGCTTCCTGGAAAGCATTTTGTGTTCTTCTTTTCCTCTCCCATATTTCTGTTGTTTTTTTAAAAAAATGAACATTTTGTTTTCTTTTGTTTTCTTTCCTCACTCTGTCTTCCCTTTACTCTTCCTTTTCTAGTTTGCCTTTGTAAAAATAGAGGGCCAGTAAACTGAAAATAGTAGATCAGGCTGTGTTCATATTCTTTGCCTTCCAATTTTGACTGAAATAGTGAAATGTCAAAGCTGTCAGTGGTTTATTTGCTAACTCTTAATAATAAAAAAAAGTCAACCAGCTCTAGTGAGTACAGCTTCACAGTATTCTTGGTGGTTGTTTGTAAGCAGCAATAAGTGGTGATGAAATTCTGTAGCAGTAGCATGTAGGCTTGTATCCTTCTGGTTTCCATAGAGGCCATGGGGGAACATGATGCTGAACTCATAGCCACTGTGCAATGTGGAATTATCTGTTACCACCAACTTTGGCTGTTTCTGTAAGGAGCAGAAGCAACTTGCAAATGAAGCTGTACAGAGTAAGAAAAGATTGTGCCTTTTATGGTCTCTCTTCTGATAAGCTTGTAAGGATTTGATTTGAATTAGCACATGGTGATAAATGCTCATTTTGACAGAAATTTTTTTTAAGGGATTTACAAAGACTTGAAAATCTGATGGCAAAAATACAGGTACTGATTGGATTCTTCAGCATCCATTTGTTTCCTCTCTTGTTCTGCTCCAGAACCATGGCACTGTCTTTGTCCTGTGTATTTAGGGTGACTTAGGCAGGAGAAAACAAGAAAGGCTGAACTTGACAAAAGCTATACTTGGCAATTATCTTTTGGCAATGCTAAAGTCTATTAACTGTTGATATTTTTCTTCAATAAAAAATAGAAATTAAATCCTACTGTGCCCACTGGAGGCTTCTTGCAAAGGAAGAGTTACTGATGAGCTATTCTTGCGTGATTGTGCTGGTTTCTCCAAATAACATCACCGTGTGTTTCTCTCAGAGCAAGAGTAATTTACATAGCATCCTTTTGGGGGTTGCTGCTATTGCCAAAGAGAATTTAATTTTTATTAAAGCACTGAGCAAATCTAATTCAAAGACTTATGGCCCTTCAATGCAGACCCCTAAAATGTGTGGATTTGCACTTGCAGGGCAGCTCCAGGGGAAGTGTGCTATGGGAAGAGGGATGGTGTGTATCCTGCTGTCACAGAGCTGCCACTGGATCTGGGAAAGTTTGGGGAAGATTCCCATCACTGTGAGCAAAGGCATATGTCCTCTGTTAGCAATCCTACCTAAATGGAGCTAGGAGCCAGCTCTGATGTTTAGCCTGTCCCAGGGTGTCCCACAAAGGACAGGTGCCATGTGCTGGTGTGATGCTGCCCTTTGCCTTTTGCTCGCAGAGGTGCTGGGCTGCTAAGCTGTGCCACCCACGAACTGTGCTTCTCAGGAATGGGGCTGAATGCCCAGAATTTTTATCTCTACATTGTAGAGTCTCTACAATGTGAAATCATGGCACTGCCACCACTTTCTGTGGGGCTGAGGTTTCACCCAGCCTGTTGTAGGTGCTAAGCTACCTGCACTGGCATTGGGGCTCAGGCCACCCGCTGCCTGCACAACTGAGGAAGTGGCACATGTTGCATGGGTGAAGCTGCACACCTGAGCTGTGGCTTCTCCTGCTTTTGGGGAGCCACTCGGGATGAGTTCTGCTGGGGGCACAGAGGGGCCAGGACTGCCGTCACCTACCCCAGTGCAATCCACCACTGTTCCTTCTTTTGGCTCACATAGGCACCCCACACCTATGTAGAAGTGTGAACATGGCAGTGATATAAACACCTGTGCAGCTGTGCAGGGGTGAGAGTTGGCTGGTGGCTGCTGCTCCCAGCTCCTGCTGATCCAGTTCTGCAGCACAGAATCACAGAATCATTATGGTTGGAAAGGACCCTCAAGATCATCTAGTCCAACCGATAGCCCTACACTACTCTTACCCCTAAATCATCCCCGGAAGAAACACATCTATCCTCTTCTTAAAAACCTCCAGGGATGGTGACTCCACCACCTCCCTGGGCAGCCTATTCCAATATCTAACCACTCTTTCAGTAAAGAAATTTTTCCTAATATCTAATCTAAACCTACCCTGGCTCAGCTTAAGCCCATTCCCTCTAGTCCTGTCACTAGTCACAAGGGAGAAGAGGCCAACACCTGCCTCCCTAGAATGGCCTTTCAAGTAGCTGAAGAGAGCGATAAGGTCTCCCCTCAGCCTCTTCTTCTCCAGGCTAAACAAGCCCAGCTCCCTCCCAACAGATCATGTAACCTGTCCAGCACCCCATCTGCACCTTCAGGGTTGTTTTCTTACAGCTGGTTGTTTTCTGAGAAATGAGGATGGCTACAGTGATCTGCTGGGTGTATGGTGGATGGATTTGGCCCTGTGCCCCATTAGTGACAGTGCACATTCAGGCTGCCTTGACTCTCCAGAGCTGACAGCTGACCCTGGTGCTGTTTGCTTTCTTCCTCCATGAAGTGGCTATCTCAAGCAGCTGTTCTTGCCCGGGGAAATACATTGTCCACCCTTCCATCCATGCATGTGGCAACTGGTGAGCAGGATGATCATGGAACACAAAGTTGCTGATCCAGATCTATCCCATTCCCCCAGTGAGCGCACGGGCAATTGAGGCAGTGTTTCAATGGGTGTTGCTACTGTGGAGGCTGAAATCCCTGAGGGAAGCCACAGGATGAGGGCCAAGGGGAGGACGAGGAGATGCTGGGATGCTCCATGAGGCAACAGGCATGGTCCAGTCCCCCTCCGGCTGGTGGATGGGGGAAGTGGCTCTGCACAGTATGCCAGGGAGTTAAAACCACACTGAGCCTCCCCGTGGCCTCAAGTTGTACCAGGGAAAGTTTAGATTGGATATTAGGAAAAAATGTCTTAATAGAAAGAGTTGTTGCTCATTGGGACAGGCTGCCCAGGGCAGTGGTGCAGTCACCATCCTTGGAGGTGTTTAAAAATGTATCAATGTGGTACTTAAGGATGTGGTTTAATGGCATGGTGGTGATAGGTTGATGGTTGGATTCGGTGATATTGGAGGTCACTTACAAATCTTAATGATTCTGTGTAGAGACCTATGAAGGTAGAGGCCGACGCACGGAAGGCCTGTTGCGTTCTTCCCCAAACCAGACGTGGAAACCCGGGCATCGGCAAGACGGCAAATCCTAAAACCCGTCCGCATCCGCGGCCTACCCGGGCCCGGCCCAACGCTCTCCTGGGCGGGTCGTCGCTAGATGGCAGTGCTGCCCCGGCGGAGCGGCGCGGTGGGCTGGTCTGGCAGGGGCGGGGCGAGGGGAGGGAGGCGAGGGGGGCAGCATCAGTGCCCGCCTCGCACTCCCGCACCGCCTGGTGCACCTGCAGCCGCGGTGGGCACCGGCCTAGCGGCCGAGCTGGAGGGGTGCCCTGACTCTGCCGGACACCGGCCTGCCCTCGCCTTTTCGGCCGCAGGGCTCTCCGGGAGCCAGCCGCTAGTCCTCAGAGCTCCGCTCACCCTGCAGAGTCTGGTCCCCGTCCCCAGATGCAGCCCTATGCTGCGTAGTATAGCTCCTACTGCTATTGCAGCAAAGAGAATATGTAAATACAAAAAAATACATCGTCATATATATGCTTATGGAGTGTATTATCCTGTAAAATACATGCCTGTGTCTCCTCTGAACCCAGAAGCTTCCTCTGTCACTTCAATGGTATTTTCTAGGGCATAACTGCCACAAATGGTTTACTTTTTTTAGAGCCTTTGCTGTGAGCCATAGTAAGTTGTTTCCAGCTAGTCATATCAATAGCAACAATTTGCTGTAGTACCTCTATCGAAATAGCTGCACTTTCACAACGAGCTAGGCAAACATTAATGCCAAGGCTGTTTCCAGCCAGCCTGATGAAGAAGCACAGGCAAAATGTCAAGTGATATTGTCTAAAAGCCATAGGCCTAAATCTTCGTGCTTTAAATTGAATTACATTAGTTTATTACAACATCAAATTAGTCTGGAGAATATTAAATGTGACCATTGTCACATAATATTCAGGAAATTCCTAATCTTCTGTTGGAAGGAAAGGAACAAGTCTCTTTCAGCTGTCATCTCTGTGAAATGACTGCTGATTGTCTGAGGCAGCCCTGCTTCTGCTAGTTGGTGAGTTGTTGAGAGTCTACAGGCAAGAGTGATTCATCTCTTTGCTTCTTATTTGAGATAACAGCATGGCAAACCCAGCAGTTAAGGTTAACCTGTACACTGCATAAGGACAACAGATGGAAATTCTGGTTTAGAGCCACTGCAAAAAATAAAAACATGTTCCAAAGGGAGAAGGAGCTTGTATTTCTGTGTTTGAACCTTTGATCTTCGTTCACATCTGAAGGGAAGAGTAGACCTTTTGCTGAAGACACATGGTTTTGCATCTGTGAAAACACAGCTGTATAGAGCAAAACAAAACTCGTGCAAAACACAATGGTTTTGCTGTGTCAGTTTAGCTGTTGGTGTTAAAATACTTTAGAAATAGTGGCTGACCTTTCAGAAAGTCCCTGTCTTTACACTATTATTTGTTGAGATTTTAGTCTGTGGATTTTAAAGTTTTAAAGTGATCAAGAGGCAGCTGCCACCTACACGTTTAAAGCGAACTCATGGGGAAGTCTGGTGTTCCCTCAACAATTCTATTTTAATAGTTTTCTTAAAAAATAGAAATTAAAGCATCAAAATTTACAGGAAAACCCTGGCAAAATAACCTGAATTCAGAGAAAAAATAATCCATGTCTCATCAATGCTGTAATTCTTAATGGTGTGTGTGTGTGTGATGTACAGCTATGTGATGATAATGTACTGCCTTTCTAGAGTTGCCCCCATGCACCCCCTGAAAGTAAAGGGATGTTGCCCAAAATGGTTGCATGGTTTTGCTTCTAAGGGTGACGACAAAGCTGCTCTCCGATGCCTGCCTGTTGTCTTCTGCCTCCCACATTTGCAGCGGCACATCCTTGTCCTAGAGGTGTCCCCAGCAGCCTCACTGCATAGCCCAGTGCCTACCTGTCCCCCACACCAGCACTACCACTCGCTCACTTATGTGAGCTTGGCAGTGGTACTCGTTTTCCACCTTAAATCCCTACTCATTCCAGTTGGTTGATTACAAAAGACAAAGAGATGAGCTGGAAGGCTAAATGTGCAAATGCAAATTTATGTATATTTAATAGGAAGACATTCTTTTATTTTTTAACCACCTTTTGGGGCAGGGAGGGAATCTGACTCCGTTCTTTAATTCTTGACTTTGGCACAACAGTGCTTTTCTCTTAGAATTTATCCATCCTGGAGCCTTATAATACGTTTTCAAATGTGTTTGGTTTCCTAAACATGCAGCTGGCACTTAATGGGATTTTCAAAAGAGCATAAGCAGGTTAGACATCCTCCCATCCGTTGAAATCGGTGGGATTTAGGTACCTATCTTGCTCAGTTGCTTTTGAAATCCTGCCAGGTGCCTGTCTGCATCTTCAGTTGCCCTGGAAAATCTGGTCCCCATCTATCCCCACGACCCCCCGCTCCCATCAGTATTTGTCTCCTGTCTCTGTCTCCCGCACTCTGGCCTGTATTGATGCCGGAGTCTCCTCCTTTGTAGTTCCTAACACCAGGGAGATCCCTCTCCTTTCTCTCTACCAAACTGGCTTTTCAGCTGGTTAAAGGCTCAGTTGAGCAGCTATGAGCGTGCCCAGATTTTTCAAATTAGTTTTCCTCTCCTCCTAATGATTTTTAATTCTTTCTCGGTGTTGTTTTGACTGTGTAAAGCATTTGGGGTTAAAAGACTGTGCAAACGGGTGTGAATGTGAGGGGAGTGCCCTGTTATGTCTCTCTGTTAGGTTTTGTGTGTCTCTAGGCTGAATGCAGGAGATGGGGAATTAATTTCCCGATCAGCCTGTCTCTCTTCATTCACTGGAACGGTAAAGTGGTCAGTGGGCTTACATTTAAAGTTAAAAAAAAAAAAAAAAAAAAAAAAAGAGTATTTTAATTTCTGGCTCATCCACGGATAGGGGTGACTCACTGGGTCTTCTTGTGCAAGCAGTTCCTCATCTGTAAAATGGATCCTGTTTGCATGGGTATGGAGCACGGGTAATTAATTAGTATTTGTGCAGCCCTTTGTAAATCCTCAGACAGAAGGTGCTAGAAGGTGCTGTGGGTTGGCCTGGGGCTGAAGAGGCTCACCCCTGAATCCGGCTGCCCTCAGAGCTTCACAGGGTGAGGACACATTGCTCCTGGCCGGTTCCTTTGCCAGAAATATGTTCCATTTTCTTCAGGGGAAAACAAATTGGAAAGGGAATTGTCGGTGTGCATGCCTCCCTCGCCGCTTACTGCCCCTCCTTTCCCAGGAGCAACAACAGCTTCATTAGAAAGCTGACCAAAAAACCTCCTAAAAAACTCAAAAATCCCAAACAACCAAAAAAAACCCCACCAAACCCAAAAGACAAACCACCAAGACAAACAAAAAAAAATCCTCCAAAACCACGAGAGTACTGAAATATTAATAATAGTCCTGGTAAGGGAGGGACAGCTCTCGTCCCTGCCTCATGCAGAAAGTTTCCTCTTTGAAGTGGTTGCTTCCCCCTTCGCCTCTCCGGGAGGGAAAGGGGAACAATTGTCGAGATCTAAAGCCAGCCAGGAATGCCGAGTTGATGGCTTTCCTGCCTGGCCCCTGCCTGCACATATCCCTACCTGCCCCCCCACAGTCCTGCCTGCATCCCTGCCGGCACCCCTGCACACATTCCTCTCTGCCCCTGCTCAAATCCCTACCTGCCCAATCCAGGTCTCTGCCTACCCCTTCGTTATCCCCTGCAATCCCACTGCCCACACCCCTGCCTGCATCCCTGTCCCCATGGCTACCTGGCCCCTGCCAACATCCCTGCCGGGACTCCTCGCCTCCCCTTGCCTGCATCTTTGCCCAAATCCCCGCCTGCCCCAGCCCTCACCCTTGCCTGCATCCGTGCCCTCATGGCTGCCTGACCCCTGCCCGCCGCTGCCCGTCGGGGTGGGGGTGTTCGGAGCTGCGTTTTGCGGTGGGGTCGGTGGGTGTCACTAGAGCCCCTGTTTTTTCCCAGCCCGTCCCGGACACCCTGGCGTGGCGTGTCCCTGCCGCCCGGGACGGGGGGGCGGACGGGCTATTACCCTCAAGGGGTGAGGACACCAACTCACCCCACGTAGTGTCCAAAAAAGAGACGTTTTCATATAGACACCTGAAGCTGCAAACCTGGCTGCTTAGAAAGGGCACGTTCCCGTCACGGTCCTTTACCAGATGTAATAGAGAAAAAGGGATTTTTTTTTTTTTTTTCCCCCTTACCTGTCCTTATATAGGTGTGTAGGTGTCTGCCTGCCGTCGGCAGCGAGGGCAAGAAATATTTACATTTGGCTGACGATCATCAATGAACATGAGCAAGAGAAACGCTTGCCTGGCTTTGACCAGCGAGTGAGGAGGCTATAAATGGATATTTGTTCTTTTCAAAAATAGACGCTTGAAACATTTTTTTTTTCTGTGAAGTTTCTTGCGTATCTCGTGTAATATGTAACATTCTTCCCTGCCCCGGATTATTTTCCTAGGGGATTATGATTCTCCCTCTTCTTTTCCTTGAGGAAAAATTAGTAATAATTAAAAAAAAACCCAAACCAACCAACTAACAAAACCCACCTAAGATAAATACTTTTAAACATCTTCCAATGTTATGGGCTATCCACATTTTGCAATGTACTCCCAATGATTTGCAACTTTTGAAAGCTGGGCATTGTTTCTCGGAACTTATTGAAATGCAGAGATATGTTAAATGGGGGAACCCCAACCCCAGTGACTTCTGTATGCTGCATATGCAAAGAGAGGGCAGCTTGACTCTTCCCTCAGCGTTTGTTAGTCACATCCTCTTGGCCATTGTTTTGCTGTTTGTGCTGGGAATCCAATTTATTTAACGGTAAAGAGCCAGGAGTTGGTTTGTTGTGTTCTTTTGTTTGGGTTTTTTAATTATTTTTTTGTCGTTCTGAGCTGATCTGAGGAAGCAGAAAAAAATATTAACCATGCCATGGGGCAGCTCCCGAAGAGAGCTCCAGTCACCTTGCAAGAGGGATGAGAATCTCCCAAGTGACTGGATACAGAATATATAGAGCTATTACACTTTCTAACTATTTTTTGGTAGTATATTTAATTTTTAAGGTTTTAAAAAGGATCCAGTGTATAGATCGAGAAAATTTGCCCATTATTTCAAAAGCTGGGTTGTATGTACAGTAATTCTGTCCTTTTCGTAAGCCTTTGGAGGTGGTTCTCTGGCTGCTGTAGGTTGCTTATCTCTTGAAAATCCTACCCCAAGTCCCCTAGAAAAGCCGTTTATAGCAACAGGCCTACTTCCAATGTCAAGAAGGAGTGTGGGGGGGCACAGATCGTTTTCAAATTAGTAGGTTTTTTTTTTTAAGGAAACAGAAACAAAGAAGCTCCTTGTGAGAAAGGTGTGAGCTGCCTAAATTGAGAAACGGTCCCACCTTTGAAAGCTCCCATGTCCCAAAATTATTTTATTAAAAAGGACATTGAGGACCAAATTTTGTGACGTTGTTATGGCAACAGCAATAGTTGGGTGGCAATATGGGTATCCAGAACGTCAAGACTGTAGGAAACCAGCAAAATAAGCTCTGTGTTTTGTTTGGAAAAACAAATTGAATGATGGTGGCCAAGTCTTATACTTCTTTCATTCAGTGTAATCTCCATTTTCATCTGTCCAGCCATGCCGATGCTACATTAACAAAGGTGCCAGCAAGGCATTGCAATATTTATTGCCCTTAAATACGACCTGAAATTTCACTTTATTATTTTTGTCATTGACAATCTGGAAGAAGGATGTTTCCATATGATTATATATTTATTCCTTCTTCAGTGCCTCCAACTTTTTTTTTGCTGCCTTTCTCTAGTGACACGTGCTCCTTTTTGTCCCTGTGTTTCCTACCTCGCCTGCCACAGGACCGTCAGCGATCCCTCTGTACAAACAGACGAACATGCTCTTAAACTCCTGCGATATTAAGATTCTGACACCGCTTTCATTTTGCTCTAGTTGAGGGAGCCCTGAAACTGCATCCCCATCTCCCCTAGTTTAGAAACAGCCAAAGTATTTGGGAAGCTTGCGGGTCTCTACTGTAACACGCTTCAGGGATCTTTTGTACAGCATCTGAACGGGATGAATTTTGCCAAGTTTCAAATTTCAGGGGCAGGCAAGACTTTTGTAAGTCAGTGTTTTTGTTATTCTGGAAAAGTTCTTTGATTTGCAGGCTTTTTTGTTTGTTGTTGTTTTTTTTTTTAACCTTACCTTTAATAAAAGGGAGATGGAGTGTGACATTAAGCAATTTTACAGCATTAGCAGCTTTGGTCCTTTAAACAAAGACAAACGAATCCCGCTTACTTTCAATCTCAGAAGTTTGATGTCAGTTGTTCCTAAACTGGGGACTCCATCCTACAGGATGTTATTCAAGCAAAACTCGGCTTGAAGTCTCGGAGAGTTGTGCCTGAGTAAGTACCTTGGAATCGGCCCCTCTGCCTGCTGAAAAAGAGAAGTGCTGGTTATCTCCTTTTAAAGATCTTTTCTCCGGCTGCACACTTCATCCTGACGCTTTTGATTTGCTTTGAGATTGCTTTGCTAAGACAGCATTCTCGGTGCAAAAGCTGGAGAGCAAAAGGGAAATAAATGGGGTTTGAGTAAGGCTGGCTTTTTTGTTTTGTTTTAGTGGGGTTTTTTTTAGTTTTAAAAAAATCCCCTCCTCCAAATAAAACAAACAAAAAAACCCTAACTCTATCGAAGCATCTGATTTTAATTTGATGTGATTTTTGTTTTCGAGGTTCCTGAAAAAATTAAAACATATTCCCCCAATGTTTCAGGCTTCAATTTTCAGCATTTTACAATGTAAGATTACTTGACATTATTTAATTGGACATGAGGGTGTAATACAGAAATTTCCGTTATGTGATGGATTAATTGTTTTCCTAATACTTTAAAGGCTGAGATCCAAACATTTTTCCATTCTATTGCAAAATTAACTGCAATAAATCTGTCAGACCCAATTATTCATTTAAAACATTCCACACTGATTAAATCTGCACATTTGCCTGTGTGCGAGTGCGAGCGAGGGAGAGGAGGTGTGTGCAGAGCGGGGAGTCCAGGTTTACTCCCTCTCCTTCTCAAAACAGCAGCGATGTTAGAAACGGGTCCTTTAAATTTAACCTGGAAAGCGTGATTAGCTAAATAGTCTAACAAGAGGATGAAGCATACGTGGACGTATGTCCCTGAGCCTCCTTGCCCTCCCTCTTCCTCACTGCCAGATCCGGACAGGCAGAAGCGTCACATTTAGACGTTTGATGCTATTTGAAAAGATCGTATTTTGCTTCTGCTGGTGGTGGTGGTGGGGGTGTTGAGTTTTTTCTTTTTGTTGTTTTTTTTTCTTTAGTTTGTTGATGTTTTCAAAGCCTCTAAACAAAGTCAGATGTGTTAACAGTCTTATTAACAATGTTAAAATGGAATTAACAGCTTGTGGATACCTCTGGAGTACAATAGCATGTCAGCCTACCCTGCCCCCTTATAAATCGCATCCCGCTGTCTTTCTTTTGTTTCGTGCCCAATCAGCAAACTAAAGTTTTGTTGAGACAGAAGGGCAGTTCAAGTGTTCCTGCTCCGGCGGAGGGAGGATTGGCGGTGGGGTTTCTCCTTGGCCCCGGCGAGGCCCCTGCGCAAGCGGGGAGAGGGAGCGACCCCCAAACCTGCAGGCAGGGCTTTGCTGACCCGCCTGGCTCCCTGACCTCTGCCGTGCTGTTTTGTCAGTTTAAAAGGTTTTGCCGAGGTTGTAGTTTACTTTTATGGGCCTTTCAGCACAGCTACAAAAGCTTTTGTTTATTTAAGATGTAGCATGGTTCAGATTTCTATTAATCTTCATATAACTTTGGTGGTTTCTCTGCTTCCATAAAGCTTCATCACTGAGTTGGTGCCATGCCTGGTCTTAGACAGCCAACATCAGCTGGGTAATTACAGTGAGTTTGGGGTATTTTGGAAGTGATTTGCCTCTGAGAGTGGAAATTAGCAACAACACATGCTGTTGTTTAACTCAATTTCACCATAATTTGGGTACTGCACTAAGGGAAGATTTGTATTTTACCTTCTACTCTCTTAAGTTTACTTCTCACAATGGAACTCTTTAGAAATGTCAGCTGATCAAATTCAGTGCTAAATGAATAATGAACATTTAGTAAGATCTAATTTTTTTATTGGGGCTAGGATCCTTTGGGTTAATTTACATAGCAAATTTATGTAAAATGAGAGATATTCCCCAGAAGGAAAACACATGCTTTGCTTTGTGGTAATTATATTTTTATTCTTTTCATCCAACAATCTCCAAGTATTTACAATTTCTCATAGAAATGCATAGCAGCACAAGGCAGACATGCATTTCAAGCCCGTTTATGGGTGAAGCCCTGCAAGATACAAGCTGCAGTTCACCCATGGACTGCAAAACAGTTGCAAGCCATCTCTTCCACAGGAAGACACAGATCCTGTGTGCTGCTGGCCCGGTCCTGCATGCTGTTCCCCATCCCACCCCTCTCTGGCTCCCTGCCCCCACAGCCACCCTACCGGACATGCAAGGCGCCTGCTGGAGATGTGCCTGCCCATAGTGACACTAAAAACCAGGCAGTCTGCATTTCCAAATGCTGTTATCTGGAGCAAAGTTTTTGTTTCTGGCAGCTCCACAGACTATGTCCTCTCTGAATTAATTTGACCAACCTGGGCTACACCCTTCCCCTGTTTTCATCATGCTCCCTGGTGTTGGTTCCTTCTGTGTCCCCATGTGCATCCCGCAGCCCAAGGTGCTTTGCTTTTGCTTCCTATGGGATAACAGAGGGATGTTTTGTTTCCAGCATCAGGGGTGCAGCTTGACTGCCTGCCCTGCTGCAGTGCCTGGCCTCGCTTCCCTCAGTCACCTCCTGTGTATGCGCATCTCTCAGACCCAAGCCTAAAACCCAGCCACTCTCCCTACCCTTCAGTTTACACAGCTGTTCTGTAAGTGGAGGAGGTGATATCAAATGCAGTGCGAACTGGTCAGTAGCCCATAAGCTGTTTCACTCTGGTCCGGTGCACATCGATCATGGCTTGCCCTCGCCACAGTGATATAACATGGAAATGTTTCCTTTTTCTGCAGACTGTGTCCCCAAGAAGGTGTGTGCTGATGAGGATTAAGTTCAAATCATTGTTGTCTTACCTAACTGGTACAAATAACTCTGTCACAGGAAAAGTTGTACCATTTTTACACATATAAAACCCAGTATCTAGTCTTAATAATTAAAGAACTAAATTTTAGAGGGATAAAATGTTATCGTTCACTTTACCATATTGTGAAAATACTCTATTTATAGGCCATCCAATAACATTATAGTATTTCAGCTTATTTTGAATGCTGTGTCTATTTTTATACTACAAAGGTTTTACAGTACTTTGAAACTCTCCAGATAAAAAGATATATTTTCATCCTATTTTAAAGCTTATGAACTGATGAACAAAGAAAAATTTGTAATCTGATGCTGGTTTATTTATGGAGAAGAAAAGCCCATTTTTGGGAAGTGTGCAACATCTGCTGAGAGAACAAACACATCTTTTGTCTGACTACTAGGAAATTCAAAAATAGATGTGGTGTTTACTGAGAAAATATTTTTTGTTGATGGAGATTGTGGGTTACAACAATTATGTCAATACTTTGCATTTGTTGTCATCTTCCAGAAACAGGGAGTCTGATAGAGCCTCAGAAGAGTGGTCCTCCCAGGAAAGGCACGCAGGGACACTGAAGTGAGCTTTGCTGGTTTCCCTCCACACCCCAGTGTTCTGCTCACCATTGCAAATCCCCGTCACCTGGGTTATAGCCTATCCCTCAGTTATATATATACAGTGCTTCTGTTATTGGTCCTGTAAATCTTGTTTATTTTAGTAGTGGATTGACAGCAATAGAGGAGCCCACATGCAGCATCTGAGGAGCATGGAGTAGCAGAGCAGTCCTCACCAGCTTACCTTTATTGGGCCCCAGAGCCCAACTATCTGAAGTGCTGAGACCTTCCTGGTGGAGTGGTTTTGGCAGAGCAGTGGCTGCCTGCCACTCGCCAGCTTCAGGCCCTGACATGGTTTTGTTTTACAGAGGCTTCCTCTCCTGTGGTAGTTTTCCAGATTCCATGTTCTACACATTCATTTCTTTGATTATGCAGAGACCATCTTCCTGCTAGACATCTACTGAAAGATTTAAGAATAATCACATTTTCCCCTTTTATTTATGTCCTTTATAATTGTAGGAAAACCCTAAAAATTATTTGTATTTTGTGGAAAATAGTGTCTTCTGCTTAGTTTTAATGTAAGGCAGTTTTGTATATGGACCTATGTGGAAGTTCATTGTAGTTACCTTCTTGGTGAGCTCTTGGTAATGCCTGCAGGTGTTGCGTGAGTTTTCTGAAAGGAAAGCTCCAGAGCCCCACAAGCTGCACAATGAACTAAAAAAAAACCCCACACCACCACCATTCTCAACAAACAAAAACAAACAAAAAACCCCAAACCCACTCAACCAAAAAAAGCCCCAAAACAAAACCCCACCCCAACAACAACAAAATAAAAAAGGGGAAAGAATAAGCAAGCATAGTGCCACTGATTTAAAAGCAATGGGTCCAGATAATTCTCCTACAAAAATGTACAGCAGAAATTGAAACAAGCAGAGCAGAGCCAAAGAAGTGTTATGTTAATGAATCCACAAAAATGTACCCACAAATTCCATATTACAAATGTAAAGAAATCTATTGAAGGTAAAATCAAGATACTGCAAAAAAATCTTTCCAGGATTAGGCCTTGATACAAATGTCTCTCTTTGAAAGAAGCTGTAATATTATACAGCATGATGCTGGGTTTTATTTAAGTCTAAAACCAGCAACTCATAGTTTTTGGACATATTTCCTGCTGATGTGTCTGAGGAACTTCTTCCAGCTGTTGGAGCTGTGCAGGATGGGAGGGAGGACTCAGTTTTAGTGAAGAGTGGCTGTGCGAGAGAGGGAGTGTTCACTCTTTGGCTGGAGCAGAAGATGGGGAAGATTCAAAACCCTCGGAGAAACAATCTTCTTCTCCAAGAACTCATAAAAGACCCATGAATGTCCACGCCAATCTTTCCGTTGCCATCATCTGCAGGAAAAGCCAGAGTGTGGCTTTGTGGCAGGAGGAGAGAGTGTGGTTTGATGCGTGCCAATTTGGGGGGGTTCAGTTCCTTCAGGTGACTGCATATGGGCTGGGCCAGGGTGAGGGTTGAGGTATATGCCAAGGGCATAAATTGCTGAGGATGGAAAGTCACATCTTTTCTGCAGAACAAAAATGGGTGCCTTGACACAGAAAGTGCTGTCCTGAGTGGTGGAGCACAAAGACATTTGAGAACCAGATGTCATCTGTGCACCCACCCACCTTGTGGTCAGCCTGGTGGAGGGAGGCATTCAGGCCAAACTTACAAACTCCTGAGGACTTTGCTAGAGTATTCCTGGTGTTTACAGGGGTTTACCTCTAAACTTAACACCCACCTGGGTAAGCTTTTCTGAGGCAAATAGTTGTGTTCGTATTCTGTGTGCATCTGTTTTGGATGATTTATTTACCTTTTCTATGCCAAACAAGTTTACTGAAGACATCCTGCAGGTTACCTGGTTGCAGGTGACTTTAGTCAGAGTGGTTGCTGCCCTTGGAGGGAGGTGCAACAAGGTGGCTGGAGGGAGGGCTGTGGGGAGACAAGGAGGATGCATTTCATCCTCAGGTAGAGTTACCGTGGGGTGGGTGCAGGTGAGCGGTGGCTTGAGGGAGGAGTTAAGGGAGATCGAAGGTACCAGACAGAGACTTTGGCTTCCCCAAATCAGTTGAAGAATCATATCACATCGATTCTCTACTAACACTATATTTTTATGAACACATACTCACACTAGGAGATGCCATCTCAAAGTGTTTAGTCTACATAGATATACCTATATAGAGATTTTTCCATAGAGTTATAATGCAGTAATAGTGTATGAAAAAGGCATGAGAAGCGTTTTGAAGAGATATGGCCTTTAATTGTATATGCTTTCCTGTTACAAGCTGGTTTTTAAATTGGGAAGCTTGGGAAAACCTTGTAAATGAGCCTGCCAGTTTATTTATTTATTTGTTTCATTTCAGCTGAGACAGATGGGATTCTCGGATCATGCACTGTTAAGCCTTCCTTTGGAATTCGCGCCACTGTGGCCACAGAGCCCAGATGGTGCTTAAATCTGTCATTTTTTAACAACTCCACTTTCTTAATTTTATATCCAAACACATTGAGCATTTGAAGTGATTAATTACTGTCCAGATATGTCTGTGCTGCAGCAATTTACTTGCGTGTGCCAAAGATCATTTGATTTTGGAGTAGGTAGTTTGGTGAGGGCTGAGCAGGTGGCAAGAGACTCACCAGCAGATACCTGACATTGCAGGTAGCAGCTCAGTGCTGCTTGTATCGTCCTCCTGCAGCAGAGGCTTAGCAAAAAGTTTCTGTAAGTATAATAGAATTTTGGTGCACACCAATATTCTACCTCTTCTGAGGGATATTCACTGTTGCCATATAAGCTTCAGTCTCACCAAATCTTCCATTTCCTGTCAAAAAGGAATTTTTTGATGCCTGACAAATGCCAACATTATCTTTTCTGGATTTTATGTGTGGACACTAGTGGCATCACCAAGATTACAACAGCCAAGTATTTAGTAAAAGAAAGCGGAAGCATTTTCTTCTAGAAGCAGAATTACTCCAGAGGTTTCAATATTTAAACAACCAAAATACTGTAATTTTTTAGAATCAGACACTTCTCTCATGACATCTCCTAAATTTTTATTTTTAAGTGGTGATTCTTCTGGAAGAGTTTAAATATTATTTGCAAGTCCAACACTTGTGTTAATTTTCATGGTTGCAGCAGGCTGCTATCAATTCCTTGATTTTTGGAAATGAAGGAAGAAGTGATGCTGCATGCTCTGTGCAGCTCTAGCTCTATCTTGCTGCAGACATCAATACAGCTTGTCAAAATCCTTGAACCGCTGCTGCTGCTCTCTTTGGCTAAGCACTGTTAAACAATTTTGGATATTACTACATATTGTGTATTTGGTTATGTGTGTTCGGTGCAGGTGGAAATGCAGCTTTCAAAAAATCCAGAGAAGTGGGAGCTTCCTACCAGTGTGCCTGGAGCCAACCAGGGTTTCTAGGGCTTTTGTCCCCTTTTTGAAGGACTTGTAGTGCTTGTGCTATCTTAAACACCAGCAATGTGAATGTATAATGCTTTCCAGTACTGGAGGACACAGGGCAGCAGCAGGCTGTGCCACTCCTTCATACAGTCTTTATACCTCATACAGTCTTAATTGTTACCACCACTGCTTGGCGTCTCACCCACCATGCTCACCTCCATGGAGGACCAGTTCATGGGAAAGAAAAAAACTAAGTTACTAGAGACTGATTTACACTTACCTGGGGAGTAAAAGTTTAGCAGTGATGAATTTGGGTTCTTCTTAAAAACCTTGAGAAAGAACTATTCCTTGGCATATTAACACATTTCAAAGGAAAATCCAGATCTGGAAAAACAAAATTAATTTCCCCTCTCCCTTTTCACCCATTTTCCTGGAATTTGCATGAAATCACATAAGTAATCAGATGATCGGACACCACTGGACAAATGTGTGATACAGGGTTTTAAGGAATACCTTCTAATACAATGAAAATGTGCTGTTCAGTAACTCAAAGTGTAATGTGTGAAGGAGTGCATTCTACAGTGTTAAGGCTTGTGTAGATTTCATTGTTTCCTTGAAAATAAGCATCTTGCTAGCTCCAGCACAGCACATGCTTGGAAATTGTGTATATATAGATAGGTATTCATAAACAGATTTTAGACAAACACATATATAAAGTGAATTTGTCACTATAATTAAGTGAATGTGTTATATTCATATTGATAAACATGTGTGAGTGTATAACCAGTCGGAATGTTTCCATTTTGAAGTATACTGTAGTTTCCATTATTTAACACCCTGCTGCAGAATGTTTTTATTCTGAGAACATTACATCTTGGTACAGATATTTCCCTTGTTGAGTTTCAGTTGAATTTAATTACTGTTAGTAATTACTGCCTGGTGGTCACTGTTGCAAAATTGATAATTAGTATTAAACAGCTAAGATACAGAATTAAAAAAAAAAAAAGCTCTTTTGAGGAGCAGGGTGCCTCAGCACCAAAGCCCAGTGCTGCATCCCAGCACTGCTTCTGGAGCAGTGAACATCACTTCCAAATTTTGCCCCCTGCTTATAGCGCAGTCTAGGAGATTTTATAGTAGTTGTATGAAGTTGCAGCAGTGCATTGGCATTTGCTTTTAGTTTATGACTTAATAAGGCAGGAGAAGGCTGAGTGAGCTCTGGTGAGCTCTCTCTGGAAGAGAGATTTATTGGCTTTCTGGGACATGAAGTTTGAGTTACTCTGTGTTTCCTCACTCTCTTACTGGTGGTACTGGTATCTTCCATGACAGTTTTCAGACAGGCTAAGAGTGCTATAGTTAGGAAGGACTTTTTCTGTCCTTTCAGGTTTGTAGTAAACCATGTACTAAGAGGTGTGTCCAGTGATACTTTCTGTAGCACTGCAGTGTTCAGTTGATTTTTTGGTAAGTTATAAACTTAAAGTTTATATAAAAAGCACTAAGCCCTTAACTGGAGCTTCAGTATCGGAAATAACCACTGTTCATTGTTAATATTAGGTTAGAACAATCCTGGTTAGTATTTCGTTTGTTTTTTTTTTCTTTGAGAAATAGTTCAGCTTGGTAGCAACTCTATAAGCTGTATCTATAAGCTGTAAATAACAAACATCATAAGTTCCCATTTAAATGAGTCTCGGGGTGTGGTGGGAGTTTATCCCTTCACCAGAGAGACTCGGTTCTCTCCTGGGTGTCATATACCTAAGTTTCAGTAGCCCATTACGTGCCTATAGTAAGCATCAGCAGTTACGTCTGCATCTCTTATGTGTCCCTAAAACATAATAGTCTGAGTTTCTTAGTGGAAGTGACGGTTTAGTGGCCTTTTTCACTCTCTTTATTAAATACAAATATAGGCAAATTTACAGCTGTAGCTTCAACTCCGCTTTGTCCTTCCTGTACAACGTAAAATGCTTTACACTCCACAGGGAAGTCCTGATTCCCATTCCTTTTACTCCAGGCAGAGATAGAAAATGATGCTACCACATTTGCACTTTTCAGTTTCACCAAGGAGGAAATTACTGCTGTTGACACTTTATTATTATATGCTTAGTTTTGGCACAGAAATTACTTGGGATATCTCTATGCCATCATCCTTAAGTCTTGTTAGCCACAGAACGACCTAGTACTGCTCGCTTTTGACACTTAGAATGCCTGAGGGTGTCTCCTCCTTTGAGCTGACCCCTGAGGAAATCCAGGGGTTTGATCTGACTACTCAGAATATAGAAATCCTTTTGATGAGTAAAAGTTAAACCAGGTTGTCTAATCAAAAACCCTAAACACAATCAAAAGGATGAAAAACCCAAGATCCTGGTTCCTATCTACCTTTAAAAAAGGGCCCACTTCATCTGATTTCACATCTATCAACTTCTATCTTAATTGTTTCCAGCACTGAAGGACTCTCCTCCTAGCAAAATCTGTGTTGTTAGGCTAGAGTTTCCATTTTCACTAGCCCTCTGTCATGCAGGACATAAAACTTTAACAGGAGAGATTGCAAAACAAGTTGCTTTTTTCTGCAGCTTACCTTTGCCACAGGGTCAAAACATGATGAGGAGAAATGGTACCTTCCCTTACTAAGGCTCGTGTCCCCTTCCTTTGGGAACGCTTCTTCCCAACATTCCAAATGCTGGACTCTTCTGGATGCTGCTCTAATGTCAAAAAAGCTGTCTTTCACAAGTGAGTCTTTTTAACCTTTTCCTAATGAGTTCCCAAGTGCTTTTTGGCCATAGATATTAAAGCTAGTGTGTTTGTGATTTCCCTGGCAAGCTGCTGTTTGTAAAGAGGATATAGTGTTTTCTTGGTCCTTTGCCCAAAGTAATTTTGCAAGGAACTGTAACTGTATTTAGTACATGTCGTTCATTGGAGAGAAGTCATTGTAATTGCATTTGATCACAATCAGTTTATGGCTCTTTTATCATGTTTTCATGCTGCATATCTACTCAAACATCATAGCAAAACTTAATGGCTACTGTTTTACTTCTGCATAAAAACATTTTATGGCCTTTTTGTGCAGCAGACATCAGGTTTCAATCACTGGTGCCCCATAGAGAGAGAAAAAAGCTGGACGAAGAACTATCAAAAGTCCTTAACTACATAAAATTTTATTTCAGGTCAACTTCCCATAAAAGATATTAAATGTATTTTGTGGTTTATTCTTCATGTTAACAATTTTAGAGGAGCTGCCATATTTTGAGGGAATCAGTATGAATAGGAGAAGTTAATTCATAGAAGATGTTTTACATTTGGGAGAGTTTTCCTTTGTAAAAGGATGGATTTGGAAGTGGAAGGGGTGGCTGGAGAGTGCCGTGATCACAGTCTCAGACTATCTTTAAAAGCTCCCTGTTGCCTCCTCAGAATTCAAATTTCTGATCTATTGCTGAGCCTTTTTAATCATTGCTTTAAATTTTTTATGTTCCATTCATAAAACCCAGCACAATTCATGTTCCTTAAATTATATCTTTTGCTGCCTGAGCATTGCTGAAGTTCCCAGCTGAAAACTTTAATTAAAAGGGAAACTTTGACATGCTGCTGAGAAGATTAGTTCGCATTAGAATGCAGAGATAAAAGAAAATTTAGTTCTAATCTAATTAACACCAATTAAAAGATGTAAAAGAATTTGCATCAGCCAATTGTTAATCATGCATCAATGTGCCTTTCCTGTGACAAAAAAAGCAAAACATGACCCATTTTATTTTAGGATACCTATAGTGTTGTAGTGTGATGATATTGCCACAGTCATTTTTCATGCGAATTGACTAAGATGGTAACACTTACTTTGTCTTATCCTAGTGCTTTGGTTTGCGCTCAGGATTTTAGTAGAAGGTTATTTCAGCTTAATTGGTCTGTACTTTGACAGCTGTCTATAGGGATGATGGAAATGCAAATGAAAATTCTAGTTTTACAGAAACCCATTGTGTGTATATATATGCTTCGTCTCCTTAAATGTATGCATGTAATAGTTAGGAGGTGTTAGAGGTATGCATGGCCACTTTTAAGTGCGTGTGTGTATTTACATGTGCTTATATTTATTTTATTCATAGGAGTTTTTTTAGATTATATCTGGGATTAGCTGGTAATAAATATGTTTTTATTCCATGTGCTTTCACAGTGTTTTTATTCAGGATGTCATGTTTCAGGAAAACTGATGTAGCTAGTGAGTTTCTTAGCTTGCTTCCAGGTGGAAGGCTGAAGGTATTTCATCACTCGGTGGTAGGCATTTGTGAGTTTAAAATGTTCTTTATTCTTTAAATGTACATTTGCTTTTTTCTAACTTTGCTTTTGCAAATTTAAAATTTGAACATGAGATGTCTAGTTCAGTATAAAGAAAGGACCCAAGCAAGACTATGTTGTTTACATTCTGTTAAATGCTTTATTTTTATTGAGCTTATCGTATTACTTGATGACTTCCTATGTAGAAATAGCATTATTTTGGTAACACCACCAAATAAATCATTAGTTTATGACACTGATTGCTACTTGTGCCCTAAATAACTTGATGATAAATGTAATAAATTAATAACAAATATTTATTCAATAATTATACACAATAAATTAATAATACATTTAATAACTTTCCTGAATGCATGTTTACTTTATCATCTTTTTAAACTCTTTTACTCTCTGTCTTTCTCTACAGTGGATAGTGTAGATATGATTTGCCTTAAATGTGGCTAGACTAATGGGGTTATGAAGATGTCATAGCTCTCAAAAATAAGGTTACATATTTCTGATAAACAACTACAGAGGAAAGGAAGTGTGTGCTTGGGTCTTAAAGAGCAGTTACACCAACCCACTTTAGGAAAGTAATATGAAAATGGAATTTTATGGCCATTTTTTTTATTATGGAGACAAAAGAAGACAGGAGACCTGTTGAAGGGAGTAGAAATATTTGTGTAACAGTATTCCTTGTAACCAAATGGCATAGAGTTGTAACAATATCTTAACTAAGAATTGCCCTGAATTTGCACGTTTTATATATATATATATATATATATATTTAAAAACCCCTAAGTAATCCTTTACTACTGTAAAAATGTATCAGGTAACTCTTCCGTATGTCTTCTTGTTCATGTTATGCCTTGCTGTGCTGTTCTTTACGCTTTAGATTTCCTTTTATGAAAAGCATCACAAAGGTTCTTTCTAAAGAAAACAAACCAGGAGCTAGAATATTAAGAGTACATTATATATTTGACCAATCACTTTTATAAAGTCTGATTCAAGTCTTTAATCTGAGATCCTTAGAGAATGCTTTAGTTTTTAATATTTCTATGACCTTCTCCAGGGGACTGAAAAATTACTTTGAAGTATCAAAGTGGTGCATGGAGTTTTAGCTGTGTGATTCCCATTAAAGTCAGTAGGAGCCAGGTAGCTAAAACTCAACAAAACTATGAAAACATACTCCTTGTGCAGTGTTAAGTAGTAAAGCAATTCTTTGACATGGCAGTGACATTTTACTGCATTTGCTGGCTTTATAGATCCACTCAAGGCTTGTATTTTTACTGGAGTTTTACTGTTCAGTGAAAATAAAGAAGGAATATTCAAAAGCAGGTGTAGGCTATTCTAGTAAAAGGCACAGCTGTTGGGAAAAGCTGATGGCTTACATACATTTTTAATGTAAAATGGCAATATCTGGTTTGCAAACTCTAAGCTCATCATCTGCATGGTGGTCATACTGTAAGCATGTTTGAGGTGCCTAAAAATAGTTTGCATACTCTCAGCACAGGGCCAAAAATCAGCCCTTGGTAATCAATAGTGCTGGCAGGTGATGGGGATTTCTCAGCTCAGCCATGGTCCTGTCTGTGGAGAGGGTGAGCCAGTGGCCAGGGCTTCCCACCATCTAACTACCACAGCCTTCCAGAAGAGAAACTAATCTAATTAATACTGTCCCTTTCAGCCTGAAATAGCTCTAAAGTTGGCAATATCTACATAATGGACATTCAGTCTTTGAACCTTTTCTCAGCAAAGGCAGGTGGATTGGGCTTTTTTTGTAGTGTCTATTTAGTTATGTCCTAAGGTACAGCTGCATAGACACTTGATCCTAAATTGTAAAACCCAATTGCCATTTTCCAAGGGAAAAGCTCTTGCTTAGTTTTTTTTTTGTATCTGGAGCTGAACACAGAAATCTGCAGGGTTGTTATACACCAGGGACCAGTTAGAAATAATTGACAACACACTGGAGTATTAATGATGCTTGAGAAATGAGACCATGAGAGAAACAAGACTCAATTCTGAGTTTTCTTGGCATCTTTTCTTTGTCCACTACTTCACAAGAAGAGCAAGCGTGGAGACAAGCTGGCAGTCAGAGCTCCATTCATCTCCTCAAACTTGGGCTTTCTCCAGCGTAGCCTTTGTCGAGTTTGAAGTGCCTTTACAACCGGCACATTTCCTTTGCATCCTTCTGCTCCAAACCAAATCATCCTCTACAAAATCACAACAATCAAGTTGTTAAGCTTCTATGAATAGTACACCAGTGTAAGATAAGAAGTCAGGTGTTCTATTAATCTTGCCTAAAATCAGAAAGGAGGATTTAAAGCTTCCAAGTCTAGCATTTCACAGCAATATCCAGTAGCCATTTGATGATCTTGACAGCCTTCTAATGACATCCCTACCTGGGCGTGCTATGCACTCCTAAGCAAGGACTAGAGCTGTCTACCAGTGCTGCTGGCTGGGACATCTCCTTAATACAGTATTAGCTCACAGATAGACTCTGGAGGAGTCTTTCAAGTTGCAAAAGATGGGTAGAATACCTGTTGAGGAGTAATGTCACAAAAGGCTGTTAAGGAAATAAACTTACAGCTATTTTGCCTGTTTTATAGGCAGGGCTGGAAAATAAAAATCAGTTACTCCTGAATTTGGGGCCCTGAGTTCATCTCTAGCTGGCACAATGTGCTAAGAAGCCTACAATACTTAAAAGAAAAAGCTAGCCCTTAATATCTGACTACAGCTCTGCGATAAGGGTAATGGAATGCTGACATTTACATTTTCACCCCTAAATTGTGAAATGTGCATAATGGATCATGTTACTTCAATAATATTGCACATTTTATGCATCTAGGAGAGGGTATTGTAGTATCCAAGCTATAGTGTATCACGTTTTATAGCATCAAGTGTTTTATCATTAACATGATCCTTTTGGTTTTTTCTCATACTGACTGAGACATTTCCAGAATTAAATAACATGGAAAGATAGCAGGAGTGTCCATGGACTAGCCTATCCTTAATCCCCAAATTTTTGTGTTAGTCTCACAGAACCACAGAATCATTACGGTTGGAAAGGACC